>JAWZYV010005356.1:0-293689 GCA_038373885.1 Cheiracanthium punctorium
AACATTGCTGCATAACTGAGTTGCGTAACTGAAACATTGCACTGCCGGTGAGACACCGCTCTTCTGTGGGAGTTATGCCGCGGCAGTCATAGGGACAGAATGAAATAATAAATAAAAAGTACTCAAAAAAATATTCATACCTCGACTATAATTGCGTATTTAATAACAAAAAGATGCTAAATTAGTACAAAGAGACATACTAGCAGGTTTAAATCAATATGACTCTGCCTACTTAGTTCACTACAAAATTATATTCTTATATTTTTAAATTGAATTACAATTGTTTTTTCATCGACACAGTAACATCAGTGTATTCGAAAGGGAAAAAATACTAAAGTAGTGTTTACATTATTTTATTTGTTTTAACTTTGTTTTACTTTTTGAATGTAGGCGATTCTAAGAAAATCCGTAAACAAACTAACAATTCATCCGTTTTTTAAAAACGGACAAATTGTTAAATTGTAAAAGTTAAGTTATTTGCGCCTAATTGGCCTTATTGTTAAAGTTGTAAAAACGGATAAATTGTTTTTTAAAAACAATATTTCATCTAAGCCAGAAAGTTAAAATGCAGAATTATTACAATTACAATTAACGGCTATAACGACTGAGACTGTGCAAAATGAAACAAAAAAGTTTAAAACACTTAATTAAATCCAGCAAATGTACTCTAAACATAAATTCAGTAATATAAAAAATAAAGCACGGATAGGAATTAAAATTTTGCTAATTGCGGTATCCCATACAAAAGAAACCGCGGCATGTATACTGGAACGGTAGTGCTGCATCTGTCCCATTTTGCACTGTACAGACGTAACACATCACAGCTGTCTGTCCTCGAAAAGGAAAATGGCATAACCATAGACACAGTACTCTATACAGGTTCTACACTTAGTTTTGACTTCGAAATCATGCATGGATTCAGTATTTAGTGCAAAAAAGTACTTAAGCATAACGTGTTTAAAAGTTTTTATAGCGAAATCATGCGTTTATCTCAAGATAAGGATTGCATAAATACGCGTAAAACATTAAAAAGGATTCAAGCTGTACACTGGTTAAAGAAATCTCATTGCACACCTATACTGTGAATTTGACTGCTATCTATCGACAATTATAAAAACATACAGAGGGTACAGCATCTTTCCCGGATGCGGCGACTCTCCCGGATTTATCCTATATTTGAATATGATTTTGAGCGATGGAAAATATAATTCTTCAACCTAAACGCGTGGACCTTCTGTTCAGAGATTTATGTTTAACCAGAGAAAAAGCTGAAATTCTTGATTACAGGTTAAGATAAAATAATCCGTTGACCGAAGGAACATCTCGTTGTTGTTAATAAGTAAATATAAAAAATTACACTTTTTATTTTCGTTAAAAAGACGGTCTGTCATTATTTAGTAAAAAAATTTGGTTGGTGCAAGTAAACGTATGTGGATAAAGTACAGTAAAAGTTAATGGAGAATATTAAATGAATGCTCAAAAACTAGCTTATCACTTTGAGGCGCAACCCTTTCCCAATGCTGAAAAGAGGGCAATCTATCCAGCTGTTCTCGCATTCTTCTATTTTTCAGCAGATGTCAGTGCTGTTAAAAAGAACGTTGCAATTTTTTACGGGATATGACATGCTAAAAAGTAAAGGATTCTCGTGGAGCTATGTCACCTCGCAACTATTTTTATAGCAATCAAATCTATTCATTGTGACTGGCAACAGTCAAAACGTCAGAGTTTGGCCGTTCCGAGAGCGGGAACACTGCGCGTTAAAGGGTTAACCGTTTACCATTTTCATTGTCAAATTCATTTGGCCATGGTGTGGGCATACTCACAATAAATTTTATTCATTTGATTTGATTAATCCACAACAAATTATCGATACTTTACTATTCTATACTCAATTCTAGTCCAAAAATGATATGTTGTGACTTGAATGTTTTAGCTATGTTGCTTGTACAAATAAAAGGAATTTCACCTCTTTTTACGTGCATGGAACAGTAGATCCGAAGATCAACATTGAATTAGAAATGTTTGAGCAGAACAAAGAACTGGAGACTGGAATCAGAAACATTTAAAAAATTCTTCCAACACTCCACATGAAATCAAATTTCATGAAACGTGTTTCAGAGCACTTTCAAATACAGAGCATTGTTTTTAATACATATGCAAAAGCTTTCTCATTTGTCAGAAGATGTTTTTTATGTTCGTGTTTTTTTTTTCTTTTCGAAAATTTTTGAAAATTTTCAAAAAACTTTGGTGTAGTATAAGTCTTCAGGTTCATTTTTCACATCCACACTTGGATTAGTTTTCGGAAATTCTTGGATCTGATAAGTGAAAATGCGCTAGAGCCCCTTAAAAAGTTCTCCAACCAAGGCATCTTCGAGTAGGTAAATGACCTTCGTGCGGGCTTTAGATAACAAAAACACACTTGGATCTGATAAAGAATGTTAATGATTGAAGAAAAACGTGAACGCTTCCGTCAAGATATCAAGAAAATAGAAAGAGATATAAATTTAAGGAAAATCTTGAAGAGTGATCCGGAAAATGATCTGAAATTCGCATTTATAAATAGTTTTTCGCATGCTGTACATCTAGAGTTTTGTAAATATTACTTAACACAAGTGTTGATGTTTTTTCTTTCCCTCTCTCATTTCTTAGAAATATTTGTTTGATAGATTTCAAATTTTGACTTCATTAGGCAAGTGATGCTGATTTCATTACGCGGCGGCTTTTACTGCACAATTAAACTCATTTGATTCCGCTCTCGACTGTTTAAGCAGATTAAGTGGCTGATTATATAAAACCATGATTTCATGAAGCTGCAGGTACATTATTTATATTCGATAAACGGGTTAAAATTTGAGTTCTAAAAGAATGATTGCGATTTCCTATTGCAAAAAGAGGACAATAATTTAACGTTTAGTCCGATAAATCAAATTTTTTGGGGAGAGGATGCATTATTTAAACGAAACATCATAAGTTTTCTCATAAAATCTTATGCCAAATTGCTAGTTTTAATTACGAAAAATTAATTTGCCAAGTTGAAAAACTTTTGTAAAATAGCGATTTTGACACAGTTTAGGGATTTTTATACATTTTCCCATTTCTTATTAAAAAACTCTATAGAACCAAATTTATATGCATTTATGTGCTTTAAATATCAATCGCAAAGGAGAAATATTTTAAATACATTTATTTTTCATATCCATCCAGTTGTCGAGGATGAAATGGAACCTACAAAGACTAACAGCAGTGTTTGCATCTTTATTATGGGGGCACCCAATATGTGGGCCGACGTCGACACCGTGGGGGGTTTCATAATTTTGAAGAAATTTCAGAGATATCCGCACCTGGATTTCATACACAGATATACTAATGATACTAGATATACTAGATATACTAGATTGAGCTTTGAAATTATTTGAGTCACGGCAGATTTTATTTGCACCAGCTCACTTGAACGTACACGTTCCCACAGCAGTCTAGTTGAGACAGATTTTGACCCTCCCAAGAGCTGACCAAGGTCAACGCTGCTTCAATTTTGGTAATTTTATGGGAACCGTGGTTCAGTAGATTGGGCGACTGAGGTCAGACACAAAATTTGATAAAAGATAAGAGAGTAACTGAGTATTGATAGTTGAAATTAGATTTTTAAAAAATGTTAATATTAATCATAAGAGGATAAAATGAAAAGTCCAAAATAAAACAGACTCTGACAGCTGACAGCAAATACATGTTTGAACACTATGTACTATATTGCATCAGATGACTCAGAAACAGATTTTGAGTACATTTTTATAAAATGAGTGCACCATACTATGAACATAAGTTATATTACAAAGAAAACTTAAGAGCAAAAGCGATCGTTGATTCAAATTTATTCAAAACCCGCGCATTTTGTATCTAAATTTCTCTTTTTTACTTCTTTACAGTTCTTTTAAGCAAAATTAAGTCAAAACTCTCGTCCGCTTATAAAACTTTAAAATAATGTTTTATTTAAAGTGAAAACGCGAACCTTCTTTTGTGCAAGAGTCCACGAACATCGTCTTGTAAAAAAGAGAGAATGTCCCTAAGGGATTTTTTAAATGCGTAATGGTACTTTAAAGCTTCATTTGAATTTCAGATTGTTTATTTTTCAGACTTCTAAAAATACATCTAATGGCCGAAAGATCCAAGTAAATTTCATTTTGTTCTTACACATAAATTTTCTTGAGAGTGTTTATAAGAAAATGCCTATACAAGTCATTTAAAAATGTACATTTAATTTTTGCTTTAAGGAACATTTGAAAGTCTTTTACATTAAAAAAAATATAATATAGGATATGTTGTTATTAAAACTCGATTAAAAGTTTTAACGGAACTTCTTGGATAATATCGATATTTAAAAAATATTTTCTTAATATTTTCGATTTTCTTAAAGAATATCGATACCTTATTAGCCTAATATATAGTAGATAAAATATATAATATATGAAAAAGACAGCATTATTTACCACAGAAACTATAATTTTTGTAATATCTATCCTTATCAAATGAGTTGTCCAATTGTTAAACTCGTTAAGCGCCATTCAGATTTTTTTTTAATAGGAAATGCAAAAACCTTCTGTAGAGTTTATTTTTCATGCTGATTGCTTGAAAATCGGAATTTTAAGGTAAAATTTCGTTCCGAATCCAATTTTATCAGTGTTTTTCCTGAATTAATGTAGTTTTCATATTATTTAACTAATTTGGATTTACAGACAGTTTTGCTACTATATGAAGGATTCATCAAGTTTTGAAACAATACGAATTCATTATTAAGGTACAAATTCATTTATTCTAGCCTCCACAGTCATCACACATTAGACGAAGATTAGAAATTTGGATTAGATCCATTTTTCACAAGGAATTATACAGAGCTGATGTTATCTCAATTCATTCATTGAAATGCATATTTTTTGGCCATGCATAGCAAAAAGTGCTTTCTTTGGTAGTTGGGCATCGGAATAGACAACTCATATTCTAAAGCTGTAGATATAAGTTTGCCATGAATAAGCTGCCTGATCCAGTACCATAGGGGAGAGGCAAATTTTTACGGCAGTCGAATTATAAAATGATTAAAAAGTAAAATTTTGCCTAAAAATAGCTAAAAGACGATAAAAAATTGACTTAATGACAGTAAAATACACGAAAAGCACAAAATACGTGGGAAATATTGATAAAATGCTTCTAATAAAGAAAAGAACAAGAGAAAAGGAAAAAAGCCTAAAAGTTAACGAATTTTGCATCCTAAAAACATGTACTGAGTACGAGCAGCTGAGGATATAGCGAGTTTTGATGCAAGTCGAATCAAATGGATGTAATGAATAATGCGGCCGTAAGCAAGATCGATTTGCAGAATTTTGAAACAGTATAGGATTTTCGGCGTTCTATTTCAATAGCTTAGAATTTTTTACTGCATTTTTAACGGTGATGCACAAAGGTTGGTGTGAAGAACAAAATGCCTTAATGATCTCAATTTTGAATTTTTTGGATTTAATGAGTTTTGAATTTGGGCTAATCAAATGTTGTTTTCCTTTTTTTTATGTCCCAAACTTTTTAATATAATTCAATTCTATAATTGAGAAAATTTTAATTATCAGAACTTTAAGAAATCGGATAATTAAATGAATTTAATTTAAAATTAATTTTTAGAAATGGGCTGTTAATTAATAACTTTTTAATGAATCTTTTGCAGAGTCCGGTATAAAATTCATTTATTCAAATATTCATTTATTCAAAAAAATGTTGCAGTGAAAAGGCAAATAAACTCACTATAACAAAATTCATATGTAAAATAACTGTAACTTCGAAAAGCAGCGTTGTCTATCTTTAAGGAATATAACTAAGCACATTTTGTGAGCAGTGTATTTGAAACTATTTTTTCAAAATAATAAACAGCGCAATCGTCGAAAAATGAAATTTTGCTATACTCTAAGCCAAAAATTACTAAGTGGTTAATTATATTCTCTAAAGGTTATATCAACTCAGTACAAGAAGAACCCCAGAATTTTGAATACCTTAGAAACATTATAATATTTTTTTTACTCTGACAATTTTTTTTTCAGAAATATATTTAATGATGATATATAATAGTATTAAACATTTTTCAGTCAGCAGCAAAATAAAATATAGCAAAATTTTAATCTTTGATTTAAAGTGATTCCAAAAAATTTTCTACTGATTTATGAATGTTTGGTTATGCACCCATTGATAGGTGTTGAAATAATTAAATTAATCTTTGTAAAATAAGAAAGATAAAATTAGTTATGAATCAGAACTCTTGTTACGGACATTGTTCTCCCTTCATCCATTAGAATCGACACAGCATATCCACATATGCTGTGTCGATTCCAATAGATGGGACTGAAATGCAACTGTCAGTAAATTTCATTTAAGTGTATATTGAATAATCCTGTTATTAAAACTTCAAATGTGCTATTTATACTCGATCTCATAATTTTTGAAACTGTTGATTAGGTAATACCTATTTAACTGGGCAGTACTCGCGCAGGGTATAATATACCTTCTGCACTTTTGCTTTCGATTTTTCTTCCTAGCTTAATTTTTTTTAATGGATGAAACCTCAGGTAACCGACTCTAAGGTCATTACTTTCATTGAGGATTATTTTTAAATTCTGTTAATAGGTTTTTGGATATCGCCCCACCTGATATGTCATATCTTGCGGGGTATGACGCACAATTTCTTATTAACAAGATAATTTTTTACACTCTCGTTGCCTATATTTTGAAATAGAGACAATAACTTTCAGGTTCTGACTCATAAAAGAATAGAGCTGTAATAAAAGAGCTGTATTAGAATACTACTACTTAGCCTTCCAGGACTTGCGCTACTATTAGAAGCACAAGTGCACTAGCTGGGCCTGTCTGGCCAGGATGTATTTTTTTACTATTTTTTTTAAATTATTTAGATTCTTCGATTAACTAAATAATTAGTATATTTACTCTAAAGTATCAAACAAACAATTAATATACTTACAACTGGTATTTTTAAAGAAATTATTATTGTTTTAATCATTATTGATCAGAACAGAAAAAATGGCTTTCACATAGGTATTCGAAAAGAAAATAAATATTTATTATAAAAAATACAACATTATTATGAACATTGACATTAATAATTGTTATATAACATCAAAACAGAATTCACATTTTATTCATACTTTTAGCATATGGTACTGCTATTGGGATAAATGCTGATTTCAGCTTGTGTGACGGGCCTAAAAAGCCCGAAATCTTGTTTTATACAAGAAGAGGCAAACCTAAATTCTGGAAATACCTTTAGTAATTAAATAGGAGACCTGAAATGCAGCTGCACGAAATCTAGAAAAAATTCACTGGAAAGTTTATTGTTTACAGTTATCTAATTAATCACCCGGGCCAGAGAAACCCGTCCCCGTCCAAGAGGGTTAAACAAATAATTTTATAAATTTAAAAGATAATGTATCTACATTTCAGAGCTTCCTGTCTACTCTAATTTAAACTTGAAAATTAAGAATCCCTAAAAACGTACTACAGTGACTTAAAATAAAATTAAAAATTGTGTTGATATTTAAATACAAGTTTTGTTGAAGTTATGCATAATGAAACGCTTTTTGACTTAAAAAAAGATTCGTTTAAAAAAAAAAAACAGCTAATACTATTTTCTTCTTATTCCTTGAAACATGGCCAAAAGTTCTCGTTAAACGCATTTGAACTCAAAAGGAATGAAAAATGGGTAAAATATTCATCCGTAAATCTATTATCTTTCTGTCGCATTACATGGTCTATTGACTTTTATTCTTTGCATTGGGGAAAAGTGGCCCACTATAAGAAAAAAATATACTGGTAGCAGATGCTTAAAATATTAATCTACATGAAAGAACTTAATAAAGCACAAAATATCAAGAAATACTAATTAGACATGCTGGATTCATTTTTTATCTAAATTGATTTCCCGATTGATCAAGATGTCCCCTATATTCAAGTAACGACAGTTTGTAATAGCCATATTGTCTTTTGTATGGTAATAATCCATATTTTAATATGTCGTTATATGTGTGTAACTTCAGAAAATTGATGTTCTAATATAATTGATTTAATAAACTCATTTCTTAACTTATGGAATTTCAAACAGTTATTTTCAGAGTTATCCACATACGTTATGCAAACATGCATAACTAAAATTCAGTTAACAGATTTAATTGCTGTTTCAAAACACCAAAAATATAAGTGCTTTCTTAAAAAACATTTTTGAGATTAATATTTTTTCCATAAGTAATAAAACACGACATTAGCGCATACTATTTGATTATTGTAATAATTAGAAATTAAATCTAAACAAAATTAGACAGAATGGAATTTGGCTATAAATATTAAACGCATTAGAGAAGGAGTATTTGTTCTTTCTCTATTGCGTTAGATAGTGTATGTATCTTTAGTTGCAATAAAATAGTGTGTAGTATTGAGAAATATAATCTTAGATGCGTATGTATCAAATTATTCTAACTCGATATGGATACCCACGAACCATATAATCTATATAATGTGTTCCTTTAAAAATAACAAAGTTTTTCTTTGAAAATATCATGCTGTAAAATAATTTTTTTCTCAGCCCAGTAGCATTGAATGAAATCATAAAAAGAAATTGTCCTCAATAACGAAGTATCATATGGTTTATGAAACTTGCATCTAATGGCAAAGCCACTGAACATTTTATTGATTTAAAATACTGCTTGTAAGCACTTTCGTAAGTGCAAAATTGCTGTAGCTCATCAACTTAAGTGTCTCATTTCTACAATCAACAAAAGGGTAACCTTCTCTTATATTGCAACACTCTTGGAAAGTTTTATAATAAAGAAGACTGAGAAATACTCTGTTTAATGACTGATACTAGTGGAGGAAATGTTCAAACACTTATAAAATGACAGAAATAAATAAAATTAGAGTTATAAATGTTCGCTCAAGCACAAAGAAATGGCTAATGCAGACATAGTGTAATAGTTATCTGCTAAGCATTCTTAATCCGTCACTGCATGACTTCTGAAAATTCAAAATAATAATTATTTTTGGAATGGATGTCTTATAAATACAGAAAATAAAATTAATTGCAAGTTAAAATTGATGAAAAGAATAAAATTTCATTAATGGTTCATAATTGATACATTGTGTCTGAAGATAGTTTTAATGAAATACGTTTAGATGGCCTAGCGGATAAAAATACTGAATATGGTAGATGGCTATAGTATGGAGGTCACGGGTTCGGGCCTATCACACGGCCATCGATCTAACGGTCTGGAGTTTTGGGTGGTTTTCCCCAGATGTAACGTGATTACGCATTAGAGCCCTTTAAAAGTCTTTCGTCCGCGACCCTAAGGCAGATAGCCTTCGAGTAGGTTTGAGTTAATACACAATACAACTCCTGACTCTAGGTTTCATGTATGATTTCAAAAGCCACTTACCTCAAGAACAAGAAATAAAATCGTTTTATATGGAAAACAGTATTACAAGATTAAGAATGCTGCACAATTTCATATTGTGTGAGCTGAAAATGGTGAATTCCAATTGCAGCTTGTAAGTACACTTCCGTTCTTCCATTTATTAACAAAAAGTGGTTCAAAAAAGTAATTTATATGTATATGTTATGTATCAAAATTGATACAATACGTACCAGTGAAAAAAATATATGTTCGCATTTTACTTTAATATTAAAAGAAAAACACGTAAAAAATTATAGACACAGATGCTTTGAAAGTTTCTAAGATGCAGGAAGGTTTGTAGAAACATGTAACACTAACTATAGTTTTACGGTTGCTGGATCAAATGGAAATATTTATAAAAAATCACTGTGCAATATGAAATTAAATAAAATTTAAAGACAAATCTGATTTGATTTATTCGTCTGATTTTAAATATACAGGGTGGTCAAAAAAACCCTCCCCGATATGTAGACATCTAGATTCCGTTTCATTTTCCACCAATCGAGATGAGATTTTAGATACAGTTATTCTGCGGTATACGCTTAGGATTGTTTAAAACAATACAGCTTTTGCGGTAACGGTTACATTGAAGAAAAAATTTAATCTTCCAATGGCAACACCTATATTTTCATTGAGAAAGTTGATCAGTGTATTGAAAAAGTATAAGTTTCATTGGAAAGATACATTTATGACGCAAATTGGCGTTATAAAAAAAAAACGTTGTAAGCATTTGCATTATAGATCATTGTAAAGAGCCAATTTCAGCGCAGAGAAAAAGTGCTTTGATAAAATTCCCATCAATTCACTAGAATAGGCTGTAGAAATGTTAAACTAAAAGTAGGACACTTAATTTTTAATTCCAATTTAACTCTAATCTCTTTGCTGATCATTGGTTTGATACCATGCTGTCCTTTGCAAATCGTTTACGTTCAAAGGACATTTTTTTTAATGCGCTGGTCAAACTTCTCGAGAAATAGAGGCTGTTGCCATTTGAAAGTTTTGACACTTTTTACTGCCGTGCTCCTACGTCCTCCCAGAACTACACTACCCGGTATCGGCCCAGTAACAGAAAAGTGCCATTCTTCTGTATCTAATTTTTCTGCATTTAGATCATGCTTAAAATACTTGTAAGAATGTGCGTTTAAAACAAGAGATATATTTTATTAAAACAGTTTCACAAATTCAAGTAATATGTATAAAGTAGAATAAATTTGAATAAAGAAAAAAATGAAATTTCATAAGCCTGGCATTACTTTCTTTGATACTTCAGCCAGAATATACGGCTATCGGTAGACTGAAACGTTATTACATATTCTATGAAATTCACATCATATATTCTAAAATATTTCTTGAGTAAGGACCTTAAACAGGATGTTCCCCTTTAGTATTTTTTCTCTGAGTGTACGCAAATGAATGCAGAACATATCGTCAATATTTTTGGTTGAAAAATTCTGCGTGCAAATGTTTCCGTTCAAATGCATTTATTTATAATACCTTAAGAAACGTGCGTTTACATGTTTAATATAGCCGGATAAAGTGTTGTTCACTTTTCTAAACAGAATCATAGTTAAAAATAATCATTTATTAGTACATACGTGCTGCAGATAGTAACCAGATTTTTCAGAGGTTATATGCATATACAGCCTCAAAAGAAAAAGTAGTTATAAACCCGAATTGTAGTTTCTTGTCTGAGACATCTTAACCCAACTATAAATCTTTTAATCTAGGGGAAAGAAAATAGTCTAATTTTATATTCTTTGTTAATCCTCCAGTAGGAAACAGCTTATGATAACACTAATTGAGATTGTAAGATTGCTTCTGAGAGAGATGTTTAACTTTGGAACATAATAATGTGTAACATAGTGATTAAAAAAAGCTGTGCATGTTAAAACTCAAACAAAAATGTAATAAACGTTTTTCTGATAATAAAGGAGTAAATTATAAATAATAATAATAATAAAATTCGAGATACAGAAATGCAGTGATAAAATATTTCTTTTTCTATTTTCAAATTACATGTTGATAGTTTAGTATTAATGTCCTTAGTATTTACAATTGTTAGTATTGACAATGAATTTAAGAGCACTAGTTATTTTAACTTTTTATTATGTTAGTTAATTTCTTACTACATCTCTAAAGACAATGAAGAAATAAAGAACTCCTCCCTTGTTTGGAAGCCAATCTTTCAATGATTCATCTTTAAGTTAAACCTGTTAGAAAAACTTACCGACATCAGAAAGATGAAATCTTAATTTTAAAAAATTGTGATTTTGTTTGTGAAATTACATTTACGAATATATTTACGAGGTTAAACAGAGACATTTCATATTCACGGTACGAAATTCTAGAAGAAGCAATTTACACAAGGAAGTCACATTCAGACTGCATTATGAGATGGCAAATATCACCTTTCTGTACCTGTTAATAATTATTTTGGAAGAAGTGGTGAAGTAATACTGACTTTATGCCATGTTCGTCAAAATATAATGCATCTTTCACAAAAGGCACCTGACAAAAACTGACAGTTTACAAATTTAATTAGATTTTATTGGTTAAATTCTCGAATATAAGCTCCATGCTTATGAAAGTACTTAAGAATATAGACGGAAAATTCTTCTAAAGCGATTATTAATAGCTACATGGCGACAAAGTTTGCGACCCCAAACTGCTAGGTGATTCTGATTCATCTTTGTGTGCCCTACCACCCACAACTTTGTTCCATGAATTCGGGATCCGTTAAGTGTTAATGTCTGAAAATAAGTTAAAGATACATTTTTAACGAACTCTAAAATTATTTTATTTAATTTTTGCACTTTTGCTTGAATGACGTATAAGTATGAAACTTTAAAAGAGCCGCTTAAAGATTCCTTAAATAATCATCTCGGTAAAAACTTAAGAAAAAATTCATTCATTAATGCCTTCTAAAACAGTGTACAGTTACAGAAATCATTGAATCATAAAGCGTAGTATTTACTAAATGTACAGAATGAATGTGCTATTTCAATTACTTCTGCACTTATTAATAAGAACTTTACTAATTCTGTTTCTAACTAATTCGGATATCGAAAACTATCATTTTAGGTTCATTGCCGGAGTATCACACATGGCTGGCATTTATTATATATGAGAATATTAAACATACCGATTATCTAATCAAAACTAGAAGATAGTCAATACTAGAAGCTATTCTTTTATAGAGCTTATTTGCTTAAAAAACTTTTTAACAAAAAAATTAAACCGCCGAAAAACTCAAAAGCAAAAAATAATAAACCTTTTCTTAATTAACCTTAATAACTAAGTTCTTAAACTAATGTAAGTGTACCTAAGAAATTTTGAGTCGGTACCAAACAACTAATGAACAAAGATCACTAAATTGCCTAAATCTCTATTATTAATAGGAGTAATTTATTGTTCACACACAGATTTTAATGCTGAGTTGTGTATTACAAAGTAGAACTCTCTGCATTTCTGCGAAAGCTCGTTGATCGTGAGAGACTTGAGGAGAGCGCAATTTTTGGAATGTTAATGTTTATCGCCGGAGATTTCGCGTCGCAATGTCAATTTGATTTGGATATTTCTTTAAATTTAAGGCGGTTTAATTTTTTTGTTAAAAAGTTTTCATTTTATAAGTTTTTTTGGCTATAAATGCAAATTAACAGCTTAGTGACGTAAAATTGAGCGAGCGAATTCTTTACATTCATCTGTGTACGTCACACAGTAACTAGAATTAAAAAATAACTATTACGCATGCGCGAAAATTCAAGAAATTTCGCATCTTTCAACAGTTCTGAAATATCCAATTTGCAATATTTGACGCATTATCATTCCTCAAAAAAAAAAAAAAAAAAAAAAAAAAACCATCGCCAAGCGGTACACATTTCTTTGTGGTTGCCAGTCAAAACTACCACCAGCAGGGTACTTCACTCCCTCTGAACATCGCCCACGATGGCGCCAGAACCAACACTAAATGAACATCAAAATGTAAGCAGCACCGGATACGGAACATAGACCAGTTCTTTTTAGCTGTATGAATTTCGAAAAAAAATTAACAAATTGAACTTCGGAAATTTTAATAACATTCAAATACTCTTTTGCGAAACGGCAAACAAAAACAAAATGTGTTCGTGGGATTTACACATTTGCATGCGTTAGCATGATTTATTCAAAATTAAAGCATCGACGCATATGTACGTAAATTCAGAACTACAAAAAATCTTAAAAGAATCGTTTTAACAAGCGAAAACAAAATGTACACATATGTGATATGTACTGTGAACGAAGATGTATAGGAGGTTTGATGTGCAGTTTTAAACGGTGACGTAAAAACTTCGCCAATATCCCTTGCAATGGACGATATCGATACGATGCTATTTCAATCACGTGTCGGTGGAAAATACAAATTTGAACTAATCAGATTGAAACATGGACTGTCATCTGAAACTACATTTTAAGTTGATTGGTTGGAGGTTACGTGTTGGCTGAAAAATGACGTCACACGGACACCGTCCATTAAAAAAAATCAACTCTTCTGGTAATAGCATCTAACAAATAACGATTCAAGAGCTTATATGCCTCGTTAGAGCTCCTATTTTATTTTATGAAAACTATAAAATTTAAGGACTATTGAATTTTCACGAGGAAAAAGATCACTGAACGAGCTGGCATTTAAAATAGCTATTTAAAAGTCATATTTTATGCGTGTTCATACATTACAATCAGTGAGTCAATCATCCCCTGTTTTCCTACGCTTAGGGTTGGAATTTTTTTTCCAAATCTATATGGGACCAACTTCGGGGTATACCCTTTCCAATAAAAAAAAATTATCAAAATCGGATTACTCTGTAAAACGTTATGCATGGTCATACATAAAAAAATATACGAATCGACTTGAGAACCTCCTCCGTTTTCTAGTCGATTAATAAGTAGTTTATTTTTTTCAAAACTAGGGGCCAAGGCCCCCAGACTCGCTACGCTCGCTTTTCATAAGAGGCATTCGGTCCATTATAAGGCTTATTCGTAAAAAAGACATAATTTCAACAGACAAAACCCGAAGATGGGATCAGATAGAATGTTACTGAGCTACACATTGCTTGGTTCTTGCAGGTTCTTTGGTATATAAACATTTAAACTTCACACTACAGTAGATCCCCTCCCCCTCAAAACACGGAAGATATTTTGTTATGGGAATCCGTGTTGTACGGATCCTGAGCTATACTCCACCTGGAGTGCGGACTCCGCTTATAATCGCTGGAAAAATTATTTGCACTCCTCAGAAACACAATGATATTTAATGTTGCCATTCAAAAGTTATATTAATTAGGAGCTAAAGCATAATAAAATCAGAACACCTGTTTCAGCTGTATTTTTAATAATGTAAACCTGTTGGACACCTTGCGAATTTGCCACCCATGACGATTTTTCATTATTTGGCGACTTGCTTACATGTAAATTTAATAAAAGCTACGGAACAGATAGGATAGCTTGCCACCAATTGCGACTTTTCATTATTTGGCGATTTACACTTACTCACAACCTATATTTACTGTTCATTTAAGGTTACCGGAAAACCGTTATCCATATTTTCATTTACATAATCGTTTGCAGATTGGCGTACTTAGCACCACGAATTATACCATCTCGTCGCGCTAGCAAATATCCAAAGTGAACTGTAACTGCTATAATGCCATAGTTAACGCCGCCAAATATTTCTACTGGTAGCAAATAATACAGCTGGACCGAACCGGCTTTAAAATAATCTACATTTTAATTATTTTTCATTTTCAAAATATTAGTTATTCTGTTTTGGAAAAACGGATAATCGCTAATTCTAAACTCCTGTTGTCTAAGCGAACTTACTATTTGAAAATTGTCAACTTTGTGTGACACATTTTGAGTTAGTTATTTCATGTAGTTTTTATTTTGGCGTAAAATGGGTGTATTTCTACTTCATGTTGACAATTTCACGTGATACTACATACTTGGAAACGCTTTGTTGCAAAGGAATGAATGATTTTATGCCAAATCTGGCAACCATTCTGTTTATTTTTTCAATTTTTTATTAATATCTTCTAAAATAATTCGATTTTCGAAATTTAAGTCAGCTCATCAGGTTCCTCGGAATTTTTCGAATCTGTGGGCACCTTAGTCGAAACTTAAATCCCCACGGTTTAGGAGGAGATAGGCCAACAAGCTTTGACTGCGCCAGCGGCCTTTACTTTTTTTAGAATAGAGAGATACCCAAATTAAATTTCATGCTGTTCTGGAAACTCGCGGAATCTTTTCGCAATCGAAAGATTTCGTTTTGTGTACACAGCTATTCTGATGTCCATGCAAACGATTTATTTGTGAAAAAAAAATGATAATAAATTGTGTAATCTGGAAAATCTCTTTTAAACGAATTTGAATCCAAATTGTATGACGTCATATTCACTTGAAAAGGGTAATTTTGTCACGCAAATGATTTACTTTTTTGACTCTCGGAAATAAAATGGTGCTGAAAATAGCGAAAAATCGCTTAAAAAGGAGGGAACGGGTAGATTTTTAGATTTTTAAAGAAGCGCAGATTGTTTTCTATATTTTTATACATGATCATGAAAATTTTCAAGCGGATCTTGAAAACGGTGAAGAAGTTATTAGGCTTTTTGTGTTAACTTTGTAAATTTCACGCGATTCTAGATACTTGGAAACGCTTTGTTGCAAAGGAATGAATGATTTTATGCCAAATCTGGCAACCATTCGGTTTATTTTTTCAGTTTTTTATTAATATCTTCTAAATTAATTCGATTTTCGAAATTTAAATCATCTTAACAGGTTCCTCGGAATTTTTCGAATCTGTGGGTACCTTAGTCGAAACTCAAATCCCTACGGTTTAGGAGGAGATAGGTCCAGAAGCTTTGACAGCGCCAGCGGCCTTTACTTTTCTTAGAATAGAGAGATAAATTTTAAAATGTACTGAATAAGTCAATTTCTGAAACACTCTAACAAATTTAAGCAGTCACAGCGCCTCCTCTACCCTGGCTCTTTTATTTCCATAGTTTTAGCTGTGCTTTTGTGTTTTATTTTCAAAAAAATTGTTAATTATCAAAAACAGAACTATTCATAAAAATACTTCTATCCGAATTCATAATTAAATGTACACCATCATTACGATGGAGTACATTTAATCTATGTCCTTTTTTTAAAAAAGATAAAAATTCACCGATTTAACTGAAACTATTGTTTCTGTAAAAAAATGTTGATTCTAAACTACTTCTTTAGTTTAAATATATATTGCATTTTTAAATTTTCCTTTTTTATGAAAACTTTTAAAGCTCTGGATCGGGAAAATAAGTTTAAAATATCATTAAGAAAAAAAAAGTTACAAAATGCACGCCCATTGTATTAATTGAAATTCATTTTTCTTTCATTATTGACACATTGATAAACTATTATGCACACCCTCTCAAAAAAAAGATGTAAGTAATGTAAGTAAAATTACCTATGTCATTTTTATATTTAAAATAATAACCCTCGTAAAAAGTTGATCGTGTCACCTATAATAATGGCTTCTCATATTTCTTCCGAATTTCGTGTTTTTACAAAAACTCATTGGTTATTCACTAATGAAATTCAGAAATGTGGCTTATACTCAAACACATTTTTGAGAGTGTGTATATATATATTAAAATTCAGTAACAAAAAGTAACATTAACTAATATTTGTACTATTATAATATATAGTTTTTTATCCAAAAAATAAGTATTGTCTAACAAAGTGGAAAAGTAAATAATATGTTATGCTTCAAACATTTATGATTATTTACATGTTATAATACATACCTTTTTTTAAATTTAATACAAGGTAACACAACAGAGTTTTGTTAGCTTTTTTAAACCAAACATTTAATTGTCATTCATAATGTGAAAAGTGTTCGATTATTGTCAAAGTTTGCTAAAGAAAATATGTTTCTTGCCAAAAAAAAAAAAAGTTCCTGAAAAATAAATTTTAGAAAATAATTTTTTACCATTTTCTTAGAGAATGCACACTTAAAATTCTTGCACATGCTCCATAAGTTATGAATTCAAATAATTGGGGTGTTATTAAAATACAAATATGTAATAGCAGATTTTTTAATCTTTCAGAAAATAATGATCATGAAAGTTTCATTATTGTACTTAAACAATACGGGGAAAATGACATATTTATCAGTAGTAATTTATAAGTATTAATCTTTTCAAACACAAGGTAGTACTTTTTTAAAAAGTAGTACTTTATATTTTAGTATTTGCATGAAATAATTAAAAACCTTAATCGAAGCAATACGTTTAAGTTTTGCAGTAATATAAGAGTCGGTTATTTTAAAAGACATATATTTTTATTTCCCTTACAGAGCAGCGTTATTTTATTTTGTGTTCTTCTTTATGCATAAAAGCCTTCGAAAAACATGTATAATAGTTCCGAAAAATATTCTGCTGTAAAAGTTTTAGGAAAAATTTAAATGGGAAAGGAGAAAATATGCAGAATGACTTTTACTTCAAAGAAAGTACATTATACGGTCCGTTGCCTTTTTAACTTTAAACCGTAAGAAAAGTGGCGTAAGTTAAGAACTTGCGTCTGTGTACCGGACAAAGGTATTTTCATATCTGGTAATCAGAATCTTTCTCAAAATATGCAGCTGATGTAGTCAAAAGGCATGATAGTTGTAAATAGCTTTAGAACAATTCATTTAATTCCAGTGACTTTGAAATAGAAATACATACGATGGATTAAATTTGTAGTTAATATTTGGTAACTCAGAATCATACGTTTGCAAGGAACTACAATTGATTACATCAATATTCATTAAAATAAGGAATATTATCTATCCCGAATGAATGTATTATGAAAGGATTTATATTAAATTTGTCCTGACTGAGCTAACACAAAATATGGTTGAGTATTGTTCTCCCAGCTTAAGCGCACATCTACGTTCCAGTGGCAAAATCACGGTAAAGGCTCAAAGCAAAGGGATTTTTTGCAAATTATGGACAATTTCGGAATTAAAGCAAACGAACAATGTTTTTAAATTTAAGGAAATTAATAATAATGGTTTAATGCTTAAAATTGTTTTCCTTTATATTTATATATACAGGGTGTCCCAAAAAGATAGTTTAACTATTTTTCTATTTTAGATAAGAAGGCAGTGTAAATTGAAAAAAATGCTCAAAATAAGTGAAATGAGACTCCGTTAAGAAAAAATATCCTCAAGTTAATTTTCAAAAAGTTACACTTTTTAAATTTGTATACGACCCCCGTATGAAACAGTTCACGGTTAATAAAATGTTCCCTATACATTTATGAGGTGGCATACAAAATTTCAGATATATACTTTAAAAAGTGTCAGACATACGAATTTAAATACAAAGCTGACTTAAACCACGTTTCTGTCACTCTCGAAGGGAAAAAAGGGTCATACAGAAGGGGGTCTTACAGAAATGAGGAAAGAAAATCCTTTTTTCCACTTTAGCAATAAACGTTTACATTCAAAATCATGTATAATCCCAGATCATCTTTCTTTCAAGATATCTCTTCGACGTTGTATGATGAAATGTTTAAATTCGGTATATCAAATTCGGTATACAAATTTAAATTCGGTATACAAATTTAAAAAGTGTAAATTTTGGTCAATGAACGAGAGGACGTTTTATTTCCGACCTTATTTTAAACATTTTTTTTTTTCAAATTTACACTGCCCACTTATCTCTAATAGATAAAGAATCAAAGCTCGTTACCACCTTTTTGGGGCACCGAGAAAAAAAAAAAGTTTAATGGGAGGTAAGGCACATAGTAAGGAATCACCAGAATCGCATAATAATGCTGGGTAAAACACGCCATTTTCACTTACATATCAATAATCACTGTAGGAAAAGTGTTGAAGTATTTGTCTAATTTTTTAATTAAGGTTAAAAACAATAGGCTTTCTTCAATAATTTTATCCTTGACATGAAATAGAATATTTAAACTGTCAATTTTAGTCACGTTATTTTTCGACGAACAACTGCCGGATAGTTCACTATCGTCTCAGCACTTGTTTTAAGATGATGACTAACAGCTACAGGAAAACGGCGTTTCCGACACTACATTGCTTTGTATTTTTTAATCCATACTGTGTGTCCTACCTCCCCTTAAATTTTGTACCAATAGTTGGGGGACACCCTGTATATATAAATTACTAAAACAAATATTTGTTTAGTTAAATCTAACATGTTGTTTTATGTAGTTGCTCGAGGAATAAAAATTATATTTTAAAAGGGACTAAAATATTGGCTGATCCAGCAAAATATTGTTAAATCAACAATACGCATTTTTACTTTAACTAAACCTTTTCTTTAAAATACTGGAAGTGTTTTTGCTGATTTAAATAGGTATTTTAACAAAATTTGTCTCAGCAGTATTTTTTTTTCGAATGGGGTGCTTGATGCAGTAGGGAGACAATTATGAGCTTCTTTCGGAAATCAATAGGGGGGAGATCGCTTCTGGCATTTTGTCGTTGCTGATACTGGTCCTAAAACGCATTTTTTTGGTTCAAAGCTGACGTAAGGTTGAACCGGCGTCCTCATCGTTTTAGCTTACAGAGGTTCAAAGCCATCCCTTTATAACTGCTCACTTTTGAACCACTGTTGGCTAAGCAGACATGATTTTGACGTACTCGGTGCCGCTCACCCGATTTTGCGTTACGCGAGTGCTGCTTCAGCTTGCTACTGCCGGTCCAGAGCTTATCCGACAGTGTTTGTTGGGGATACATGTAAGATGAAAATTGACGGGATAAAATATTTAAAAATACACATTTGTAAAGAACCAAAGAGAACGTAAAGGGAAGGCGAATTGGCACAATTCAATGTAGTAGACACAAGAAATGCTCAACCCAGTAGAAGGGCACTTGAAAAATTTAAAGTGCCATAGAGGCAATAAACGCAAGAAATCTGACAGACAAAATCGCTTAAACAGAGTACTCCAAGGGTCAGCCTGTGTATAGCGTAAGATTTGCAGATGCCCTGTTACCAAGACAATTAGGCAAATAATCGAGCATCATGTTCCATCATGTATAATTGAAATTCATATTTTAAAACATTTTTAGTTAAAAATTATTACGATCGTAGTGCTAAGATGTAATCCCAAATTACAGTATTCTTACTCTTTTAATTGGTGTTCCTTTTTACACTGCTGGCCATCGTAAATGCAACACCCTGAAGGAAGCATGCAAATAATATGAAATTTACAACATGCATTAGCTGAGGTGAGATATGCAAATGATTAGAATTTCAGCGCAGACGCACATCAAGCGCGCCTGTGGCGCCACCTCAAAGCGCTATTTAAGGCTTGGAGATTTCGACGGTTTCAAGTACAGCAATTGTGTTTTTCTTGCTTTTTTTTCAAAAAAACGATAAATTATGCCTCGTAGGAAACAACGATCATCTTTTGATCAAGTATCCGAGTTTGACAGAGGAAGGATAGTGGCATACCGAGATTGTGGGTTATCTTTCAGGGAAATCGGTCGTCGTATTGGACGAAACCAAACAACTGTGATGCGGATATGTGATCGTTGGGTGCAGGAGGGTACGACGGACAGACGTGATCGACCGCATCGACCTCAGTGCACCACGTCACGTGATGACAGGCAGATTGTACGCATGGCAGTGACGGACCGCTCAGTCACATCACGAACCATATCACAGCAGATTCAGTCTGTAACGCATCATCCAGTGTCTGCGCGTACCATTCGACGTCGTTTACAGCAGAATGGTCTGTCCGCAAGACGTCCGTTGCTTTGTCTACCTCTGACGCGGAACCACAGACGTCTCCGCCGCCAATGGTGCGATGAAAGAAGGATGTGGACGACAGAATGGAATGAAATTATCTTTACTGACGAGTCACGCTTCTGTATGCAACACCACGACGGTCGGATTCGAGTCTGGAGACACCGTGGAGAGAGGATGCTGAACAGCTGCATTATGCACCGTCACACTGGTCCTGCACCGGGTATTATGGTATGGGGCGGTATCGGATATCTCTCTCGCACTCCTCTAGTACGCATTGCCGGTACTTTAACCAGCCAGCGCTACATCTCCGAGGTGTTGGAGCCAGTTGTCCTTTCTTACCTTCAGGGCTTGCCAACAGCCATATTTCAGCAGGATAATGCACGGCCACACGTGGCACGCATTGTCCAAGGGTTCTTCGTCAATCACCAGATTGAATTGCTTCCCTGGCCGGCGCGCTCTCCGGATCTTTCGCCGATAGAAAACATGTGGTCCATGGTTGCTCAACGACTGACCCAGAGTTCATCCCCAGCTGTCACACCAGATCAACTTTGGCAACGTGTGGAAGCTGCTGGGTCTGCTGTACCCCAACAACACATTCAAAGTCTCTTTGAATCAATGCCGAGGCGTGTGGCAGCTGTGATCTCCAACAACGGCGGCTACTCTGGGTACTGATTTTGGCAGGAACCACGCTTCATAGAATGCTGTAAATTTAATCATTTGTTACTTGGTCAACATGTTATCTACACAATAAATTTTGTTGTGATATCTCTTGTTTTTCTTGGTGTTGCAATTTGGGTGGCCAGCAGTGTATTATTGCTTCTAGAATGGAATCTATTCAAGGGCTACGGTTTATGAAAATAATTTGGTAAAGTTTATACAAATAATAAAAAGATTCAGAACAATTGATTTACTGGTGAAAAATGAACTACGTTACTAGTAAAAAACTGCTTATTGATAAATATAAAAATTGCTCTGTTTTTTTGCGGTTTCAGATTTTTTTAACTTTGAACTTAAAACCGTTTATGAAAGCTTCATTGACTAACATGAATAGTTGGTAAACAAATGATTCGCATTTCTGTAAAGCCGTTATCAGACGACGCATTTTCGCCCTTCAAAATGCTCGTACAACTCTTTCGGCTTTCATTTTTCTTGTCAAAAGCAAGGTATAGGGTTGTATTGCAAGGCAAGAAAACGATCTGGTGGATTGGCACGGGGTTGCCGATTTGGTGACGTTATCGCTCGTTTTGTGACAAAACAGTTATTACGTCATCGCTGTTTTTGTCACAAAAATCACTCGTCCTGTCGCGCCCCGTGCATTCGAACATTGACATTGACGGTGGAATTCGAAGGTTCATTTTAAAATACAGTAAAAAAGTTTATAATGGTTTTTGATTTGCACTTCAAAAATAAAACGGCTTCTATTTCCGCCGTCCACATTGCAGGCATGGAGGTCGCCATCTTGAATGAAAGTGTGGACAGTGTCTAGAGCTCTGATTGGCTGATTTCGCCATTCATACCAAACATTTTTCAACATTGTTCGAAACAGTCCGGTGTCAAGGGAAATACTATCACACAACGGTTTTCGCCTGACTGAAGGGCAAAACTGCAGTACAAAAGTGTTGTACGTGCATTTTGCAGTGCGTAGAGCTCTCGTGTGATAGCACCTTAAGGGACACTAAAAAATAATGATAACCGTTACAAGAACTATTGGTTTAAATTGGCTCTGTCCTTTTCTGGTGAATCGTAGTTTAGGTTAATACTCACTGGTGAAATATCAAATAGTTCCGAACTAGCTCAGATATACTTTCGGTGATTCCCGCATCTAGTCTTCATTTATAAGAAGATTGCATGGTTGAATATGCATCATACGTATGATAAAATTTAGTTACATAATTTTGTCAAAAGAAGTATTGATTTTGAGAGAAAATACGTTTTATGCATTCTAAGTAAAACACACCTACATTCAAAATCTCGTAAATATATATTTACTTTTAATTTCTTTAACAAGGAAAAGAAACGTAGTTTTTTCTTTCTTTCTAAATATGTTTGAATATGACTGAACGTGTGACATTTTAGAACATATGTTATCATATTTTGCTTTTCCAAGTAAAATTAAAAAAAAATATCCCCTTGCATAAATCTCGGCATCTTAGGTCCACATCTTGGAAATTTATTGAAGTTTGAAATAAATTTTCTGCAAGTTTTGATCATTTTTTTTCTATTTGTTCATCCAGTGCATTCCTTAGAAAGGTGGCGGAGTGACATCACAAACATTCCACCGAATCATGTCCACGTAATCGGTATCGTTGAAGTCACGTGTTGGCACTGTAAAATCTATATTTGTTTTCACGTTGCAATTTTCCCGAGTTCTGAGACCTCGATGTAATCCCCGTTCTCTAATATGCTGTCTTTCGTCCATAACCATAGCCAAAATTAAATTTTCGGGGTGTACAAAATATGAATTTTGTTCTGTTACTGGGTCGATTACTTTTTGCAAATTTTCAGGGAGGTATCGTGCTAATCCGGTCGCCTAAAACACAATTTTAGGACCTTAAAAAATAATCACTTGCTTTGGTTCGAAACCGTAAATGTATGAAACAATGCAAAATGAAGTGCACCAGCTGCTTCCGTTTTTCTGAGGGGTTTTCTTCACTGACCTATCGTCTGAATACTCGATTTTCTGCTGTTACCCATCGTAAAGCTGATAATGGATCTGGTTCTTGAATAGCCAAATCCGATGGGCATTGACCAAATTTGATTACTGCATCTAGTAGATACTGTTGGCCTTTGCTTAGTTCTTTCTTCTCGGTATGTGATTCTTTGTCGGTATGAGGTCCTTCCGCCTATGTGATTGAAAAAATGTCTGAATAGTAAAAAGTTGAAATGTGGGAGGCAAATACATCATTGCAGTGGTCTACCAACTTTTACTTCGACAAATGACACAACTTTCCAGCCAGTCTTAGAGCCCGTAAATCAAGGATTTTAAATTTTTTTCGTCATACTATTATCTTTACCATACGCAATATAAATTAGCACTTTTCAAATTTCAAATGTTTGTAGGCTTCAAAAAATTGGTAAAGGAAACTCAGTTTCTTATTTTTTCAATATTTCAAAGTGAATGCGGTATGGGGAAGATATACTTTTTTCCCCGCAATTGTTTTTAATGGCTTTTCTTGTCTAAATGTGTAAAATCATTTTTCAAGTACGCGTTTCCGGAAAAAAAGAAGCTTTTTCGGCCCACCCTAAAGTACAAAGAACCAGAAAAAGGATATATTGATGTTCTTAAGGCAAAACTACACATGGGCTATCTTCCTAGGAGGGGGGCTCCTTGGTTGGAGGACTTTCCAAGGAGTTGTAACGCATATTTGCGTTATACAGGGCGTGTCTTGAAAGTAATGTCAGTAAGTCGATTAAAAATCATTTATTGAATTTTTCGTTGCAAGTGATTAAAAATCTTCAAAATAGGCTTCTTCTGTGTCAATACATCTGATCCAGCGAGTCTTCCAGCATTCGAATTCATTGCGGTAGGCCGCCTCCGGAATGTCCTTCAATACCGCGGTACAAGTTCTTTCGATTCCGTCTACTGTCCTGAAATGCTTGCCTTTTATGGGTGTTTTGAGGCGTGGAAACAAAAAGAACTCGGTGGTAGCTAGGTCCGGGCTGCACGGGGACTGGGGGATCGTTGGCACCCCTGCTTTAACCAGGTAGTGGGAAACGATAAAGACGGTGTGGGCCGGAGAATTGCCGTCTGCGATTACTGGCGGACTTAACGAACACTTATTAGTCGGCCTGAGTTCAACAGTTTCCTCACTCGTGTCACATTGTTAGCTCTGGCGGTCGTGGATGGCCGTCCTGCGCGGTCCTCGTTGTCGCTTTTCAAAAATTCCTTGTGCCACCGAAACACTTGCTGATCTGACAGGGCATCTTTATAAGCTGACTTGATCATAGAAACAGTCGCCGTCGCGGTCTTTCCAAGTTTCACGCAAAACTTGATCGATACTCTTTGTTCTAACAAGCGTTGCATTTTTACTTGTACAAGGTCATAAAACAATTCTTACGGATAGTCTCATCCTCACTCTCCGGATGCTCGGAGCACACTCAGAGGTGGGGCGCTGTTTAGCTGACGTCATCCACTACCAGTTTTAAGCAGTCCGATCGCGCTCCGACGTGCAGTCGCGTCACAATAAAGTCACTGACATTACTTTCAGGACACACCCTGTATCTGGAGAAAACCAACCAAAACTCCAGACCGTCAGATCGACAATCGTGCATTTGGGTCCGAACCGGGGACCTTTACACGTGAGTAGTCTACCATATTAAGTACTTTACAAAAGCTATATTGAAATAAATATGTTTATACCTTAACTAATAAGTTAAAATAAATAAGCCTATCTACTGTAGAGTTTTGATTATGTTCGATACTCACAATTAGGCATTTCATTCACTTAAATTCAATGTGCGGCCACTAAGGTTATTTAATTTTTGGCACGCGCGAGTTCATCTAAACAGAAAAAATTAGGGGTACATTCCGTGAGACTTCGTACATGTCTAATGTATAAAAACTCATTCCTGAATATTTATGAAATTCAAAAAATAGTGTGCATAATAACATATTGCAAATGTTGATCAGTGACAATGAAAATAATGAATTAACGTTTAGATATTTACTCAAGACTGATGCGAAGTTTTATGCATAACAAACATTTTCTAAAACTTTATGTAACATGCCAAAGTAATTTTTAAGAACCAAGCAATTACGGAAAGATCAACATTTGTGATCACAATTCTTATGGGACGTATTTAACAAAGGGTTTCAGGAAAGCGCTGCATTAAGATAAATTACATTCTCTAAAGCCGAACACAGACGTTCAATAAATCCTTGCTGCTGTAAGTTCTTCATTTCTAAATAGTCTCATGCTAGTGGTCGCAGCTTGAGCATTTCTGAAAGTTGACTTTCAGCATAGCAGCGATTAAGGAAACAAAGTCAACTGTAGCGGGAGAAAGTGATTTCATATTTTTACCGAAAGTATATTGAACAGGTAAATATAGCTCGCATATTTCGAGTAAGGAAGACATATAAAATATTTCATTGTTCGGAGGGGAATTTCAGTATTATTTACTGTACTTGTATTGAATATCTTAAAGGAATATATCATGTTTATGCAATACATTCGATACTATTATCTCTGTGTGCTGTATGCGCTTTTAGTAAATTATAGGAAACGGTTAAAGTTATGAAACTTGACAAGAAAAAGCAGTCCTTCGATTGTAGTTTCTGAAATAAGTAGATGACTTAAAGGTTACCTAACTCTGCTTTTTGAAGAGGAATATTCGTATCTAGAAACTGAACTCAGTGCAAAAATTAAGGTACTTAAATGTAAAACAAAAAATGCAAAGTAAAAGCAAAAAATGACAGCAAAAACCCATTGCAAGACTATCGTAACGAAGGTAATTATCATAAAAGTGAAGTATCTTATCCTACAGGAAAATCCGCTGGCACAAAGATACATCGCATAAAATCTACAAATGTCTTTTGCGCCGCTAAAAAAATTCTTTATTAAAATAAAAGAGAATAAACCAAGGATCTCATATGCGTTTGCCAATACAAACCACTAAAATAGAAAAAAAACAATTAAAAAACTACATAAAAACCACTCTGCTGGTAAATTCGATGAAGAGGCATGGTTAAATTATAGTGGCTGAGATGAATTATGTTTTATTGCTCACGAAAATCACAGTGCGAAATGCACTACAAAAAAAGTCTGTCAAATTTACAGAAAGAAACTGTCAGCCAGGAAGCCAGATTATTTACGTTTTTTTACAGAAGTCTTCTGTAAATTTTACAGATTCTCAGTTTATTTTACAGAAATCTTCCGAATACGGAAAAAATACGGAAGACTTCTGCGAAATATACGAAATAAACTGGCGTCCTAGCTGACAGTTTTTTTTCTGTCAGTTTAACAGGCTTTTTTTAGCAGTGTGGATTCCTCAGAGTGTAGAAAGTTAACGAAAAAATTTTGGAAGCTTAAAAAGAAAAACAGTAACACTGAAGTAAAGACAAAATTCATGCATACGCCTATCAGCAGAATAATTTAATATCAATTTTTGAAAAATAATTTCCAGCCATGCACGGAATCGACATTTGTAATTGAGATTCTTATATACGTAACTTCTAGTCAAACAATGAAAAATAGGGAATTACCGTAGAATTACCGTATTTTAAAATAATAATGCTGCACCGCGTATAATACCGCAAATAGATAATTATTTCTATTTATATGACTAGTTTAACGCCGCGCGTTTCTAAAAGTATTATAGAATCAAGCTTATCAAGTTTAGATGTGTTATTTTAGGTAATACTATAAAGTAGTACACATAAAATTAAACAATTATAATAAAAATAACTTACCATGTAATATATAAATTTATGATGTTTTTCGATATGTCATTATTAGTACAATTTATTTATCTATATTTGGAATATATATATATACATATATATATATATATACTACAAATTATTTTCTACAGAAAATCCGTCAAAAGCCTCGTCCTCAGTGTGACACTGGAACATTTTTAAGTGTTCAGATGGCAAAAATTCATCAATATCTGAACCGTTCTGATCATCGGAAGACACACTAGAAATTGCGGGAATCCCATTAGAGCTATTTTGTGAAAAATCGGTAATTTCGGCTTTTTGAGAGGCTCTCTCTACCATACCATTCGGAATTTTATTCCAGGAGTCCAAAATCCACTCGCAAATTTCGGTATCAGTTGCTTTACGGGATCTAGCCTCCTTCCGTAAACGTATGATTTTCTGCCGACATCCACGATTGCCGAAATCCGACGCATGCGAGCTTTAAATGCCCGATTTATACACAAATCCAGAGGTTTCAATTTTTAGTCAACCTACCAGGTACTATTGCCAGTCTTGTTTTCTCTGATCGTAGAAATTTTTTCGTCTCGTTTGAAAGGTGCGTTTTCATCGAGTCCATGTTCAGTAGACAATATTTTTGAAAAATGAAATTCGGTCTTTTTCCCCCAACATTTTTCTGCTCATTCCTGCATAACGTCTTGGTTTATCCAGAGTTTTTGATTCGCGAGCACTACTATTCCCTTAGGGAAATTTTCTTTAGGAATTGGTTTCCTCTTAAAAATAACAATCGGAGGCACTTTATGACCAGAGGATAAACATGAAAGCACCACGGTAAAGCTGTTTTTCTCATTCCCTGTTGTAACGATAGGCACAGACTACACACCAACAAAATCTGCTGAGCGAGATGCAGGCATGTCGAACGATATGGGGACCTCATCCATATTCCCTATCTCCAATGGCTTCAGTGCATAGTTTTAAATCTCTTCTTTCACAAACTTTAAAAACGAAGTTTTCTTCTCTTCCCAGACTTCGGGCAATTTCTGGCCAACACTTCTCCGGGCTCTCATGGTCAGATTTATTTCTTTTAAAAAATCGGTTGCACCATGATGGTCCACCTCTAAAATCGGCCAGACCATTCTATGCCGCCATCTGCTCCCCTTTTATTCTTATTAAAACTGTTGATAAAGATCGACCATTTTCCCTTTGATTCTCAATCCAGTCATAAAGCTCTTTTTCCAAATTGGCCACTGTGCTTTCGGTCCACGACATTGAGCCCGTTTCTCTCTCGGCATTTTCAACAGTATTTCTTTCTTCTTTCGCCACTCTGTTGCACGTTTTTCATCCACATTCAGCTCTCGTGCTACTTGTCTATTGCCGTTCACTTTTGCTAATGAGCGTAAATAGCGTTTAATTTTAACTCAACCGTATAAATTTAGAATTATTCGAAAACATAACGGAAAATAATCAGTATCATAGGTTTAAATGATCAGCTGTGACTGTGGAACTACTTACAAGCCGCACCCAGTTATTGGCCGCATTTTTGTTTCCGAAAAAGAAAAATATTGTTCAACGCCGCGGCGTTATTACCGGAAAATACGGTACTACCAAAATTGCCTCCATAAAGTAGGAGAACCTTCGGAAGTACGTTTTAACGTGCATGTTCGTATTTGGTTAGCTTTTACAGTATTCAGCTATTGACAGTATTATAATATCACACGGTTATTATTTCAATTTTATTTTTGCTTCTACTATAACTAGTAGCTAGGTTGTATGAGAAAGAGTGAACCAGAAGGATAGCATTTTGTAGCGTATTAAAACCTTTAAACTCGTTTTCAGAAGTATGCATTTCGTAAATTTTCTTTACGATAAACGTCATATCTCATAACGTGTTTAAGATAGTGACTTGGAATTTTGCCAGGATATTTTGATTATTACTAGCTGTGTTATGAGCAGAATACAATATTTATGCGCTTATTTATTGATTTTCTGACCATTTTTTTCTGTAAAAAAAGGATTTTTAAAGACATATTTTTTAAAGGATTGTTAAAAGTGTTAACGGATTTTTTAAAGAATTTTGAATACAGAGTTTTCATTTAAAAATTCAAATATTTTCATTACTATCATAACTTTCGCAAATCATTTCGTGTATAACATAGATAAACGTGTTTTTTATGTACTATATAACTACTAGTAAATATACTTATTAGAAAAGTTTACAGGAAGTCTGGCGTAAATGAAATGTTTTACTAAAATTTCACTTAAATTTGACAATATTTCAAAAGATTTCACATTGGACATCATTAGAACTTCAGTTAAAATTTTTTTATACCGTATTCTAAATGAAAACATTGATTTTCCATTAAAATTTTACTTTGAAAAAATGCGTCAAAGGTAGGCCCGCACCGTATAAATTAAATACAAAGCTATTCCGTTTTAATGTCAACACAAAATGTTATGTCTGTGATAGCATCGCATGTGTAAGTTCTAATTTCAATATCGCGTTAAACAAAAATAATATCATGTGGACGCATTACTTACTTGTATGCGTGTAAAACAATACACATTTTTCATATGTGTGTAAAACAATACACATTTTTCACACTTCATTGAAACTTCCATAATATTAAGATTTACCAATTTCTAATAAAGTATGATACCGCCAAGACGGATTAAGCCCTAGAAGCCCCTTATTATTTGCACCAAATTTGGCGGTTGTTTGCAAAAGCTCATCGAGCTCAGACAGAGATAGCGGGATTTTGGGTATGGCCCGAATAATGGCAGTCCATAGACTTATAATGCATTAACAGCGTCCATAAACCTATATGCTTTAAAAGAACTTTGTTTGATCCTGTAAATAAACTCTCTCTACCCAGTTGATTGCAATTAGAAAGAAAGATGTACAACTAAGTGTTACAATAGATCTAAAATCAAAACTTCAAAATTGTACGACTTATCGACTTAGTACAATATCGACTATGACTATTACAACTTTTTGAGATAATGCAATATACGTGCATACGTTCTTACGATGGGTTGACATCACATATGAACTAGTTGTAATATAGATTTACGGTTGGCCATAATGAACCGTACACATAGATACAGGGTGGTCCAAAAAATATGATAGAAAGTAAGCGATCGTTGTAGAAAAAATACAACATTTAGGAACATGAAACCTATTTTATTGAATAAATATACGAATGACGTTTAATATAAAAGATGCCAGATATATCTACCACTCCCGACCATAGTGTTATGAAGCTGGTTCCGAAACTCTGTCACAGCGCGCTAGAGTGTGTAGGAATCAGGTGCACCAATCTCGCTTCTAACGGCCTATTTCAAGTGTTCCAGTGAATTAGAGGGATTCCTATAAGTTATGTCCTTGATGTAACCCTATAAGAAGAATTAGCGCGGATTTAGGTCCAAACTGTATGGGGGCACACTGTATCCCTTGACTTTTTATATAAACACTGTTCAACCGGGCGTCACTCAAAAGACATATGTGCACCGGTACACAGCAGTCAATCAAAATATTTATGGTAGCTATTAACATAAATTTATATAGTCTCCTAAAAAGTACTTACGTGCACATCGCCAGAAGGGCTAAAATATTAACATGAAGAAATGCTGAAATATTGAATGGTCAGTTAACATTTTAATCTTTTTAATTTAAAAATATTTACCACTCATGAATGTATTAAGCAAAAATAAATTGATCATATTTTTATTTCTTTTAAAATACACTGCTGGCCACCCAAATTGCAACACCAAGAAAAACAAGAGATATAACAACAAAATTTATTGTGTAGATAACATGTTGACCAAGTAACAAATGATTAAATTTACAGCATTCTATGAAGCGTGGTTCCTGCCAAAATCAGTACCCAGAGTAGCCGCCGTTGTTGGAGATCACAGCTGCCACACGCCTCGGCATTGATTCAAAGAGACTTTGAATGTGTTCTTGGGGTACAGCAGACCAAGCAGCTTCCACACGTTGCCAAAGTTGATCTGGTGTGACAGCTGGGGATGAACTCTGGGTCAGTCGTTGAGCAACCATGGACCACATGTTTTCTATCGGCGAAAGATCCGGAGAGCGCGCCGGCCAGGGAAGCAATTCAATCTGGTGATTGACGAAGAACCCTTGGACAATGCGTGCCACGTGTGGCCGTGCATTATCCTGCTGAAATATGGCTGTTGGCAAGCCCTGAAGGTAAGAAAGGACAACTGGCTCCAACACCTCGGAGATGTAGCGCTGGCTGGTTAAAGTACCGGCAATGCGTACTAGAGGAGTGCGAGAGAGATATCCGATACCGCCCCATACCATAATACCCGGTGCAGGACCAGTGTGACGGTGCATAATGCAGCTGTTCAGCATCCTCTCTCCACGGTGTCTCCAGACTCGAATCCGAACGTCGTGGTGTTGCATACAGAAGCGTGACTCGTCAGTAAAGAGAATTTCATTCCATTCTGTCGTCCACATCCTTCTTTCATCGCACCATTGGCGGCGGAGACGTCTGTGGTTCCGCGTCAGAGGTAGACAAAGCAACGGACGTCTTGCGGACAGACCATTCTGCTGTAAACGACGTCGAATGGTACGCGCAGACACTGGATGATGCGTTACAGACTGAATCTGCTGTGATATGGTTCGTGATGTGACTGAGCGGTCCGTCACTGCCATGCGTACAATCTGCCTGTCATCACGTGACGTGGTGCACTGAGGTCGATGCGGTCGATCACGTCTGTCCGTCGTACCCTCCTGCACCCAACGATCACATATCCGCATCACAGTTGTTTGGTTTCGTCCAATACGACGACCGATTTCCCTGAAAGATAACCCACAATCTCGGTATGCCACTATCCTTCCTCTGTCAAACTCGGATACTTGATCAAAAGATGATCGTTGTTTCCTACGAGGCATAATTTATCGTTTTTTTGAAAAAAAAGCAAGAAAAACACAATTGCTGTACTTGAAACCGTCGAAATCTCCAAGCCTTAAATAGCGCTTTGAGGTGGCGCCACAGGCGCGCTTGATGTGCGTCTGCGCTGAAATTCTAATCATTTGCATATCTCACCTCAGCTAATGCATGTTGTAAATTTCATATTATTTGCATGCTTCCTTCAGGGTGTTGCATTTACGATGGCCAGCAGTGTATATAATTAAAGCTCTTTTAAAATTCTTCTCAGTAGCATGCACGAAAATCGATAACCATATAAATTCTTAGCCGTCTGCAAACAGGATGAAATATTTGTTTGAAATATTTGTTTTCCTGATATCAAATTCAGAAACATGAAACTGTACTTCTTTTTGCATATATATATATATAAACGCATAACGCATATAAATAGAGTTCCAGATAAGTTTTTGAAATAGAGCTATATATATGGTGTATGCTTGTTTTGTTATTCAAATGAACAACATGCAACACATTTTAAAAGCAGTGCTTGTGAGTTTCATAAATTTCTTTTCGTAATAGTTTATCGTAAGACAAATACATTCCAAACACAATTTAACAGATTTGTTATTTTATAAATAAAATGCTCAAACACGCTAAAATTATTATTTTCTTGAAAGTGAAATATTTAACTTTGGAAATTTGTAATTTCTGTTTTGAGTTCAAGATTTTAAATTCAAATTAAAACTGTTTTTTATTATGTTAAACTATTACTTGATACATAATTCAAGTAACATTTAAAAGTGTAAAGTTCCCTCCAATAGAAATGCGAAAAAAATATTTTCACACATTATTAAATTGATTATCATTCTGCCAGGTTATTGTGAAAGGTTTGTAGTATCTCTAGGATAGATATATATAAAGCTGAAACATCGATAGAAATCTTCGAATGAAATATTAAAAAAAAAAATTCATGAATTTTAAAAATTCTTAAACATATATCTAAATTTCTTTCAAGATTTATTAAATACAGTGAAGAAAATGTGAGAAACATAGACAGGACTGAAATTAAAATACCAGATGGTCATCTCTTCTTTAAGCCAAGAAGAGATTCCTATTGAATACAAGAAAGAAAGAGTTAATTTAATATAGCAAAAATAACGCAGTTCATTGAGTTAATCGTGAAAACATGCAACAATTTGTAAAGGTGCAATTGTATCTCGAAAAAGTGTTTGATATAATTCGAAGAAGTAAATCTGTAGTACAATTTCAATCCTTCACGTTTCGTAAATTTTTACCACATTCATGCCAATGGTCTTGAGAGTTTGTATATGTTTCATGGAACTACTTCAGGAAACTTCTGCAGTCGTTATAGTCATGCCGTATGGTTGTAGTATTTTCTTTTCCGCTGCGCAAGTGCTTTGATTTTTTTTCTCGCATTAAAACTGAAAAAAAATGAAATGCTTATATTAGTTAAAATTTAAACAATTACACCAATTTGTAAAATTATATACATACAAATTCTGTAGTTATTTTAAGTATAATTATGTTTAGTTATAATCCTCAATCAGTGTAATCACCTAGTGATATAACACGGTTTTATCTCTGATTTTAGGTGGCTATTTATCATGAAATTGAATGAGAGATGATCACCCAATTTAAATCGTCACTGCGCCATTGCATGTCTTTGCATTGTGCTTAGGAGCAAAGATTGGATTATGCACGTGTCGTATACTCATTATAGTTAAAGAAAAGAAACTTACGACTTTCAAAACTTTTAGGTACGAAAGTCAACAGAAGTTCTTAACCACTAAATTAACCCATTTTTGCCCAGATATTTTTGCGACTTTCTTCGATATTTACTAATACCTGGAATAATAGATAAATTTCTTATGTCAACTTCTTGAACAAGGGATGATTACTTTTAAAATCAGTATGCATAAAAATTTAAATGTCTACATTCTACTTCGTAATATCAAAATATTTTGTGGAGTTGAGGTTCAATATTCGTGAATAAAGGCCAGGAAAAATAAATAACGTTTTCGACTAATAGCGATAATGCCGTCCCAAAAAAAGGGACACTAGGCATAGATGGGTTAAATAAACAGTAAAATTTCGCTTACTTTTACAACAGGAAACACAGATGCATATTCTAACGATGGAGCTCATTGAACTATTTTCTACGAACAACGATTATGTTGAATCTTCGGACTTTCTAATTTGTTTTGAAAGTGGCTATTTCTTCTCCATGAGAGTTACACGGGGCCATCGTGATTCTAATGGGCCTGCTTGTGCACTACGATGAGTCATCCAAAGATGACTACGGGTGCTCGCTTATTGGTTCCATCACTTAGATACGTCATCTTACCGCCGAAACTAACCAATGAGGAAACGTCGATAGGCCTCTTTCGGAGTGCACTGCCAGACCTGGTAGGTGGAGGGCCGAGTTACTCTACATCAATTTTTATTTTAATTCCAACCTTCCAAATAACCTGCAGTTGCACATAAGTACTACGTGATTTCCCCTGAGAGATGCTGTCCATATGTAACATGTGGTGCTATCGGCCAAGTCAGACCATCCACTATTGCTTTTGTAATTATACAAATAGGTTATATAAACTTATTACACCTGTTATTTAGTTCTAGGTCCGTAAATGCTCATATAATTGTTAAATTTATTTCTAACACTGACAACAGACAAAAACATCGAATATGCATACCACATGCCTTCCTTTGACGCCCATTAAATTATGCGCATTTGCGATGAACTTCATTTTAATTAACTTCATTTAAACATGTCCTATGATACTTGTAAATTTTTAAAGTTTGGCGATTTCTTGTCAAATATAGGAGATATAGTCAAGTCGGTTTCAATTGTGGAAACTTACTTTTGGCGCCAACTTGAGTGATATTTTGATAAAAGTTTGCAAGGTTGGTTATGGTTGGCTATATTTTAGGCAAGGATCAAACAATAACTGTACGTATTTTAATGTGTTGAGATTCTATTGGGTGACAATTTAAATAAAAGACGCTTTTGATTGCAATATGAAAGAGATGTACACAACTCGTTGATACAAGGAGCCAATATAAAAAAAATCCATTTCTAAGTTTAACTGTTTTTGAGCAGTGCGAGACTCGTAAACGAGATTTTACGTATTGTTGTACGCCCGTATGTATTTTTGAAAATATTCAACGATATGTGTACTATTTTTCTAAACATATATACTTCTCTCTCCCTCCCTCTCTCTCTCTCTCTCTCTCTATATATATATATATATATATATATATATATATATATATATATATATACAGTTAAAAACGTTTGATAGGAAACTGTGGGAACCAAAATATCTTTCGTGTTATAAGAATCGTAAAAAAAGAACAAAACTCGCCAATATTTTTCATGTTCTTATATTTTATTTTGACTTCCTGTTAAACTGGACGTAGGCTGCATCCACTGGGATGATAACCAAGTGTAAAAAAAAAATATTATTTTAGAGAGAAAAAATCAGTAATCTTTTTTTAAATGTATTTTTCAGCACCATATTGTCCACAAATTGTTCAATATCGCCGATTGCTTTATTCATCTCTCCATTTGAATGTGCATCAAATGGCTGAGCATGATTTGTAATCATTTTCTCTACTTCTGAAGTAGAAGGGAAGGGAACAGTATCGTTGACTCCCTAGTCGCAATCTGCATAGAATCATGGATTATGAAGGATCTTAGGTACATATATAAGGATTCTATTCATCTTGAGATGGGGGTGAGACCTTATGTATGATACTGTTGATTTTTTTAGGATGACGAAAGGAAGAGGAACGGGTTCCGAGAATTTAGACAATTCCACGAATATGGTGGAATACTCCTCGCAAACATGCCAACGAAGATCAAAAAAGAAACTTTTTTTCGTGTTAAACGATTTTTCTTTCGTGTATAAAGAACAAAAAATCACTTAAAATTGCACAGTTTACGGTCCGGTCCGCTTTGTCATTTCGTGTTAACCGATTTTTCATGTTAAGCGTTTTCTTGTTCAACATATTTCACTGTATATATATACACACTAATAGATAGATAGATAAACAGATAATTTCCATTTACTACAAATAATACGTTGAAATTAGTAAGCAAAAGCGAGACTGAGATGAAATGTTTAAATCAAGAAACATTTCAAATTTCGTTAATCAAATTTACGTTTTAACAATTTCCATTGGTATGTCTTATTAGACAGTGTGTACTGTCAAATACTTTAGACACTTAAGAATTCTATCTGTAGGGCGATATGAAAAAGAAACGCTAATAGAAATTGACGCTACAGAAGTTATTCGATTTTCTGGCTCTTAAGCTAAGATCCCACTGAAAAGAGAAAGATATCGTGAAGTGTCAGATCGTAATTAAAAGAGAAGTGCAACCACTTAGTAAATCCTCTTTCCGTAATCTTTTCTCGATATATTTAATGGAATAAAAATAAATATTTAGAAAGCGAATTATCAATATTTTGTTTTTGTATTTGCTTTAAGAGTTAAATGATAACATTTTTATAAATTGTGTTTAGAAATGAATAAACACAAATATCGTATAAAATTTTTCACTTATATGTCCTGGAGATTTATTAGCATTTTGCGATACCCTAAAGTAAGACAATATATATCTTTCTATAAGTAACAATGTTGAATATTTGTTCAGTTTTTTTCTAATTTGCAGATTTATTTACAATACAATTTGCAGCGTCCTGAATAAAATAATTATGTATTGATATATATATACCGGAAAAGCGCCCCACAAGTTTCAAGGAAAATTGCGAAATATCGGGGCGGATAAACGGTAAAAATTGGGAAAATATACCGTTCGAGCGCCTCGTTTACTTTCAGCTACAGATGGATTCATACTGCCCTTTCCGTACCGTAAAGAGGACATGATGACGTCACTCAGCTTTTTTCAGCTTACACTTATTTCAGCATTTGTACCAAACCGCTGAAATAATGCTGATTCAATGTTAACCCAATTATAACAAGTGTCCCCTTTTGGCGGCAATATTTTCCCTATCGGTCGAAAACGTTACTTATTTTTCCTAACCTTTGTTCACGTGTATTGACAGGAATCCACAGAATATTTTAACATGACCAAGTAGGATGTTGACATTTGTATTTTTTTATACATAAGGATTTTAAAAGAAACCATACCTTGCTCAAAAAGTTGACCTATTATTTCTGGTATTAACAAAAATCGAAGAAAGTCGCAAAATGATCTGGTTACAAATGGATTAATTAAACAATTTTTCCAAAATTATTATTAACAGCTACATTAAATAGACGTTTACGACTCCACATTGTTGGATTTTTTTATTCCTTATTATGTGTCCTATCTCCCCCCTTACATTTTGTGCCATTAGTTTAGCGACAATCTCTTTGTACATGACTTATCACTTAAATGAACAGCGAAAGTTTATGTATGAATCAGACAAGGGCGATTTTATTTAAATTCGAACACATTTTTGAGATGATGTACACTGATTATAATTTATTTTTGCTTAAGATACAAAATATTCACGCGGAAACTCCGATGTTCATTCTATTTTTTTAATACCAAAAACTCATACGTCACATAAATGAGACCTGTGGTATACAGTGAAACCTGTCTATCTCGAAACCTGCTGATCTCGAAAACCTGTCTATGTCGATTTTTTTCAATTTCCCTACATATTCAATAAAACTTTAACGTATTTTCCAAACCTATCTCGAATTATTTTCTTCCCAAACCTGTCTATCTCGAGTTTTCGTAAGAAACACAACATTCCAGTTTAGAGCCATTTTGTCGTTGACTATCTCACCAGTCCCCATTTCAGCGAAATACGTGAGGACATACCAGTGCCGGATTAAGACAGCGCGGGGCCCGTAGCAAATGTTACCAAGGGGCCCCCTGCTCAGCGACGCACTCATATATATATATATATATATATATATATATATATATATGTTTTGTTTTTTTGTTTTTTTTTAGGGGGAAGAGTTCACCTTCACATTAAAGTAGTAGAGCTAAATTAAATGAGAAAATAAATAGTGCTAATTATATTACAATTTATGTTTAGTGCTAATTAATGGTTTACAAATGCTAATTAGATGTAAAAAAACGAAAAGGTCCCACGTGTTATATTCACGAGAGGTTTATCCCAGTCCTTCCTCCACCTTGGGTGTGCTAATCTAGGTTTTGTGCGATAATAAAATAAAACAGAACTTTTACGAATTTCCTTGATTCAAAATGAACAAATTTGAGTTGGCACTAGACTAATCAATTTCTGCAAGTAAATTGGTGTGCGGAAAAAATGCCCGTCAAAATAAAGTTGGGGGGTGGTGGCTAAATAGATAGTGAGACTGGCGATGTTTAAAGTTATTTTTTCGTACAACTCAGGTTTTTTTAATGAATGTTAATGTTCATGGATACATATTTGGAATTTCTAACACTTCCCACCTTTCCCATATGCAAACATATAACTAGACAAGTTTACACACATAAAATAATAATTGTTTCTGTAAAATTTTTAGAACCTTCGAAATCAATATGTATTTTAAACTGTGCCTTTAAACACTATTTTTTCCTCTATAAAAATGCATGCTTGTAAAATTATTTCATTATCTGGACGGTCTTTACTAATAATAGGTTACATATTTTTAACTTCTCTTAATTTATTTAATGGTTAATTCATAAGAAATCGAACTGGGGATAGATAGATCTAGCACAATAATACCTCCGCCATTCAAAATATACTGCATACACGGAAGGCATTTAAACTGTACATGCTTGTACAGGGGGACTGTTACTTCCACATACCGCTTGAAATACTTCTAAAGGTCATTTCGTTAGTGTTCTACAAGCATATGTGCATTACTTTTCAACTTATCCTCGTTAAAATGATATAAAATATTTTGTTCAAAAAAATCTTTATAAGAGGATTGTATCTTTTCTAAATAGAATAATCTATATAATAAATAATAAAAAATTCGGATAAAACATTCATTATCGTATTACGTTCAAATGTTTTTGCAAGACATAATAATCCTAAATGTGACAAGTAATTTGTGAGTTTCTTTGTGGATCAAGAGTATCCGAAAATTCTTTTTGTTTTCAGTTTGCCTGGGGTTATGACTTCTAGGATACCCCGACCGTCTTGTCTTTGTGCGAAGATCCTCTCGGTTCTAATTATTTTATTTGAACGAACGTACTGGCATTCGCACTCTTGACCTGTGGTTTCGACCGCCAAAAATCAATTCTTTTATATTTAACGTGGTTAATTTCCGAGATTAATAAGATAATTTATCGTAATAGTGGATTCCCCAACTATTAAAACAAATGACTTACATTCTATATATTATTATTCTTTCAAAAAATAATTCGCCTTTGTTTAAATATTGTAAAATGTAAAAGAAATAATTAAGTAAAAACAAAGCAAGCCAACTACCAAAAGCCAAGGATGGTTTACACCCTAGTACACTTTCGAATTTCGCCAAAGCCCCCCTTCTTTACTCTAAAACAAAAGAACTTTGGAGGTTTCCCAACATCCGTTTAAAATACCATCCTCATATTTACTGCAAAACAAAATAACTTTATGTGCAATATTTAAATAAAAATTGTTTCGTGGGGGAGTATTATTGATTATGTGGGGCGCGTTTTTCCTACAATCTTAATCCTATGGATCTCCGCTCTCGGGGAAATGCAGAAGGTCAACTCGCGTTCCAGAGAACATCTTCAGAAATAGCCACAAATATTTCCGTTCTAATTGAGTCATTTTGAAAAGTTTGATTACAACTTCATTAAAAAATTTATTCGACTTGTTACTGAAAAGTCCCTGAAATGATCGGGACAGATAGACTACAGCCTAATGAATAATCCGGCCCACTGACGGATTAATACAATTTTGTGGGTGAAGGCTTGGATGGAAGATTCACATACATATGTATAAATTTTATGGAAGTAAGTTGGGATTATTTACATTAATTTCATTTTTCTCAGGAGGGGCACTCGCCTCCTCCGACCCCCTCCCTTTAATCCGCCCTTGATCAGACCCTGAGTCTGTTCTTTTGTTTCAGCACTTAGTTTTCTTTCTATATTTTGTTTATTTCTGGAATCCTTCTTCAAATAAAGAAAAAAATGTAATATTATTGGTAAGGAATCCATTTTCTAAAGGCCATAGGTGGGTCGTGCAAGGATCTGGATAACCCCTCCTCCGTTTGTCCGAATTTCGCTTTTAGTCAACAAAAAGATAATGATACAGCCTTTCTTTCTGTCTTTCTTTTATTTCCGCCCTTTTGGATGCTCCCTGAAATTTTTTTCTCAGAACTGTGTTTTTTGTTCCACAGTATTGTTAAATATACTCTTGTGTGTGTCCTTATTGCTGACTTTAAAATACTCATTCAGTTTCGCCTAGGTAATGAATTGACTAAATAATGCAGGCATGCAACAGCCACATTAAATATATTAATGACTATGTCATTTTATCTCTCACCCCCTTTTGAAAATGTGACATAAAAATGAGACACGAAAATGCGTTACGAAAACGCGACATAAAAGTAAGAATAAATGTCCGCTGAAAATGTTAGTATGTGTTACGTAAACCACCGATTTCTGTAAGCTCCGTAAGGTTGCATTTATTTGATAAAATGATTGTTTAAAAATTTCATCCGTTTATTTAAATACTATTACTTTACAACAGCTTTAATCTATTTTACAATATTTCGTAAGCTGTAGAATATACATCACATGTATATTTTACATATAATTAAATACTATTAGTTCACAACAGATTTAATCTATTGTTACAATATTTACTAAGCTGTAGAATGTGCATCACATGTATTTTTCTATCAATAGGTTACAATCCTAAAAATTTCAACATAGGGTTACCAGGTGAAATACACGATAGATGAGAGATAAAACGACATAGTCCACAAATATAGTTTTAATATGGCAATCATGAAACTAAAAAATTAGGGGGTTCAGGGGTTCAACTCCTTACCTAGGCGTCTCCCATTGACGAGGTTCGAACAGCCGAGTTATACATATATTCTTTCAATGAGTTGTCTACAACTGATTTACAGTTCTACTATATAGAGCTACAGAAATTGTCTTATCCAAAAAAAAAAAAAAAAAAAGAAAAAGAAAAAAAGAAAAGAAAGAAAGAAAGAAAAAAAGAATTACAAGATTTATCTGTTGCCTTAAAAAATAAAGAGAAATAAATCATGCCAAGCTCAGAGATTATAAAACACTTTCCAATACAAAAAAAAAATTGCTACAAATCTGCGATGTATTTTAGTTAAAACTGGCGAGATTTAGTAGATAAAAAAATGTTGTATTATCACTATAAATGCAATTTTATGAGACCCTGTAAAAGACCTTTAATTATTTTTAGCGTTTAACTGAAGAATATAAAAATTTTATACTCATTGTCTTGTGCTAGAAATGTATTAGTGTCTCTCAAATGCCACAGACTGCAATGTATGGGAATTCTTTTGAGTGCTCCTGTATGTAGAACTATTAATAATACGGACGTTATTATCAATGGAGAGCATCATTTTGAGAGCCTTGGTAATATATATGCCAACTTTGTTTTCTTTCAAAAATCGAATATCTCTAAAATATGTTTTCAAGAATGACTGTTGATTCAGTCATTCCTGTATCAACAGATTTTTAGACTGTGCTATACATTGGATTTTTTTCTCCTGTAAAAGAACTATAAATGCTACATACACCATTTTCAATATGGTACATGGTACTGTACATAGAAAAAACATAAATTTCGCACAAATCGATGTATATCCACAGCAGTTAGAACACTGGATGGGTGGACATCAGAGCATACAAATAACCGAAATCATCAGGAACTCTTAAACTTGCTGGTAGGTTAAAAATGTATAAATAATCCTTTTATACAACATAATGGTATCGGACGAGCACAGAGAGCGAGAAATTTATTCTTTTAAGGGTTAACAGTCTCAAATTAATTTTCCAAGCGCTAAAGAATCAAAGTTTGCAATTTTGTTTCGTGTAAATCCGTTAACCCGTTTCGGGTTCTAATGCATTTACAGATTTTCGTCGGTCGGAGACCCCCTCCTACTCCTAGGCAAATAGCCCTTAACAAAACACAGTACAAGAAATCAGTTAATTACAGTGCGAGTAACGAATTTTCAAAATTCCCAAAGAAATCGTCATTGCTTAATATAATCACATTAGACATTTTTCGAGGTACTTACATATTATCCCGGCGATCCGCCAAGACGAGCAACTTTTTCGCCAAGATAAATGCCGGACACATGAAATTATTGATGGTTCGGAATACTATTGGCGGCAGTTTGCCAGCAAATTTGAGGAAATACAGTTTGGCGTTAATGACCGCCGGGATAATACGTAAATACCTTTTACGATTTATCGTAAAATAATAAAAATATCCCCGAGTTCGGTTCATTTTTCAAAGCATTTTTTTCGCACCCTATTTGGCAATTTATAGCAAAAGTCGCCAACACTGCCGGCTTTTGGCGCAAATTTTGAAGGAGGCACACGATCGTCGTCGGATTATTAGCTAATCATATTGTAGGATAGTATTATATGCTTAAAATAGATGCCTGTCTCTAAACTGCCATTGACCGTATAGTATTGAAATTATGAGTGCTCCCGTGTAGAAAAACTTTTAACTATACAGACACTCTTTTCGATGCAAGCTTCATTTTGTAATCCTTAATAACATCCAATTTTGTTTCATTTCGAAGAGCAGAGTATCTCTAAAACTAGAAGCCTTTTGTGGAGGCAATTATACAACGGGAGCAAGAAAAAACAGTTTAAGGAAATTTGTCTTTCATTCAATATATTTAATTTTCATCCACCTAAAATAAATAAGCTCATATTCACTTTTTATTACATACCCAAAGCGAATTTCATGCTCATCTGGAAACGCGCGGAATCTTTTCGCAGTCGAAAGCTTTCGTTTTGTATACATAAACATTCGAATATCCAGCAGACGATTTATTTCTGGGGAAAAAAATAATAATAAACTGTGTAATCGGGAGAAATTATTTTAAAGGTATTGGAATCCCCCAATTGTATGACGTGATTTTCACTTAAAATAGGTCATTTTGTCACGCAAATGATCCACTTTTTTTGACTCTCGGAAACGAAATGGTGCTGAAAATAGCGAAAAATCGCTTAAAAATGAGGGAACGGTTGGATTTTCAGATTTTTAAAATTGACAGATTGTTATCTATATTTTTTTACAAAGTTGTGAAAATTTTCAAGCGGATTGTACAAACGATGTAGAAGTTGTTAGGCTTTTTGTCCTTGACATTGTAATCTTTTTGCAGTCATTGAGGAAAAAGTTTTATCTTGAAGTCAGGGTTCAGCGCAACTACAAGGGTTGATCAAATGAAAAGGTACGAAACATCGCAACAACCTAACCGTTATCATATTTGTCCATGCAGCTATGAGAGCACGTAGCGAGACATCTAGGAATGCGATTGGAGCCTTTTGTGTGGATAGGAACATACGGGGGCCCCGCAGGAGAGAGCAGAACTCCTGTAAAAAGCACCCTCCTACGTCCAAATGACGCGGCAGTGTGTGTGAGGACAGGATGGCGTTCACATTGCAAAATTCGACGATTTAGGGGCAGCGAGGCGTTATCCGATTCCTGAATGGGGAAGGCGTTAAACCGACCACTATTCATCGCAGGATGAGGACCGTATACTGGGAAGTCTGTGTGTCCCACAAGTCAATGAGAAAATGGAATGTCCGTTTTCGCCAAGGAACTGGCCAAGTTCAAGTGGGAGACGTTGGACCATCCGCCCTACAGTCCGGACATATCGCCCTACGATTTCCATGTGTTGGTTCCACTGAAGAAACCACCTGAAAGGGAAGCGCTTCAACTCGGACGACGTACTCAAGGACGCTGTGACAGACTGGGTCTCGTCACGGCCACATGAATTCTAGGAGCAAGGAATCCTGCGGCTTGTTCATCAGTGGGATTGTTGTGCTCAGTCCTATGGTGTGTATTTTGAATAAAGTCTACATTTGTACCCACCGTGTCGTTTCGTACCTTTTCATTTGATCACCCCTTGTAGTTAGTAGGATGATACGCTTTAAAGAATAACGTCCCATAGAGCGCAATGTATTGGGACAATTTTTAATGCTCCTGTAGAAAAAATCTATAAATGCTACATAGATCCTTTACAATAGGGTACATGGTACTGCAGAAGAATAACATATACAAATTTCGTAGAAATCTATGCCTATTGACGCGAATTATATCAAGGACGGACAGACAGACAAATCGAAATCTTAAAAACTTTTCTACCTTGTTGGAAAGTGTCAAAAAAGCTAGATCTTGAAGGGGAAAGATGAAAACTTTCAAGGTAAAGGCGCGGGGCCCCCAAAAGCGCGGGGCCCGTAGCATTTGCTACATTTGCTATATTGTTAATCCGGCACTGGGACATACACTTCTAGTTTTCTCAATTCGGGACTGGCTTTCTTCGGGGTGGGGCTTCTTTCTGGCAGTTCTAATCCGCTTTCGCTACGCACTCTGCAAATGCTGTCCTCTAATTGGTTGTCGCTTGCGTTCGTTGCGGAATATCTGTTCTTAAATATCTGTTCTGAGACTATTGCCTAACGTCTAAAGTATCATCTCGCATCTTGCTGTCTCAATTTCAGAGCTAAAAATGGCTGGTGTGAAAAGAAAATTGAACCTTTTAACCACCGAAAAAAATGGAAATTCTGTCTTTTTTGAAGGAAAACGCTTCTATGAAGAAAAGTGTAGTCGCCACTAAATTTGGAATTCCAGCCAGTACCCTTTCCACCATCATGAAAAACAAAAATATCATACAAAAGAACTTCGAAAACGGCTGCAAAACAATGAAAAAGAGCCGTGCGTGCTCTTTTCCTGATGTGGACAAATGCGTTAGAAAATGGTTCGAACAATATTTTGGAGAAGGAGTTCCTATCAGCGCCGTAATGCTTCAAAATAATAAAAGCTGAAAACTTTGCTAAAGAAATCGGACTTTATGGTTTCAAAGCAAGTATTGGTTGGCTTGAAAGCTCTAAAATGAGAAATGGTATTGTCTTCCGAAAACTTTGTCTAGAAAGCGATCAGTGCCAAAACTTGTCATCGACGATTGGATTAAAAAACTCCCATCTTTGTTGCAAGAATATGATCCAGCTGATATTTTTAATGCCGATGAAATTGGACTTTTTTTTCAATGTTTGCCGAATAAAACAGCAATGTTTAAAGGAGACGAATGCAAAGGGGGCAAACAGAGTAAAGTGCGTGTGACTATACTTCTAGCTGCGAATGAAAATGGCACTGAAAAACTTTCGCCATTAATGATTGGTCGTTCAGCCAAACCGAGATGTTTTTCAAAAGTGAAATCTTTTCCGCTTGTTTATAAATTAAAGAGAAAATCTTGGATGACCAGCGAAACTTTTAGCGAGTGGTTGAAGGAAGTCGATAAATCCATGGGATTAAAAAAAACCCAAAAATTCTCCTCTTCATTGATAACTGCGGCTCCCACAAGAGTCTTCCTACAACGAAAAACATTACAGTAGAATTCCTACCGCCAAATACAACTTCGATACTTCAGCCTTTAGATCAAGGTATTATTCGGAGTTTTAAAACTGAATATCGTAAAGAACTTGTTCAAAAACTCATCAGTGCGATTTAGGACGGAGAAAACTTCCAAACATAACTGTTTTAGATGCAATGAGGATGGTAGACTATGCTTGGAGCTGTGCCACGGAAAAAACTATAAAACACTGTTTTAAAAAAGTTGGATTTGAACAATAATGCACAGTCGGAGAACAACATCTAAAAGAAACCGAAGAGGAACCTGCCGAGGAAACTAATGAAAACCCGAAAGAATGGAGAATTATCAGAGAGAAACTGAATACTGACACTTCATTTAAAGATTTTATAGAAGTAGATGAATCAGTGGTAACATTATTAACCGATTCCGAAATTTTAGAAAACGTTCGTGGAACTTCTGATGATGAAGAGGATGATGATAAAGAGAGCATTGAAATAGAAAGAGTTGTTACGCCAAAAGAAGTAGAAAAAGCCATTGAAACATTAAGAATTTTTCTTGAATCCCAAGAACATATTGATCAGGATTGCTTCTCCACTGTGTTAAAACTGCAAAAAATTGTTCAGTCTAAAAACGTTTTGCATCAAAAACTCCTAACGGATTACTTTTTGTAAGGTATGTAAATAAAACTAAATGTACTTCAAATTTTCCATCTTTTGTATCGTGTAAAAAAATTTTCTTAGTGTATTTTCATAAAACCTGTACATCTCGAAACCTGTCTATCTCGAATTTTTTTTTTTTTTACTCCCAAGAGATTCGAGATAGACAGGTTTGACTGTATATCATGTTGCTATCAGCAATGATATCTAATGTATGGCGTAATGTATGCTAAGGGACATCTTTTAATTAAAAATACTAATTAAATGGTATTCAGGGTGTCCCAAGATTATTGGAACAAACTTGATGGGAGGCAGGACACTTAATAAGGATTCGGAATCACCCACGAACGTGGGATCGGAAATGTCTTCGTGTAGCTTGTAATAATCACTTTGGAAAAAGAGCTTAATTAATAGTGAACATTTCGACCATTGTTCGCCAAAAAACTAATGTACCTTTTACAGCAATTGCGTGACTAAAATTAATTTTAAAAAAATTCCATTTCATTTGATGGATGAAATTTTTGAGAAAAGCCCATAGTTTATGAAACTTGTTTGAGAAATTAGACCAACACTTCAACTCTCTTCCCAAAGTGATTAACAACAGTGAAAGAAAAACGGAGTTTTTGAACCCACATTAGTGTGTGATTCTGATTTCTTATTATGCGACCTCCCTCCCTTTAAAGTTTGTCCCAATAATCCTGAGACACACTGCATATGCATTTATATAGTATTTACTTTGGTTCGTGAAGTTTCAGACTTCAAAGGGATATAAAAAAATCAATTTCGCAAATGAATTTTTCAAATACATTTTTTTTAGATAATAGATTAGCGTCATACAACCTATGAAAAAGACGAATTTCATACTGCATCAGAGTGTAGTACAACAGTGTATGATTTTTTTAAATCGTGCTATAAAATATAAGGACATGCGAAATGAAACAAGATCTTAAAAAATTGACACAAATAATTGTGATTGCTAATTTTTTTCCACCTTGTTCTTAATTTTTGCACACCAGTGCAGTTAACTCCACAAAAGATGTGTTTTAACAAAAATTCATGCATTTTTTTTTAAATCCTGAATTTCGCATTTCTAAAAGTATACTAGCACCTTAAAATATCGCGTGTGAAATTTCTTAATGATCATTGTCCTATTAATCAAGAGTTACTTGCAAATGAATGGGTAAAACAGTTCCAACCTAGTGTTGCTCCAATGAAAAGGGTAATGAAAATTTCAGAAAAAATGAACAAATAAAAATTCATTAGTCATTATTTCTAATTAAAACTATCAATTTAATACAAAACAATTATCGTTAAAATGTATTTGAAATGGTTGCTTACATTTGATTAAGTATCTCTTAAGTACTTTGTAAATAAAACAATACACATGCAGAAATCCCAGCATATGGATTGAGAGCAATTCATTTTACATAAGCTGCTTCGAGTGAATGTTGAATAAATATATCATTTTGATGTAATTAAGTTTCTATTAAGCAATATCTTAAATCATTAAACAAAAGTATGGCTTTAAAACAAATATTCAGGGAATTAACCAATATTTCAAAATGGTTTTCCTCCGAAAAGGAAACGATTTCACCACAACTTACCCTGCGCTTAGAAAAATGTCATGAAATTCTAAGAGGATTATCGAACTTCCAGATAATAAACCAACTATAAAACAAAATGAATATTTGAAATATTATGAGGTCATACGTTATTAAAGATTGTGAAATAGGCACGCAATAATATTTTTAAACATTTCCGCGTAGCTACAAAAATATGCAATATATATATATATATATATATATATATATATATATATATATATATGCAATATCCTAAGAGATCCTAGATTTTCTTCTATCTGGATAGATTATTATTTTTAATGAAAAGAAATGGCAATAGAAAATGAGGAATGCTTTTTTTTAACTTTTAACCATTTTTTAAAGTAAAATTATAGTTTAAGAATTTTCAGAAAATAAATCGTTATCTACACTTCAATGAATTCACTGCTAAAAATCAAAGACTGCAGTGAAACAATTTTTAAAACTCACAGTAAAATTATTTTTAAAAAATCGTCATACGCATCCTATATATTTCTAATAAAAAATTAAAAATTTTCTCCAAGAAACTTAAACCTTTTATGTCACATTCAGTATAAACACTTTTAGAAATTATTGAAGCATTTATTGTATATGTGTATATCGCATGTAAAACCAGATTTTAGTGGATAGATTAGACTTTTATATTCAGAAAATTATAAACTTTCCACTTTTTACACAATTTATGCAGACTTTACCGTTTATTTAAATAATTTGGGTCGTTTAATAATTTAGTATGAAACAGGATAAATTACAGGTTTTACCTTAGCAATTTTAGAAGTAAAAACAAAATACTTGATTTAAAAAACTTAAAATCTAATGCATATTTTCTTAAATAGTTTTACATGTCTCATAAAAGTAGGTAAGAAAATTTCTCATGGCAATTCAGAATGAGTTACATCCAATCGTTAGACTTTTATCCGTGACTCTTTGACGCCAAGTCTTTTCTCATTTTCGTTTCATATCCCAAGCCATTTTCTCCAATGACTGTCATTTTCTTTTTTGTTAAATGTAGCGAACACAAAAATCGTACGAGAGTATGTCAAGCACCTTTTTGCGACAAAGCGAGCGATATATATTTCATTCAGTAAGTTCCATTTGACGCAGAACGCTACAATTGTATTTCTTAAGGAGCCATACAATAAGGCAGCATGTAGTTTTTCGATAAAATTTTGTGTAAAAGTATTACTGTGTTATTTGATTTGAAAAGTTTCTGATATGTTTCCGTGTTACGATTTTATAAAAGTGCTGCAAATTTATCATTTACAATATAAATCTCTTAGAATAATATAGTTGACAGCAAATGATTTAAACTAAATAGTCGAAATCGCATACTAAAAAGTCAAAGTCAAAATTGGGTATATGTCTTGATTTTTGTTTAAAAAAGAATCATTGAATTTTTTCTTCTAGTAGTAAGTATTTGTGGAGTTTTTATTAAAATTCTAGTCATATGAATGTGTCCATATGCATTTATATATAACTTCAATTTTCACTTATTTTTCTGAATAATTCAAATATTATTCCGAGAAAGGTAACTAGTTAGCTGATTATACTTCATACCATATTATTTTCTTTTTTCATAATACTGCATCTGTAATTTAAAAAAAACACTCTTATTTTCGTAAATATTCATGATTAAAATGAATGTTGTTCATGTGGAAACGTTTTCCTCAATTTGAAATGTCATTAAATATTATGTAAAGAATGAAAGTTAGATTTAGTTTATATATAACTTAAATTTTCACTTATTTTCCTGAATAATTAAAATATTATTCCGAAAAAGGTAACTAGTTAATACTTCATATCGCATTATTTCCTTTTCTCATAATACTCCATCTGTAATTAAAAAAAAAAAAAACCTCTTATTTTAGTAAATATTCATGATATGAATGATCATGTAAAGAATGAAAGTTAAATAAATGTTTTAAAGGGATTTACCATCTTAAATATATAATAAAATTCCTTTTATACTTTATTTAAGGTAAATTCTGATTGAATAATTCCTTGCTCCAATAAAATCTCCATTTACAGAGCATATTTATATACTGAATTTGATTACATATTTTTGTGACGGATTCGCTCTTCCTCTTAGGCTGACTCACACAAATACGTGCCGTCTCTAAAAGCTTTCTTCAGTTGTAGCTTTTTAAGTACCACTTTCCATAACTAAAATAGTCGAAATTTGCATTTAGTATTTTGTAAATTGCTTCATCATATCATGTTTTACTATCACATGAGTTCTTTCATTAACAATATTTCGAAATGCCGATTTCTGCCAAACTGGCCAGTACAACTCCAAAAGTGTCAAAAATGGGCAATGTTTGCAAAAATTGCAGAAAATTTGCAACAAATAATCGGTGTAACCATTATCGATTGATGCGTGAACAACAGAGAATCAAGGACAAAATATTAAATTTTTTCTTGAAGATACTTTTGGCTTATATAAGGAAATAAATGAATAGAAAGCGCAATATTTTGCATTACCAAGCAATGAGAAGACAAAAGTATGATTATATTTACGTAGGTTTGTAGATAGCATTTCATTGTCATTTAAATTTCCTTTTAACTTCTTTTCTTGCCGAGGTTTCTTTCAAAAGCATTATTTTTACACCAACAATTTTTGATGGGTTACAAATCAAGATAACCGAAAGACGGCAGTAGAATCTGTTAAAAAAATATTAATAGTCAAACACAGTGAGACAAGCGTGGTCGTGTACGTAGCTTCTGTTAAAATATGTTTCTATGTAACCGTTAAAAATAATGTAAATCAACAGGCTCAAGAACTTCACTAATACTGGACTAGTTGTAAGTTGTAATCCCAATTCGTGCAAAAGGTAATTTACCAGAAATGTGAAACTTGAAATGTAGTTTGGTGCACGGTTCAGTTTGTGAGCAAATTTCTATATAATATTAAATCACAATAGCATGTTCATAAGAACTGGTATGACGATGCATGGTGAAAGAATTGTTCCGACTTCCGACACGTTGTCTCTACACTTGCACCAACCATCCCTTTCTGGGAGGCAAAGTCATGATTCGCCTTACGGTATTCGTTCACGTTTGGGATACTTTTTGTTGTTGTAGTTGTTTAATTACAATTTTGATATTTTTAAATAATTTGCAGGCAAATTGTAGAATAGATAAAAATAATAAAGAAATTATTTATAACTGGCAAACACTTTCAGAAATAAGTATTTTTTTAGTAAATTTTCACTAATATTTATCAAAACGGCTAACTCTGTGCTCACGGTTGTAATGAATGAACCTTAATTATTTTTAACAGTGAGATATATATGACAATTATATTTTAAATGATGAAAAAATTAGAGACATCTTCAAAAGGGAAATAAAATATAGTCAATTACGTGACTAAATATGCGTATATTTTTCAAATTTATTGTCTATATATGTTATATGGTATATAACATTTTGCATTTTGTTACCAACAGAAATTCTTTACAGAGATGCAAATAATTATTCGAGAAAAAATATTTTAGGTAATTTCGTTGCCAATAATACTTTAAACATCAACTGAAAATTTCAATATAAAAATCTTCATAAATATAGAAGTTATTGTGTTAATAGTGAAAAAAAATTCGAAAAAACAAAGTACTGAGAAAAATGTATTTAAAATTTTTAGCTGATGTTAGCATACAGCTGATGATGTGTTTTTAAATGGCTGTAATTTCTCTTCCAATCGTCGTAGGTTAAAAAAGGAAAACGGTTTTAGAAACAGATATGTATAACACAAAAGATTTGTGAATGATTTTATTATTGATTTTTTGGCCAAAATTCGATGTTTTCTACGTATCCGGAACCTTAAACCTGCTTGCTGTCAAATATGCCTTGCTGAAATTCATGTGGCTGAAAGCTCGTTGAATAGTTGCATGCTGATACGGATTGTTTTGTGACAAGCATTGTTTCATACGCTGTAGTAACTCATATTATTCGCTGACATCCTCAACTCGTCCACCCATTGTTTGGAAATCTGCACCGCTTTGTATTTATTGCTTTTGGCAGGATCGACAATGTTTCATAAAGAAAATATGCAATTTGAATAATCTGTAACATCTCATTTATCAAAATCAGAGGCGTCTTCGTGTTTTTCTACAAAGCATTAAGAAAAAATTCCCATTCAAAAAGAGAACGCCAAAAATAAACCCACTATTTCTTCTGTGTTCTCTTTATGTAGCATTTTATAAGTAGTACTTCATCATGCCTATACTCAGAATCTACTCTGCGGACTGTTTCCATAAGAATGCAAATGGTAAACTTTTTGTACTGTTAAGATGCTTTTTTCATGGTGATGAATTTTAGTACTTCATTACGAAATGGGCGTTAACCAGTTACCGTTAAATGTAACTAATTTTTTGTTAATAACTTGAATAATTATAAGTATTTTTGATCCTTTCTATATCATTACTAACATGTCTTATGATACTTACAATGACTATGATGATTTCTTAAAACTAATCGAACATTTGTTCTTTCGTGCTTTAAATGTTTCGTGTTTGTTCAGTTTTGTGCTAAAATATCCATCTTCTATCGATAATTCAAAATTAAATTTGCACAAGAAAAATATGAAACATTTCTAAGTTAACATATTTAAAAAAAAGGAAACCAACGCATTTTTACTTAGAGAAAATCTTATTCTTTACAAGATATAATATTGAATTATACTTCTCGTTCCTTATTATGTTTGCTTGAGTAATTTTGTAGCTCTCATCGCGTAATATTTAAATGTATTAAATATTATCTATGCCATCATGAATCGTGCATTTAAAAGATCATCTTATTAAACGTAGAAAAATTATACAGTGTTTGCAATGACATACGAAGCATGAAATAATATTGACTTTACTCGAAGTCAAACATCGCTAGAAAGAAAAATACCGAGCGAACGGAATTATTCAAAATTAATTATTTTCTAAGTAAAAATGATATTTTGCCGTTCAAAGTAATTCTTATTCTTTTGAAGTATTTGTTTTTAATAGCACACATTACTTACAGATCCACGATTAATTCAATGTGTTTCCGCTAGTTGCAATTGAAAAAATATATTCATTAAAATAAAATATTTAAGGATTATTTGCAATATGTAAAAAAAGTGTAATAACATTTTGCAATTTGTACCGAAAAATATTTTTAAGTTTGTATATTTAACTCCGTACAAAACTAAACAAATTTTTTTGCAAGCATTTGAAGTTTCAAGTATGTCAATTTAAAAAAAAAGTTTATACGTAAGCATGTAATTTTAAGTGCATTTTTTATAAAAATAAATTAAACGACTTAAGATGTATAGAAATTTAATTAAATATAATTAGTCAAGTTCTTGCCTTCAGACACAGTTTTGTGTTTGTACGTATGCCATTACTTTAGATGAACTGGAATAAATAATTCAAAAGTTTAAAAACAGAATACTGATAATAATTTTTCCTATTTTATTCATTTGAAATTTTCTGTACTTAGTATATTGAATTAATTTTCATTGTGAAAATATGTTTTTCTAATACTATTATAATGTACAGAAGTGTATTAATTAGTTTGACTGTAGGAAATTAATAAAAATATGTTAATGAAAGAGCATATTCATTTCTAAGACAACGGATAAAAAATTATATTTCATACACTTAAATAAAAAAAAGTGTAGTAGACAGACTCTTTTGAGCAGTAAAATAATCTTGAATGTAAAATAAAGTAAAATTATGCAAACTTTAATTCAGAAATATTTTATACAGCAATTGTTAGTTTTTAACATTTAACTTAATTTGCATGCAGTTAAAAGTCAAGTGATGACTTATATGTTCAGAATTTAAAACTTAGCTTCGATAACTTAGTTTAATTTACAAAATATGTTCAATATGATTTTCCTGGAACACGTTATAATATTTTTTTATCAAACTAAAACTTGAGAGTTAAATAAATTTCCCAGCACGCAGCTTCAACATACCAAACTTTTCATACCAAAGCACGTTTACAACTGTTGGAGACAACGTAAACTAGTAACTAAAATCAGATATCACTTTTAGAGCTAAGCATAAAAGTTAGAAAATTCCTATGCTTCGATTTAAGAGCAAGATATACATGCTGTGATTTTTGAAGAAATTGATTTCCTTTAAAAGAGTTTTTCAGATGATGTGCATAGCTCAACGATGATTTTTTTTTTTAATAATACGTAAAATAAAAGTAACTCAAGAAACTTCGTAATAAAATTCGAGAAATTTTATCTTAACTATAACTTGTAAACTATGAATTTTGTATCTTTCTTATAATAAAATTTAGTTTTCAGCAATTAATAAATCTTTCCATATAATTGTTGATTATTTCATGTTTCAAGAGAATCTATGAAATTAATTGTTATCAATTTGCTCTAACAAGTTGACGAATATTACTATTACACTGTATTACACTTTTCTTCCTTCTACTGATAAAGCCATGTGATAGCATACTAATTTTGAATTTCTTATTTTTTAAAATAAATTAAATATCTCATATTTTGCCACCGTTAAAATCCATTTAAAGACATCTCATTACAGAGCTCTATCCTTTAATTGAAAACAATGTTATACCTGAAAAAATACCCTTAAAACTTATAGATGTGAAATGCTTTTGGGATATATTTGCAAATAGCTGAAATTATTATTATCATGGCATTAGCTCATAGTAATGCAATTAAGTTTTATTGAAAAATGGAAATGAGAATATCGTCATTACAGTTCATTCATGATTTGTATTTATCTTACGGGGAAAGCCTAAATAGTGTAGAGGCGACCTTCAAGGAAGCGATAGCATGATCACTCCAAAGTGCATACCATTGCAAATATGCATTATCACAAAGAATATAGATTTACTCTGGTTATCATTAATTAAGAACAAATTACAAAAATTACTCAAGATTACTCAAAAAGTTAAATCTAGATTTTAATGAAACTGGCCCACAATATTCAACAGATAGTACGATATAAAATAACAAGAAAAGAAATTATCACATAAATGTGGTGTAGTGGAAATTAGCATATGTATAAAATCACCAAATTGGATGTGTCAGCTTGTTATAAGAAAAGTACCTTCAGTATGGAGTATGAGAATATTGTTCCAGTAGAAGCAATAGCGGACCTACAGCGATGTATAATGTTGTCAGTAATGCTGTCTATCAGCTTACTTGGAAGTGAGCGCCATTTCTTTTGCAAAGCAGTTGCAAGCATGGAAAGGGTCTGAGGAGGATAACTGAGAGCAGCTACGCATTTTTCTGAGTCATCCTAGGATGCTCGATAGGATTTAGAACCGATGATCAAGCTGGCCTCTCCATACGTTAAATTATTTGCAGCTCCAGATAATCATCCACAATGCGAGCCCTATGCGGTCTAGCATTGGCATCCCGTAGCTGAAATTCATCACCTATGTACCCTATATATGGGTCAATAGGTGACCCTTATACAGGGTCACCTATGGGGAACCACAGATGGGCTGACATTTAGGGATATGACAACTTGTATCAGCCTTTGTCCTGCCTCTAGCCTCTCGAGAACTTTCCATCCCAGCTCTTCGGCCGAATGATGCCATAGGGTCATTGTTACAAATTGGCAATCGCCGAATTTTTACCTTACAGTTACAGCAAAAATTGTAATCTTAAATATCAAATGTTATGATTATAGGAAATTGTTTATTCCCTTTGCATCACCAGTAATTTACATATTCTAGATCTATCCTGAAACTTTATTTGACACAACATATTCCAATGAACACAAAATGTCTTAATTTTGAGCGAGTTACCGCTATTTTTGCGATGTCCCTTACTTTTTGAAAATCATTGTAGTTTATAATGAAACCATACTGGTTATTGCTAAACAGTTATAAATTAGGTATTATAATATAACTGGGCCTTAATACTATATACTGCACAGAACTTTAGAACTACTATACTGAAGAAGGTCATCACGATTGAACACTCTTTTGGCTTTTGCCCATAAATTTCGTTTTAAGAAGGTTTTGCGTACTCAGTCCTTTTTTTTTAAGGATTTGCATCCAGTAGACTTGTATGCATTTGAAATTCAAAGAAAAACAAACACTTTTGGATCATTTACTAACTGTTACTCCAACATTTTCTTCGTAAATTGAAAGCCACTGAGTGCAGAACGCATATTTGCTATAACGCTCCAAATTTGTAATGGCATGAAAGGCTCACTGCACCGAGAGCAATATTTTGTGTAACTCAATGACAAACTTTATGTGATAAAATTTACTGAATGATAAACTTTATGTTACGAACTTTAAGCTCTTTGGGAAACATTAAGAATTAATTTTATATCAGCTAACTTCCACCAGTGTTTATACCCTCAAAGGTGTAATTAAAAAAATCTGGTGACACTTCATATTTTTAATTTTGGAAAAGGGAGAGAAAAGGTGATTTTAAAGCATTTTTTTTTTCCTAAAAAATCAAAAATTTCGTGGATCTCGCGTGTGCCTAAGTCACTAAATAATGTCATTCATATTTTAAGGGTAATATTTACGATTAAAATTGTAGCCATTGCACATGGTTATGTTCGAAAAACTGCTTTTCTAAATACCTTGTTATGCATCTCGTATAAAAATTTCATTACATCGTCTTTAAAATGCTGTCATTGCTACTGTTTGGCACTGTGCACAAATGATTTCATCTACATAGCCGTTACTTATAATTTTTTTTCATCCATCAGTGTATGTGTTATAAATAGATTCTCAGCTAAAAATTAGTGTTTTGGGTTTTTTTTAAATAAATTCAACCAAGTGTTATCATCAAATAGTATTCTCTTCATTTTTATCGCTATCCATTGGTCCACCGTGAACCTGAACGCAATTTTGGTTCTTATGTTCATTAACATCAATTAACTTTACGGGAACAATTACATACTGACGCTTGTCTTCATCTGCAAATTTGAGTAGCTATGTATAAATAACAAAAATGAACATCTGTTTACCTACAAATTCGCTCCCATCAACATAAATTTAATGCTGGGCTCAATGTAGATATTTAGATAGTTTGTTTATTTATATTTATTTCAATTTCATTATTATAATTTTAATTGTTTTAAAAAATCCAAATTTCGGAGATTGGGGTAGGCATTTTACCGTCTCTTTCTACATTTCAATGAACACGTTAAAAAAAAAAATGTTTCTCTTAAAATCACCGAACGTCAGATGGTTGAAAAATTTATAAAAAAATTCTTCATTTAGGTATTTTTTTAAAATCAAAAATACACATGTTTGTTGAAAGAACTTCAAGGAAATATGTAATTACTTTGGAAGAAATATCTTTAAATCTTAAACAATTATCGTAAATAACTTCAAAAAAATGTTCGAATTCAGCTAAAGTATTAATTTTTACTTAAGTACTTTAAAAAAACATGTGAATGAAACCAAAACACACCACAGTTATTAAAAAGAAAGCAAATGTTGGAAGTTAACATTTCGAGTAATAAATAAAAAAAGACTACTTTTTAGTCGATTAGGGTAGTTTTTTTCTAGGTCAAAAGAACAATCATAAAACAATTAAATATACATTACCACAGCATTTTCTAAAATTTTTGTTTGATCTTTGAAATTAGATAAACAATTCAGAATTTTTACTGTGCAAAGGATGTGTAAAAGTATATTTAAGCGTACAAAATTCCTTTAATTCTGCTACGACATATTTCATTAAATATAGGATAATAAAAGGGGTGTATAAAAATTTCGTGGCAAAACTTTAAAACATGTTCAATCAACGGGATTAATGACGAAAACAATTTTAAAACAAACTTAAAACCGCTACAAAATATAATAAATATAAGTACCATATATCTTATATAAATCTTCACATATCAAGGTTTTACTAAACAAAATAAACATAAGAGAGAAAACTTTTTCATTTTTTATTCTCTAAAAGCTTATGAACTGTGCAATAAATAGATGAACTTATGCCTAACAATGAATATAATGAGGTATATTCTATTGAAATATAAAAAAAGGTCAAGCACAAACACCACTTTTAAATTTAATATATGCCATTTTAATGCTTTATAAAATTGTATTAGCAATATTTATGAATAATATAAGTCAGCAAACGGAGTTGTTCAATTATTTACGCATCAGAGAATTGTACAAAATATTCCAGAAAACATGGAACGCTGTACCCTGCTCAGCCGGAATGAGACATCACGGTGGTATAATTATTCAGGAAGCTCCTGCAGAGTACTAAAATTTTCTTCAGCTGTTTAGCAGTGTGGTATACATTGCTATATAAGGGAGTTGTTCAAACCGGGAAATCTAGTTTTAATTAGAGTAATTTGGTATCAAAATTATAATATATTAATATATTATTAAAGGTACTAACCGCCTTCAGGTCTGAACTTATACAAGGGACTACAATATACAAGGGACTATATTTTATTTACACGACCACTGAACTTGCCTTCAAGGATATTTGGATTTTATCGGACAGTCTTGGCTCTATACAGCCCCTATCTCATTGGATGACTGTTGAGGATACGACGAGCCTACATATACTAGAACTTATGAATCAGTTTGCTAAAACACACTCTATACGCTTGCAATGGGTCCCCTCCCATGTTGGACTGAATGGTAATGAGATTGCCGATAGTTTGGCCAAGGCTACCTCTGCTGATAGCCTGCATGACAACGCTAAATTAGTTTATTCAGAAATTTCCTCAATCAAAAAGAAGGAATTAAATACACTTTGGAGAGTTTCTCCTGCTCACCCATGGTACTTTGGCAAAAAGACCTCGTTGGTGTCATAAGCTCAAAATATCGAGAAAAAACCAGACGGCTTTCTCACGCTTTCTGAGTGTACATTTCAAATTCCTTGCTTTCCAACAGTTCAAGCCTCCCCCGATCATATCCTTAATTGTTTAAATTTTACTGTTTTTGAGATTTTAAAGGATCCGATTTTATTTTTGGACCTTCTGGACATTTTTGTTTTTATGGAGATGGTGTAGCTTTGCTACATCACAAATCTGGGATTAGAAACAACAACATATATTATAAGTTTCTGCATTATTTTATAATTGTTTTTTGTTTGTTTTTAAATAAAATGTATAGAAATTCAGTAGCAGTTTCTTAATTTGTTAAGTGTTTAATATTTACGTTAAGGCCTACTCGGTTTCGTTGCTGAGCAAAATACATTATGTCTCCCAAGAAGATCGTTTCTAACACGGACGGGAAAAGGAAACCTAACAAAGTACATAGTCCAGTTTCAAACGCCATCAAGAAGATGCAACGTGGTATTTTATGAAGCACCCTTGAATGAACGAAGTCGCATTCCCCTGAAAAGAATAACGTTGCTGTACGCTTAAAACTCCTTGAATCGACTGTTTAAGAAAGAGAGAGGATCGGTGTAATTTTTGTGCGGAACTTAAAACCCTATGGAGCAAAACATTGAACCTCCCGCATGTATCTAATAAAGTCATTTGTGCAAAACTAGAGAACCTTCTAAAAGACTTTAGGCAATGGAGAAGGAAAAAAGACTTTGTTCAATTGAATGACTATTTGGCCTGACCAAGGTGAAAGGCGAATGGGTGTGCAAAGAAGATGAGGACATTTACCAACTGCAAACTGAGAGTAAGGGCCAAATTGATTATTCCACTGGCAAACGTGCCAATGGAAGAACCATCCACCCATCCAAGAGAAAAAAGGCGATGAAAGCGACAGTGTCGACACTTACCAGTTCATCACCACCTGATTTTTCCGAAAGTGACACGGACTGATCCAACAACAGCAAAGACAGTACTTGGGAGGATGAGAATGAAGCATCAACGAGTACAAGAAAGCATAACTTAACAGGTGTTGCAAATTATGCTTGTAAGTTTGCTACAAGATCAAAGCTGTCGTCCCATGTATAATCAGAGGTGTGCCGCTAGCTTTCTGGTGAGAGTATTGAAATCTCAACCCCATGTCAGTCAGCAATCAACAAGGCTTTGATGGCAAACACATAGATATCTTTGAATATCCTGCCGTGGCCCTCAAGAATGAAGCAAAAGAAATTAAGTTATCTCCGTTCAGATTGAAGGATTGGAAAGCTCAAACAATCGCATAGTAAGTCTAGGATGTGTTAGAGGAGTTCAACCTTTGGGTATCAATTGTGATGATTGTTTCTGACATAACAAGCGTGAATACCGGCAAGAAGACAGGCGTTATTGTTCGGCTGCAGCAAATGTTCGAAGAGCAAAATCACCCCAAGCACGAGTTCATCATTTCCCAGTACCATGTGCTGGATCGCATTCTTCGCGCTGTCACAGACGGTGAGCATCATGGGTCGACTAAATCTTCAAACATCGAGTACGTTTTTGTGAAGGATTTGATGAGCAATTATGATAACTTGCAAGCAGCCTTCATCAACGGTAAAACTGAGATTAAGGAAACAGGCGGCTGGAGAGACGACACAAAGTTTCTCTACCATCTCACGCGTGTCTTTCATCACTTCACTAACAGGAATGAGGCGTCGTTTGTGAAGTTTCAATAGATTCCAAAAATCGCTCTCAAAATGCACGCTGGCACTCTGGTGTCATTTTAGCTTTTCTTGCGTGTATTCTGAAGCATGAAACCCGGAACAGACTGCGTAAAATTTCTTCATATCTTTCTTACTCTTAGTCTGAAAGTTTGATCAGTCTATTGTTCCACGCTGAAGATTTTGATGAACTATGTGCAGTTCTTAATGACTATCCAACAGGTCTCAAATGCTCGAAAACCTACTGTAAAATAGATAACTCTCCAATTAACATTGCTCGTAGCAACCAGTGCTGAGAGCGCGCTGTTAGTTATGCAAGAATTAAACAACTCCTGCCGCAACAAGGGCGACCTCCCTAAGATTCATCATGTCTAATAACACTATTGTGAATAATTGACTTCCTTTTGTGTTTGATGACTCTCTAAAATGCAGTAGTATAAATGTGACTCTAAAGCTTGCTATCAATTTTATATCTGCTTACCGAGACTTAGAAAAATGGAAAAAAATTTAATCATGTTTGAGCGTGAGTTTTTTTTTTTTTTTTTTTTTTTTTTTTTTTTTTTTTTAACAAATCGCACACTTTGAAAGTAAGATTTTATGTAATCTTAAATGAAAGCTCATCAAATAATGATACAGGGTAATGAGGTTATAAAAAAGTGGTCACCCTAATATACATTTATATTATGGGGATCGGAAAAAAAATGTTAGATATTTTTTGCATTAAATTCAAACAAAGAAAATTTCCCAAAAGTTTTTGATTACAAAAATGCTGTGCCTGAAAATGGGATTCACATTTGTAACATTTTAAGGAAATAATTTTAAAGGTTTTTTTTTTCAAGCTTTGTTTCATGAAAGACATGTAAAAGGAACGGTGGGGGCTACGTTTCTTATATTACGATATTCAATATGCCCTGTTATTCGTTTTAAAGTATTCCTAAGCGTTCTATTTTACAGCAAAAATGTTTACGGATATCTTCTTTTTTTGTTGTTTTGAAAGCGATATATGAACAGAATGTTTTTGTACCTTACTCCTCGAAAGTGTCTTATAGGTTACTAATTTTGAAAACTGCTGGCTAATCTAGAACCTGTTAGAAAACAAACATCCATGCAAAATTTTGTATTATTAGTTTAAACTAGGCGAATAGTGGCATTTGTAATAACCGACATTACATCCCGGTTCCCCTAATAGAAAGCATTCAAACTCTTTAATTTTTTAAATGTAGAATATGAACATTTTGTTTTTATTCCGTTTGTAGATAGTTTCATAATCATCAATTTAATCAAGTAAATCGTACGTTTTATCAAGTATGCTATTTTGGAAATGGAATTTCATACAGATATTTTTTAAACGCATTGAAATAGTAACTCTTGCTAGTAATTGTATCACTACACAAATGTTTTCTATACTCTCAGTCCAAAAATTGAATTAACATGTAAATATTTAATAAAAATTGTATTCCTATAAAATGCGAAAATTATGAGAACACAGCTAGAATTAATTTAAATGTTATATTGCTGCATTTTCTTTCTAAGAAAATAATATATCTAAACATAAGACACCAATTTATCAATTTCTGAGACTTTCTACAACAAGAAAAAAAATTGTATAATATTTTACTCTTCTTTCTTATTCTTCATTAAGAATTTAAAAGACACGCGACACCTAATTTCAAATATCCAATGATTCATAGAAGTTTAGAAAGTAAATGTTTAATGTTTTGGTTTATAATGAAAGTTATTGGTGCATGTATGAATAAAAAAGAAAAAAAATCCTACGACTTAAATTTTACAAGACAAAAATTCTCTCTGGGGAATAAAAAATGAGGTAAGTTAATCCATCTAATATATCTTCAAAGTAAACTAATGAATGGAATGCAATTACTTCTGAAAATTAAGTCTCCTTGAAAACTTTTACATTTTAAGTAACTTTAAATAAAGGAAACACAATTTATCAAACTCGTCAATATATAGTAAATTTTTAATGTCTTGGATGTGCTGTTATCTTAATGTTGATTAGTTTTAAAAAGCAATTGCTTTTGATAAGATAATTTTGGTAGAAATATATTAAGAATTATGAAAATTGCTATTTTCTTTTTTTATTCTGAAGAAAATTGACATTATTTTCTCTAAAGCTTATGCTGGAAAATTGTATGGTTAGTACGTTATTTTATTTACTAAATAAGTAGCTGTGTACCAATTCTTTGCACAGAAAGAATCGAATATTTTTCTCAATCATATCATTGAAATCTATTCCATTATTTCGGAATCTCACAAAATGCAGTATTCTTTGACTCGTGACATAAACTTTCCACTTCAGATACTAGCTTGAAATTATGTATGGATCAACTGCAAAGTAGTGATACCAAAACAACGTCATGATTATTTCGGATCAAAGTGAAAGAACGCAAAAATAACATAACAAATAAATTTATCCACTTTCTGAAAGTTCTATTTCTACAGTTTTTTTTAATTCTAATAATACATATCTGATATAAAGTAACATGAAGTGGACGACCGTTTTATTTTGGCTTGTAAGTCGTGAATCAGGATGATTTTACAAAACCAATGCGCTTAAATCGGCCCAGTGCAGTTTTTAGTCAATGGAAGGACCACAGGTTTGAAAATTGCCTTTTATATAGATAGATATACGATTCATTCGGTTGCAATCATTGCTCAATGTTTCTGCACAGACATTGCCCATCCAATAATGATAAATAAACGCATTTACGGCACAAAAATTGTAGAAAACTCATATGTAAGTTACGTACGAAATTTTTCTCTGAATTGCTAAAAAAAAGAGTCGAAAATAGTAACACAATCCATTTATATACTCACATATTTTTCCTTGCATTATTTTTATAATTATATATCCGGTTTTTATTTTCGTTGGAGCAGTGATTTTTTTTAAGTCCATTATATATATTAATGATTTAAAAACAAAAAATAAATGAATAGAAAGTAAATAAATAAAATAAAATCTTGTAGTTAGCTCCATTTCTCGTCATCTTGCCCCAAATGTTATATGTGCACAGTAAAGGCGAACATCAGAGCATGGTTAAGTACAGAAAAAAAAATTACAAATGACTAATTAAATCTGAAAGTACATACATATGTACGGTAGATATATTATGAGATCTTCAGGCAATCAAATTTTTTCAACCTACTTGAAAAAATGTTTCTATATTCAAACCATCTTTTATTCATGGATTATCATCGATTACTCAGAAACGACTTAAAAGATTTGGAAAATTTAAACTCGGGAGATTCCGAGGTGGTTTCAACTTTTATATGATATGAAACATACCGTTTTTCATAAAATGAAGAAGAAATAAGCGTGTTTATAAGACTGCCATCAACATTTTTTATACGAATTTTTTCTAGGTGCTTGTAGTCTAGAAATAAATCTCGCATATCAGTGTGTATTGTTATTTCAATTCGAAACGGCGCAGATATCTGTTCCCTCTCAAAGATGCTGTAGAAGAAAAATGACATGTAATTTCCAAATAAATAAATAAATAAATAACTTTCAAAATCCTGTATGCCTGTTTCCGCCTGCAATTTTTTTTAAAAGTACAATAACTGTACTACACTTTATTATTAAATTTTCTTGCGCAAAAATGTTGAAATTGTATATAATAGAGCTTCTGGAAACACTAATACTTTTGTTTGAAAAAATGATATCTTCAATATTTGGGTTTTTAAGCAATTCTTGACTATAATTGCATTTTCAAAAAGTTCGCATACTAAAGCACATCCCCCGGCAGATATCCCTCTTTCAGTCTTGCCATCACACAAAACATTCACTAATTAACAATCCAGGGATATAACCGTAAACAATACCTAATATTATAGCTGTTATTACATAGATTATTTAAAATCGTGATAGTGTGATAAACTGTTTAAAGCAATAATACATGTGTAGTTCGTGTATTTCTATTGGATTTTAATAGGGAAAGATTACCATCAACAGAGAAATTTTGACATTAGATCTAAATTAAATTTTTGAAGTGTAATTAAATTTAAATAAATAAAATAATACGGTAAAAAATAGTACATGGTCGTTTTGAATTTTCATTTACATTTAGCATAAAACTTATACTTTTTATATATTTTATATATATATATATATATATATATATATATATAGGTTTCTAATCAAGATCTTGCTGTATTTTAATACATCACTTCTGAAACCTTTTTATATTAATTTAATTAATTTTTAAAAATTAAAATATATATTACATGGTGAACCTCCTTTTTTTATAATTAAATACATCTATGCAAACTTAAAATGACTTTTGCAAAGTTTATTTACGGCATCACATATCTATTCAGCAGATTAAAATTCGACCTCACTCCACTTCATAAGCCTTGTTTACTTTTAGCCAAACACGGTTAGGCTCTTAAGTATTTACACAGAAATGAACTCTATAAGCAATTAATTTTGAAAGATGAGAAAATGCAGCATAGACGCTAAAAGGAAAGTTTCATATACCTTTCAGGAGTTTGGTACGTACTAATTAGCACAAGGATAAAGAAACTTGATGAAATTTTTAATAAAAAAGTTATGCAAATAATGTGATAAAAATATTTTTGTAAAGTAAGATACAATTAAAAAGTTTTTAAGGACGTAATAACAATCCATACACCCAAAACATATTTATGTTTCGAAAAATTAATTTTTTATTTATTTTTTACTGCATAAGTTAATTAATACTTGCTCATATTGCATATAATGAAATATTTAATTCGATTTAAAAAATAAAACTGGTTTACCATTTTCTTAATAAGTACACTTCTGATATATTCTCCGTCAATTAAACTCATGACGTTTTTTTAATATTATTCACAGATATATGCTACAGTTATTTTTTCTCTGATATATAAAAAACTATATTATTATAATTAGGTTTGTGCAAACCGCCAAATGTTACTATTATTTGTCCTTTTTGAATGGAATTATAAATTTTTGGACTATTCATACAAAGTGCCTCATGTCAAATGTTACTAAAAAATAGGATATGAAGAAATGTGATGTGATAATAATTTAGTGATACAATAACATATTATGGATTTTATCTTGAATACTTATTTTTTGATACAACTATATAGTTTGATAGTGAAGTATTTATTTGATTGTACAAGAATTCCTTAAATTGTGTATTTAATGTAATTACAGTATTTTTTTATGTAAAATGTTCCTTTTTTTCTTATTTATGAATTCATACTTAACTCTAAGTAATCTTTCCGAAGCAATTGATAAAAGTCTTATTTTACTGATCATCTATAATGGCATAAACCTACAGCTTAATTTATTTCCAACATAAAATTTTATTTTTTACCAGATTAATAAAGTGTTTCAAACTTATAGTTTTTAACGTATGGCTGAAAATGAGTATTTAAAACTTGAAACTTAACCCTTTCAGATTCTACGTCTGTAATTCAGGTGACAAAAATTATGTATACTATCGTATAGGACAAATGTCCAAATTAGTGTACGTTTTCCTCGAAAACAGAATAATTAGAAATTTTTAACCTATTTTTTGAAAATTGCAAATTTAATTTCTATTATCAAAAGAAAAACTATTTAATCGGTCTAAAAAGTTTAACACAGGGAATCAAAATTTAAACGAAATTCTAAGATTATTTAGGTTTCAGTAATTCTTCAGTATCTCTCATAGACTTCGGATTTAAGAGATAACAGAGAAAATCACCGGAAGAGAGCGGAAAGATTTTATTAGGCTAAACAGATATTTTAAAATAGACTTTTCTCAGACTGTGAATTTTCCATTAACTGAATAAGCCGCTAACATTTCGAAGTTGTCATAGATAAATGAAAAAGAGTATAAAGTCATGTCTTTCGATTTAAACTATTTTAAGATAAGTTGCTATTTATTCAAATTTCTGACATATGTGTGCTTCTTAAATAGATATATGAATAAATAAAGAAAAACCTTGAAATCCTCTAATTATGTATATAAATATAATATATATCTTAAGTATTTTACTCAACTGTCCGCAATTATTGAAATTTTCCCCATAAAATAAAGTGTGCGGAAAAACATGAATTAAATCTGACAGAAATACAATAAATGTTAGTGTTAAGGAGCTGGATTGAAATCTTTATCTGAAGTTTATTTTGGTGTTAAGCTTAAATATGTATTAAGTCTCACGTACTTACTTGTATCTATTAACATAAGAACTATTGGATTTGGGATAAACTGTTTTCGTCATGGAAAAATCAAGCACATATGTACTCTGAATGAAAATCCATCAATTAAAATAACATCAATTAATCAATATATCAGTCAATTATTAGCATTGCTAACTCATTCGTAACGCCATTTTCACCAATCGTAGATGATGTCAGCAATAATAGATTAATTTCTACCACCAACTGCATAAACCAGTCATAATCTTTTTTTTAATGTATAAAAAGTGAAATTTTACATCTCACTTGGTCATGAGATTTAGCACTCGTGAATTAATATTAAGAAAATTAAGTGATATTCAAAATTTTTGGAGCTGACAGCAAAATTGTTAAAATTTGATCATTCCAAAAATGGTATGCTAAGTGCTAATGAATTAACTTTTACAATAAAGTATATACAAAGGGTGTCCCAAAAATGTAGTCACACGTTTTAATTCTTTATCTATTAGAGATAAGTGGGCAATGTAAAATGAAAAAATTTCCATATTAAAGTAGGAAAAAAGACTAGTCTAAGGAAAAAAAAACTCTCAAAACCTTACAAAAAAGGTAGAATTTTTAAATTTGTAAACATCCCCCGTACAAAAAATTCGTAATTTTGCCCCATACACTATTGAGGTGATGTAGAAAATGTCAGCCTTTCATCATAAAACGTCAGGCAGATATCTATAAACAAGCATGACCGAGGGCTATGCATGAATTTGAATGCAAACCTTTATTGCTATAGCGAAACATTTTTTTTTCCTTTCTTAAATCCTGTACGATTCCTGAAATACGATCATCCGACGTGATTTTTCCCCCATCGAGAACTATTGAAAAGCGGTTTAAATCATCATATATTTATCTTCCGACTTCTGGCACATTTTAAGATATAATTCTCAAGTTTTCTTCAGCAACTTATAGTGCATGGATCACATTTTACTTACTAGAATTTCTTTGTACGGGGGACGTTTACAATTTTTTTAATGTAACTTTTTTGAAAATTATGGAATTTTTTATCAGTGTAGTCTTTTACCCCCTCCCCCTCCCCATCCTATTTTGAATACACACTTTTCAATTTTAATTGCCCATTTAGCTCTAAAGAATAAAAGCGTATTACCAACTATTAAGGACACCCTGCATATATATATATATATATATATATATATATAATATTACTTACATTAAATGCATACAAAAACCACTGGTTCAGAGCTTCATTTAAGACAGTGTTGAAAGAATAAATTACAAAAAAGGAACATCGGAAAATGAAATTTAAATTTACAAAGACGTCATATTTTACATTGATGACAAACTTAAAATTTCAAAGGAATAGATTCAATTCACTGCCTCCATTGAAAGCCACATATCATTAATATAATACTCCGACTATTGATCTAGCGGAAAAAAATACCTTAAAATCATTTTACACAATAAAATTGATTTTGTCAAAGCAATTCGTTTGTTTTAAAGAATTGTTTGGGCAGAAAATTTAAAAAGACCAAATGACGATAATATTGAACGAAAAACCAATGTAGATATTTCTTATTTTGTGACAAAATTGGTGCGGTGGGTAAGAACTAACGTCTCAATCTTGTAGGCTTTTATTTATTTTGGTAGTTCTCTTTGTTCTGTTATTTTAAAAAGAACAAACATTCACGAAATGTAATTGATACTCACTGTTTCTTTATACGCTCATAAGTGTTTGTTTGATAGAAGATAGTATTAAAAATCCTAGTGTTTTAAAACTATTAACTATTACGATGATGTATGTTTATTTTTAAAGTATTTCTATTTTGAATGATGTGTAAGATTTTAAGAAATATTTACCGAAAGATGAGTTGCTTTCAGTTCATTTCTACCTTTGTTTTTCTGAAACTGTTTTCTGAAACAGCAAATCAATTCAAATATTCTAGTTCATTATAATAATTGTTTTAACCCATGGAATCATGCAGCGTTTTCTCAACATGAAGTAAAATAAAAAAAATTTAATCAAAACTTCAATTTTAAAACTACGTGTACATTAACACTGGTTTAAACTTGATTTTCGTTTTATAAAATTTCAATTTGGCTTTTAATATTATCTACATACCTGAATCTTTATTCATGCTCATTATGTTTGTAAACAAACAGTAAGAATTTAAAACTCTAGCGAGCATTCCGAATTTGTGAAAAGCAAAATAATATTCTCTGAAAATATATATCTAAAAATATGTTTAGAGTGTAAAGTTTAATTTTGATGATGTTTTTTTATGGAACAAAAATATCTCTAAGTAGATAATGTTAAAAAATCTAACGGAAAAATATTTTATATTTATTATTTAAATAAGCACAGTATTTTAGAAAACACTTTTACTGTCTAAATGTCACTATTAAGGATTTCGAAGACTGGAAAACGCATACGATCCTAAATGAGTTAAGTAAACATAAATATAGTTTTACCTTTATAACACTTTTCTGGAAGTAAAAACATTATTATAGAAGTACAAATTGAAAAAAATGGAAGTGGTCGCTCCAAACACACATACATTTAAAAGCTATGTTATGGATATTTATATAGTAGAGAAACCATAAAACTTCGTTCTTTTATATAAAATTCAAGCAAGAAAATATTAACAAATTTGTACTTACAAACGGGCTGTGTCTAGACATGGACTTCATTAATAGTTGAATTTTAAAGAAACTACAGACGTTCTTTCTTTTCAAGAAAGATGACTACCCACCCTCCCCCCTTTCTACGCGCCTGCCCACTTTGGAAAACAATACTCAAAATGCCCTGAAATAGATTTTTAGATATTCGTGGGGTGTTGCATTTTATAGCAATAATTTTGTGGATACCTCTTTTTTTTTCCTTTGAGATCACGTGGTTTATGTGAAAATAATTTTTTCGCCCTCTATTCCCATTAGGTTTCGAAATTCGGAAAATGCGTTGCAAGCTGGCACCAACGTTAAAAACCTCACATACATGCCGAATTTCGCATTATTAGCTTCCGTAGTTTTTGCGAGAAGGATTATTGGCATATAAAACTATGACATTACTTTCCTGTCACCCTAATACGTAATGTTAAGTCTTAGAATAAGGAATAAGAGGACTTTCTAATAGGAATAAGAAAACTCTCTTATTATCTCTTCTCTTATAGCAAAAATGTGTATGTTAAATAAACAAACAAAGAAAAGAATATCAAAATGACCAAAAATATGGAAACATTAAATATAATTTATTAAAAAAACAGAAATAGAACAATAATAAAAACAGTATAACAATATTTCTAAAGAAAGACAGAATAGGACATTTTAAAAATAAATATAGAGAGAGAGAGGGTTTGTAAAGCACGCGCAAAGAAAAGGTAAAAAAGGAAAATGTATGAAATTAGCGAAAAAGGTCTCACAATATACGTCATGTGTGCACTTTCTGAAAACTCAAGATGAATAAATACTAGAAGTGCACGTGCATAGGGTTTACTTTTCTGTTTTCAAAGCAGCAGCAAAGTTTCTTGCCTAAGTAGAAATAGGAAATTTGAAAGACACAGTTGTTCGATATCTATAGCACTTATACGGCTTTCATCTCAGTTGTTCCGAAGTACAAGTTTATATTTTCATTGCAAGTACAATATACAGCACAAGGGTGGACAATTTTACAACCACACCCAAAGCCGGGAGTCGAACCTGGACCCAAAGGATGGTAGTAGGGCGCGCTACCCACTACACCGCCTGTTCGGCATGAAATAGGAAAATTTTACAAATAAACGTGGATAAACACTTTCCATCGCACGAGATGTTCACGTTGTACTACTTTTATGTATCCCTGTTATTTACAAAGTTCGTTATTAATTTTAAATCCTAAATCTTATTACATGCTAAAATAGGAAGATTTTAATCTATAAATCTTAAAGCATACATTGATGTTTTATTATGAGCTTAGTTTATGTGTAGGAATTTTCTTTTAAAAGAAGCAGAATAAAATTTAAATACTAAACCAAATAAAGTAACTAGAAATTAAATTTTCAATAGTTACTGCTACCTAATTGAATGTGAAAACAAATCTAGCATATTTGACATTTTAAAGAACTTTTTAAGCGTAACTATTCTGCCTATTATTGTACCAGAACAATAAAAAAAAGTTTATCAGTGTCAAATAATTAAATAATAAAGGGAAAAAATCCTTAGATTTTACTCCTTACTTTTTTACTCACTCGTTTTTGTATTTATTTTTTTAAAGGCCAACATTTTATCTCTACTACATCGATTGAAGTAACATGAATCGATGACCATCCACGTGTTTCGTTACAGTTCAACTGGCGCCTAATTTAATCGATTACATGCTTTTTTTCTGAGTGTGGCTTTTTCACGCTCTAACGAAATTTTAAAAAAATCCTAGTGCTCTTTTTTATGGTTTAGGAGTGACAAATAAAGTGATTTTAAGATAGTAGAAAAAAATCTAAATGGATCCAGTTCACCTAATTTTAGGATTAGATAAATTTGGCAGTAAGGAGTTGGATAAAACGTAGCTTAGTGGGTAAAATATTTTAGTACACCGTGTGTAAACTGATGCAAGCACCTTACTTGATTTTTGCACACTGTAAAATATTTTCCTGATTTTGATAATATGTGCATTTATTTGCAGTCTAATGCATTAGCAATATTAATAGTTCTTATAGCAATTTCCAGGACTAATATTTCCAGGTAAGCAATTTCCAGGAGATAAGAGCTCTCATTCAAATCTGAGAATTGAACCATCCTTTGCTTTAGAGGGTTATGTTCCATTGTATTACAGGGTTATGTTAAAAGACAGCTTTTCACACACTTAGTTGTCTTCCACAAAAGAGCATGAATGTAAAGTATATGTACTATCAGGTTGTCGATTGAAGCTAGGGAGGTATTATCAGTTTAAATCCAATGCATATATTCATGGTCTACTGATTTTCTATATCTGAAAAGTAATATCACCTTAGCCTGAAGACATGCTTTCGTGGAGGTTCATCCCCTATTTCCTTCTGATGAGTACAAGAGACAGAACTCTTGTATACTGCATTCTTGGCAAAAGTTATGTATTAAGAACCCTGAACTTATCTGGACACATTAGCCTGGTACCATAGCGAAAAGGTCTGTTATCAGAGATACAACGTGAACTTTTGCTGCGCGTGTATTGATGATATAGTTTAATCAATCTATAATAAATCGAGTATTCTAAGATGGAGTCTTAATCCAATATACACCGACTACAGTAGACTAGCATTCAGTTTCACAGGAAATATTATTAAATATCTGGATCAGTTATAAATTAGCAAAAATGTTTCTCTTATAACTCTTTCCTATTATGTACTTGCTCCTGTATTAGTGTGTTCCTATTACACTGTGTATACTTACTTATTTACAAACATAGAACAAAATCCCAGCCTTTCATCATAAAAATGCTTAGAGATATGAAAATAAAAATATGTTGACTTGAAGCACATTTTCAATGGCTCTAGAAGAGAAAATATCACATCAGAAGATCGTAATTTGGGATTAGAGGCAAATTACGAAAGAAAATATTGATTACTGCATAACTATATAGTATTTTTACAATTATTGTTAGTAACAAACCTCTTATCAACTTTGTTTAAACACATCTCTGAATAATAAGCGCGAAAAAGTAGCTTGCTGCAGAAGGTAATAAATAAACGTCAAGAAACAACGTATAATACATTCGAAGCAGAAAAATTAAAACATTCGAAAGTATAGTTGCCATCCTAACAATTGTTGTAATAAGATGAAAGGCTTAAATTTTGCATATTATCTAATTAATGAATGGAGCACATTTCACTAATTGGAAAGTTTGTGTAGTGTAGTCGTATAAAAATTAAATTTCGTATTTATTTAGATTGAATCTGATAAGATTTAAATTAATAACATAAAATTCTTTACCCTATTTACGCACAAATTTAATATTTTTTGCCATATTGCCGTACTTGGTTGTATCGTAATTTTATGATCAGCATTTAAGTAAGAAAAGTCAGGACAATCTTGGACACCTTATGCACCCACACACATAGACAAATAAATATAATTTTGTTCAGAGTTATCTGATAAAAAATAAAGGACTAAAAATATCTAATAAAAATCAATTATTTTTTAATGTATGTGTTAAAATCCAGCTATAAGAAATTACACTTTGCAAAAGACTGCAGAAAACATATTATAACTGTATTTGTACAGCAAATTTAATCTATCTCGCAATACAATAGTTAACATTCATAAATATAAGGAGATAAAAATATATAATTTTAAAAGCTTTAAGAAGATAATTTGCTTGATAAGATATACATATTGTTCTGATGATATTTTAAATTAAGAATATTAAAATTACTCTTAAAATTATATTTGTAAAAAATTCAGATTTAAAAAAAATAATTCTTTTATCTGAACAAAATATTCTATTGAATTTAATAAACTGCATGTGTTTCTATTTTTTATTTTTGCAGTCGATATCTTAGCAATTCTTTTATTAGCACAAGCTTGCAAATTTTCTATGTATTGTTTTCCGTGTAATACATCGAAAAGAACTTTTGTATCATGAACCCATCGAATAGTCTAGCAGAAAATCATAAAATATAAGCATAAAATACGAAAAGAATTTGATGACATCTTGTCACAAGCCTAGTGATATGTTGCCTTTCTTATATTCTTTATGTCCCTGTATGACTTTATGTTATTTCATTATCCTCAAAAGGAAAGTAAAAATATTGTCTGACAAATATTCTTTTATAGAGGAATATAACGGTATTTTCCGTTACCAAGTAGAATTTTTTTACTTTTTTGTTGAAATAACATATTTTCGCGATCCTTTCACAAACTTTAATGCGCAGTATATATTTATACGATTAAACTTGAAGGAAAAAAAATCATTTGAAAAAAAGTTGTGTTCTTTTATATTATTTCCTATGAGTACATGGGTAGGAAAAAATGCAGCTCTCAATAAAACTTTCTGCCAAATATTGTTGTTGAAAATGATGTGAATGCCTGTTTTACTCCCATAGAATAGAATTTTGGTTAAAATTATACAACGTTTAAAAATATGATAGAACATATATTAAAAAATATTGATAATCATATTTCCTTATTAAACATATCTACTCATCCTGCCATTTTTCTCAACTAAAACATTTTATTGCATGTAAAGCTATTTTTTTCCGCATGCAGTGTAGTGATTCAGTGAAATGAGTGTTGTATACATGAATCGGTGAGTGGAGAAACCACTTCAGTCACAAAAATGAGAATAATCGTTTAATAAATTAATGAAAATAAGCTTAGAAAGGCAAGATGCGTATTGAGGGAAAGAACTACGTTAATCTGTTGAGTAGTTTCGTAGATACGGGGCTTCTTTTTCGAACGATGGGAGACAATGATCAATGGTCGACACACGACAATGAATCAATGGTCAAGAATGATCTATTTTAACACTATTATTGGCTACCTAACCTGCCTTAGGAGTGGTTTTCTAAAGAATTGTTATTCCAGCTTCAATGTTAGATTTTCATCTCCATAATTTTCTGCAAGCAAAGCACTTCTTTTCTCCTAAATTCATGTTCTTGACTTTTATATACCATAAATATGGTTAGACAATAAATGGTGATTTGATTTGAATGATTACCTTTTTCCAAGTTTTCAGCTGACTAAAAACCAGTTGAGTGCAGAAACAGCATAAGTCCGAATCCAATTTTAAATTTTCCTGAGCCTAATTGATGTGGAAATTGGGTAATATTTGCATGACAGAAACATAAATGCATGTTATGACAGAGGGAAAAAAAGTTTAAATATTTGAAAATTTGGAGGAGTATGAAGTTTTTTCACTCCTGAAAAATTTCCTTTTGTGACTGAGGTGGTATCTGCACTCACCGATTAATTTTCTAAAAGGGACAAAAACATTTGCCATTATAAAGTGAAATTTAAATAAGTCGTTTTTAACAAACACTGTATGTCAAGGTACAGCATTGTGTAAAGGTCTATTTTAAACATACATTCGATTCTCAATGCAAAAATGTAAGAAATATGCAAAAAAATAATTAAATGTACAACATCATACTTTCACAAGATTGCACATTAAATTATAACTTTTTAATGTGTAATGTAATTTTTTTTCTTTAAAAGGATTCTATTTACTTATGGTATATACTTATTTTGGTACTTCAAAATCCATAGCACCTTCATGTGATACAATGGTAGAACAGCATCATATACTTAATTATGAAGACTTAAGATTAAAATGCATTTTCAGTATTTTTACTGTCTTCAGTGATAGGACTACAGTGATTTGTTTATTCGATTCAGAAAACCCCAATAATTTTTTCACCAAATAATCATAACTATTTTGAAAGAATTATTCGGTTGTATTTAACTATTGATTTAAGGGCTTAGAGTTTCTCTTCGAATGGCTATAGATATGTGGGTAGATACTGTGCCATATGAATCCCTGTGAAGCTTCTGTAATCCTTCAGAAACAAATCTTCAACTTCCTGAAGCAAATCTTACCATTCCACACAGAATCAACCTTAATACTGAATCATGACGTAGGGAGGTATCAAAATAGAATTAATCCTATCTATATATATATATTTTAATCAAACCTACAACTTCAACAATGAGGAATTATTAACAATCATTTTTTAAACATAATTAATGTGCGAAACGAACAATCTAACATACATGAGCGCTTTAATTATCTCTGATTGCGCTAATAATTAATCAATTCCTGTAAAATTTTGTTTGGCTGTCAGATTGCTTGTAATAATGAGATTTTACAAAGGTTTTCTATTCCAAAGAGATGAAATACTTTTCGATTTCTCGGAAGATATAAAAAATAATTCTAATGATAGACAGTAGACTCGAGTTAAAACGCAATCTACGGTACTCGAATGACTATTTCTACTATCACATCCTTTATTGAGGAGTAATAATTTTTTAATTATAGGCTTGCAACTCAATGAAACTTATGAAGTTTGACTATCAAAATGGAGTCCTTCACGTTCGATGCTGGGAAACTCGATAACCTTAAAATGGCTACAGATTTATAAATGTTCAGCAAAGTGCTCTTTTTCGCTTTACTTATATACAATAATAATCTGTATTATTATTTCATAGGCCTTTTCTTTTCCTATTAATCAATGTCCGTTGTCTGTGACTATAGTGGGAAACACTTTTTTTTTCTGATTTCCCTAAACAAAGGTTGATGGAGTTATTCCCTTTTTCTTCTCACGGGTTTAATTATGAGCTTTTCATCATACACCATACATCAGAGTGAACAAATGGTGCTAATTATTCAAAATGCATCATCAGAGATGCATTTCGAATATTTAGCACCATTTATATGTAATGTAAAAGTGGTGTGTATATGTAAGAGTAGAAGAATAAGAAGGGAAGCATAACTTTATTTTAAAATCCAAGGCTTGTAACATTGAATAGCATTGAACTGAAACATGTTTTTACAAAGTTTAAATCTTGTGGCTATTGAGTCATATATTTTTCGTGACTCATAGTGTAGTATAATATCCTAGCATCACTATAAAGATGCACGGCCCAACTGTGTTTTCAGTATCCATTTGTAAAAGATTCAGTTTTACATAGTTTAGGCATACTAAAACTGGGCATTGCTGATATACGTACATATTGCAAACTATCTTCAGAGACAAAATGGGGGATATTTCACCAAAAGGCATGTCTCTCACCGCGGAATACCTCATCTTTCGAGACCAGTTGTTACAACACTCCTAACAACAAACACACAACAAGATTTTTTGATCTGTAGTGTAATCGCAAAAAAATATTTCATCTCCTTTCCTGAAAATGTACCTTAGTTGTTCCATTTTTGTAATTACTTTGGAAGAGGCATTTATTCACATTTATGATACTTTCATTGCCTCCCGGTTCGTTTAGTGGGTAAAAAATCATTCTACCCCACCATGGGCCCAGGATCGATTTCCTCAAGGGCTTGAGTGCCATTTCATTCATCTGTTCACAGGAGGCAACGCTTGTCCACCTATTAGGTGCCTCCATAATGAAGTAACCAGTACTTCCAGCAAAGTAGAGGCTAATGCCTATGAAAGGCTAATGACCACCATTAAGAAAAGATGATGTTTAAGAGCTGTTTTAAGAGTTTTGATTGTATTTTTACACATTTCGTAAGTGTATGTATCTGTCCTTAATTTAATGCAGCGGTTCTGGGAACGCAGAATGTTTGGAGGAGATTGGGGGAGCGAGAAAACTGGCGGAAATGAAGTAGCAATGCATGTTTTAAAACATCAGCTTACTTATACTAATTTTTACTCCATTGCATATATATTTTCTCTTAAAATGCTTATTCAAACTTTACCGATAACATTATTTTGCAAAAAGAGCTGCTTTTGAAAAAAAAAAAAAAAAAAAACTGTATTTATGTTGAAGAATGTCTGGGGGTGGGGTATAAAGCTAAAATCTCGGGAACAGGTGATCGAGTGGAAAAAAGCACTTCATGTCTGACATATTACTTTAATGAATATTTAATCAACTTATTTGCTTATTGAAGTAGATTTGATAAGAAAATAATCAAAATTGGATACAACTATTCATGCACATAAAGATATTTTATTTATATATGCTTGAGAATCAGTTTGTCCAAGATCAATTAGATTTCAGAATAAAAAGATTCAGTGAAAATGTTGAAAATTTCCATTTAAAGCCACAGTGATAGATGAAAAATATGAATCCACTGTAAATGTCGAGATTGAAGTGAAAATGGATTTGATTTATATTCACATAATGCCCTAAAAATGAGTGATAGTTCAAATGCACTTTCTACCACTTGACACTTTCTAAAACTGGATCATTGCCAGGTGAGTTTGTTCCATAGCTACAAACTCAGCTGTTCTATTTCTTTTAAAATTTCTCCTCCTTTCTTGTCCCTTAAAGTTGGGCATAGTGATAAATTACTTTTTATGCAAAAGTAAAAATGTTGCTTGTCAATACATTTTTGTATCACATACTTCATCAAGTTTGAAGCAGTCAGACCTCATATTATGAAATATCGAGTGGTAGCAGATATTCTTTGAAATAAAAATTTCTGGACCACTGTAGGAAGTTTTATGGATAATTCTGAAATTCCCTTGGAATAACGTAAAAAATAAGTGTGTAAAAAACATTTTTTCGTCAAATATATTCTTTTATTTCATTTTAGGCTATTCTGTCTTTTGAATACTTTAACTCTACTTTTGCAAAAATGCTTGTTATTGCTAATAAATAACCTATTAAATATTTTTTAAAAATTGTTTGATGACCTTTTCGAATTTCAGAAAAAACTGTAAGTAAGATGGACCTTATGATGTACATTCCAATGGGAATTATTTCGCACTCGAGTAAGTCGTATTTCATTTTATTCTGTGGTATAGAGTGGAAGTAAGCAATTCCCAGTAACTCCATGCGGCAGCCAGTTACATGACAATATTTTATTGACTTTATCAATAACGAAAAATTACATTCAGTTAGTGCGGTGGATGGCAAAATTGCGGTATGAAATGTGACCTTATTGGGCAGAGACCAATGCGTTAAGGGTGTGTGAAAAAATGTCTGAGAACCGAAAGCCAACCTGGCCAGCTGAACGCTAAAAGGGACTGTCACCAAATAAATCGCCAGATTGTAAAATTTAAAAGAAGCGTTGGGCTTTATACGTTTATGCTAAAATTTGAATATGACACTCCACGGGGGCATCCGTACAGATAAAACGTAGCCTTGCCAAAATTATTAAAACCCCGTGGGAACGAAGAAAATCAAATGAATTCTCAGACTAAAGACGCCAACAAAATGCATTCCAAAGGCTAAAACCAAAGTAATTTAAGAAAAAGTTAAATAGCATTATGGATAGATGGGAAAGAGAATGGGCATTAATTGTCTAGCGTTTCTCAAATTTGCTCAATAAAGAAAAGTTCGTAAAAGTTGTGTGCACAAAACCTGGTCATTAGAACACGCAAGGGGAAGGAATGAATGGGATAAGCCCCTCTGAAGTGTAACACGAGGGGAGTTTTAGTTTTATTTACATCTAATTAACATTAGTAATTCCATTAACTAAATAATTAGCCCTAAAAATAAATTTTAATATAATTTACACAATTTAGTTAGTTAATATACTTCACTTTATGGGTGGTAGAATGAGGTGCAATCCGGCCTCCACAAAATAATTAATCAGTCATAAATGTACTTGACCATAGAATTAAAAAAGAAAAAAGATTCTATATTTCCAAATATGGAAATTCTTCAAAATAAAATACAATTATACTACGAAATTGATTTCAAAATCAGTCGTTTGTCTCGATTTTGGCCAGTAGTATTGCTCAACATGAGTGTTGCGACATTCAAAGTTTTAAAACGTGTCCTGCTTTTAAGTTTATATTATGCTTATTTGCCTATTAGTAGAGTCTATAAATCACACATAACATTATTTAAATTTTGACTCATCCCATGGAAAAATAAAAGAAACTTATCAGCATCGCCCATACTCATCGAGCTGGCCAAAAAACGGCGTGACAACAGTCACTTCAAACATTAGTCATACCTGCCCGAGGCTTATGGCGGAACGTTTAGCACGCTGAACTCCCAGCCCATAGTTCTCGAGATCGAACCCACCCGCGGACAGATTAAAATAACTTACAATTTCAGCATAGAGGGGAAATGCGTGGAAAAATAAAGTATGTGGGGCGAGTTCGCCGACGGGCGCCCCGTGCATATAGAAAATTTTTAAAGCTTGCTATATCAAGCTTAATGCAAGCTGGGCAAGTGTAAACTAGAACACTTGATTCTAGCTTGCATTAAGCTTACACGCTTGAAATTTTCAAGCTTAATTCAAGTTTGCTGATTTGATAAATCAAGCTTGCTGCAAGTTTGATGCAAGTTTGCTGTGCTGTCTGGGAACTTTAGAGCGCAAATTAGATCGTACAACAGTGCAGTTTCTTTTGCATCTATGGGAGCCAAATTAGTTTATGTAAATGGAAGAGGACCCTACATGTTTAAAGAGCATAGCCAAATATTTCATCGCAGCCACCTCCAACCTGTTAATGGTGAATCTCCTCAATATACTCAACTATATGTAATTGATAATACTCAAGAAACTGAAGTTAGAATTTCTAATCCTGCAAATGAGGCTTGCATTCCACATTTTTAATACCAAATTGACAAATTTTTGAGAGATTATAATCGACTTTGTGCTACTTATAAACTGCTGCGTGAAGTTGAAGCTTATGATGACAGTGAAAATACTCCTTTTGTAAATATGGTTTCAGAAGAGATCGTAGATCAGATCAACGGAGATAGAATGAACCTAATTCTAATGAAATTGTTATGGTTTTGGTAAACAACAATGGAGAGCCCCCTTTTGATCAAGATATACGAGTGTATCCATTTAATCTAGAAAATCCACAGATGCCATTTATCAACATCTATATTCTGAGCCCAAATTTAGATCCATACTCCTTACTGTTTCCCTTTGGTGAACGAAGATGGTGACCTAATTGGAATTGCGAAACTTATGAAGGAGCACAGGTAAATAGAAGAAGAGAATTAACATCACCATGCTTCAATACAAAGCAGCACTCACAGCTGTCCGTGATGAATTCAACCCAGTCATAAGTTCAGGAAAACTTCTCAGCAGTGGAAACAGTGGATTGCTCATTCTTATTTACAAGTTGAAGCAAATAACTTAAATTTCATGCGGACTCATCAGCAGCATCTAAGGACAGAACTGCATCATGGCCTTGCTGCTCACTTGGAAAATGCAAATGCTGGCATATGCCAACTGGAATCCCTGTTATTTTGCCATCATTTTTTGAAGAATCACCCAGAAACATGAGAGAACACTGTGCTGATGCTATGTCGATTTTTGCAAAATATGGTCCTCCAGATCTCTTCATTACATTTACAGAAAAATCCTAAGTGGCCTGAAATGGCAGAGAACTTACAACCAGGTGAACAAGAATGTGATCGTCCTCATATAGTTGCAAGAGATTTTAATCTGAAGCTGAAATCTCTCATGGAAGATCTCACAGTTCATAGAGTATTATGGAAACCTGTAGCACATGTTCACACGATTGAGTTTCAAAAGCGAGGTCTTCCACATGCGCATATTTAAATTGTTCTACAAGTTGAAGACAAGTTTTCTGATGCAGTAAGCATTGATCGTATAGTGTGTGCAGAAGTTCCATCAATGGACGAACATCCACGGTTACATGAAATAGTGACAAGATGTATGATGCATGGACCTTGCGGAAATGACAACCTTCGAGCGAGGATGGAAAGTGTAAGAAAACTTTCCCGAAGGATTTACAGGCAGAGACCATGCTGAATATTGAAGGATATCCCACATATCGTAGACGCCCTGGTGTTTTTGTTTTAATTAGAAACTAGCCGGCAAACCGCCCAGCATCGCTGGCCCGTGAAAATTCGCTTCATAAAATTGCCAACCAGTAAGGCAGAATTTGGGTCTCTGTTAACTGTGTCAGTCAGTCTAACGACTACGCGTCTATGCAGTAGCGTAGCTAGGATTTCATTTCGGGGGAAGGGGGAGTGAGTATCAAATTGTAAGCTAAAGTCGAATTGTAAACTAGGTATCAAACTGTAAACTAGGTAAAGGGTCCGATTCGGGGCTGCCGCCCCTCTCTGGCAACGCTCCTGCGTTTATTATTTTATTTTTTAAAAATTGGAGTCGTGTTACTCTGAACTGAGTCTAACTTTCCTAATCACTAACTGAGAATTACTTTCTGTTGAATTTATAGAATTCAGAGTTGAGTGTTTGAAACACGACTCCAATTATCATAGACGCGTAGTGGTTAGACTGACACATTAACATCCCCCTCCTTCTCTTCTGTGTTCGCGTTGTGGCAGGAAGACTGGTTATTATAGTGACGATGACTGTTAGAACACAGACATGTAGCAGAGAACATGTACCAGGTGTGGTCGTTGCACACGGCCCGCGCGAGCAGGCAAATTGAATTAAAATTTATATATACCATTACAGACAAACTCTTGAGCTTTCATTCAGTTGGTCGCCGAAGGCGATCGGCCTGTAGGTTGCATATTTTTTATTTTTTCGAAGCGGACCCGGTGGTCGCCGAAGGCGGGTAGCCCGTAGGTTGTTGCACTTTTTGGTCGCAAAGAAGCGACCAGCTGGTCGCCAGATGCGGCCGTTCACCGAATCGTGTGAAAGCGCCCCGTACGTTGCATAGGCTGGACGTGAAGCGGTCGGACCAGCTGGTTGTCAGACGGCCGTAGTCAGACGGCCCGTAGGTTGCACAAACTGTAGCAAAGCGGCCCTGTGCTCTCGGTTGCACATTTTGGCAGCCAAAACAGGCGCCAAAGGCGGCTAGTTAAAAATATGTGATTATATCTGCATCACACACTTCCTAATCACTAACTTTCAATAATCGACAGCATTTTTAAGATACATCATCTGCCTCTGGTCACTGCCTCTGGTCTCCCCGACTCTAAACTTAGTTTAGTGTGATCATTCTGCCTACTAAAAATAGGAGGTTGCTTACCAAAGCTTTTCCGAACCATTTGTTATATTATTTTTATTACCTGGCTTTTTAAAATTCAGATACTGACTAAGATGTCACTAATGTCTAGGTTCTGACATTAGCATTGATTGTCTACATTAAACATTCGTGAGTTTTTATGATTTTTATTCATTTTACATAATTCAAACAAAAATAGGAGATCTGATTATGACTATCATTCTCCTTTTCGTTTAATTTTTGCTCTTCTTGTTCTAATAAAAAAAATATCCAACATTTAGTGTTATATTCTACATTAATCTCGTATCAGCATTACGTCGAGTATGTCCTTATCCGCCTGTTAATGTATTTTTTTTTATATAAAAGAATATTTTCTCACAAATATTCTGGAAAATATTTAAACATCGATAATACTTAATCAAAACCGATAATGGCAATTCTATTCATTATTTTAGCTGCAAAAATGAACTAATATGTCCAGATTAATGATTACAATATCTTTACATGCATGTACGTTGAGACGTGAACTTTCAGCCTAGGTCTACATTCAACTGGACCAATGCCAGGTAAGTTTGTCTGAGAAGTTCACATTCCTTTATGTTGCCTTTTTGTGTGTTTTGGTTCCTTTCTCCTTTTAAGGCGAATAAAGTGACAAATTTCTTTATATAAAAAGAAGACAGCAATTTGTCAATACATTTTATCCTCGATAAAATTTATTGAATTAGTGACGTTGCAATACATCTGATATCAGAAATAAAAATTAAATATAGGCAAAGCTTTAGTAGACGAAAGAAAAATGCTTGCCTTATTGAAGTGCCTTATATAAATTTTATTTTATATAAATAATTGATCGTGACATCTTCTATCATTAATAACATTACTTTTGTTCGTACAGTACTTGTCCATCGTCCTTCCCCAGCATTTTTTTTTATCTGATCATTATCAAAAATTACGTAAAAATGTCAGTAACTTTATAAGCTTGAATTGAATCTTAATGAAAATATCGTACTCTGGATATTTTTCTCTTCAGTCATTACTTTATTTTATTTTATTTATTTTGTCATACTTTTTGCTAATAATGTATTTTTTCGAATTAAGATAAATTGATTTATGGAATGAATAAAAAATTTATCCCCAGTCAAAAATTTTAATTTCCCTTTGTATGCAACATTTATGAGCTTATATACAGAATACGAGCTCATGCACACTTTTGTTTTAATGTTTTTTTCATACCTGAAATTATATGAATGTGATTCACAGCTTGGTTCTATCAAAACAAATTAAAATAACAAATAATGTTGGTCTTAAACCTTAACTAAATTCAGAAATTTTGACCTTAAAAAGTACGTCTGGAAATATTAGCCATACTCTCTAACGAGGTGCCAGAAGTAAAAACAATACAATAATTTTTATCTCAGAAATTTTAATCGGAAATGTTTTAAAATATTTTTTATGAAATTAAAAACTAATAAAAGCCACACATCTTGAGATAAATTTGGCGGCAATCCCAGAAAATAAAAATAATGTTTACATTGTTTTCATTATTTCAAGAAACACATCATTTTAAATTAAAATGCAGTAAATTCTCTTCTATCACCAGAAATTTTACACTGAACATGATTTATAGCATTTCTATCTTTTTGACATTGTATAACAATAAGACACTTACTAGTGAAATGAACATGATGTTTAGAGATGCTCAATTAAAACACCCTGTTAAAAATATTTGGAAGTTAAAAATACATTTTTTCTTTAAAGAAAAATGATTTAATATACAATTTTTATACCACATATTACATATTATTATTATTATTATTATATCATTATAATTATTAAATTCATGAAGTCAAATCAAAACAACTAAAAATATTAAAATAAATACTACATTATATATATATATATATATATATATTGGTTCTATTATTTTAGAAACATAACAAGTAATATGTGACAAACTCTAGGAAAATATTACATGAAATTAAGTAATTTAAATGTTTCGGGGTAATTAGATTCATTGCTACTAGTTTTAGCTTTACAGAAACTATTTATAGGATTTTTTTGAGATGAAAGTTTGCATTCTAATTTATCGTAACTGTGTTGTCATGTAACCCTTAATGAATCTAAAATTAGTTTCATTAAATTTTACTGTATTTTATATAATTAATTGTATAATAACTAATATTAATCTATATTATAAAATTACTAATATTAATATATAGTTACTATTTCACTAATATTAAAAGACGATATCCTGGCCTGTAACTATTACTTATACTCATTATATATGGAATGTTACTGCAGAAACACTCTCAATAGTGAAAGATAAATTAGTAATTTACAATGGTGGAACTGCAGACTTCCTGCAAGGCAAGAGTAGGAAATAGGGAGTCCGACTGTAACATGCAGACATTCGGACGGAGGCAGAGATAATGCTTGGATAGTCTAGAAACAGAGAAGATACAAGTCGCGACTTTTTACAGATGAAGGAGCTTAAATATAGGTTTTTCCACATTATAAGAAATATAGGGTAAGATGATGAAGCAGGTAAAATGATGAATTCAGTATATCTCCAACTCAATCATAAATAGTAACTCCTGTGAAGGCAGTTCATAAGATCCTAGTTTTGGGCTATGAATCCCTCAAACAGTCATGTTATTTGAGATCGTTTTGTGAACAGTGTAGAATGAAATATATTTCTTCAACATGTGTTTGTAAATTTTGGATCTCACAGAGAGAGGTATTACCCAATAAAGGTAAGTTATATATTCTCCTACATAAAATATTTCCAAAATAAAACTGCAAAAGTTAAAAATATTTGACTTATAGTTTATTTACAATACGTTTGGATACCGTTGAACAACTGTAAATCGAAAATGGCGAAATGGGAAAAGATGACCAAGAGTTCGTCGATGGTCAGCAAAAAAAAAAAACAACGAAGAAAGACTCTAGTACAAGTTTTGGGTACATGATCAGTAATTGGGTTCATGAAGAAGCGGAAAACGCAGCGAAGACCGAGGTACAGTGAGACGGGGACCACAGTGATACAAAAAGATTTTTCTGATTTTTTTATAAGAATCGATAGATTGTGATAGGTACCCATAGATCTCCAGCAGTTGGCCTGGTGTATTCCGGGATAGAAAGACTCTGCTTATGTTTGCCATCAAAGGATCGTTACTTTTCTGATTTCAGGTCAGCAAGAGACAGTCGTAAATGAGGCAGTGTAAGACTGTCTCACTGTGACTAACCCTAAATTCTGTTTGAAAGTGATATATTTTTATTTTATTCTACGATCCATAATAGCTTTTAAATTGTTGTTCCTTTGTTTTATAGGTATTTTCCTAATCGAAAATGCAAAATAAACCTCTTAAGACGCGACTAGGGACATTTTCTTCCAATACCATGAGAATGGACAAAATGGTAATTTGAAGATGGTGTTACAAGGAGCACTTTAATAAATTCTCCAGTTTAAGAGCTGATAACCCAATTACACTAATTTCTGACAATGGTTAGAATCATTTATATATTAAAGTACTTCAAAACGCAAAAGACAATTGTGTTGCAGTAATCACATTACCTTCACTCAATAGAAATAAATTGCATCCCCTAGATGTTTCCTTTTTTTCTTTTAGATCATAATACAATTCAGCAGTCGACTCGTGGATGAGCTGAAACTCAAAAAACTGCGATGTATATATATATTAGGAGGGTCCATAGGTATTGCACATCAAAGGGCAATGACAACTACAAAAATCAGATCGATTCTTCATGAAATGTGAAATATTTTCATATTATAGAGATGTATTCACACATTCTGAATTTTTAGCTTCATCTATAACTAACCGTCTGATTCGAAGTTACACAGCAGATCAAGTTGGTCATAATAATCTGTCAACTATAGATAAAAACCGATAGAAATGTATCCTCATGCTCTATTTATAGAAAACCATAGAAATATTTATCTATAGAAATATTTTATGTTGGGAAAGGTCTTAAGGCAGCTGATAACGATGGAGACTTAGACATTAGATTTTTGCTCAACAGTAGCAATATTTTGAATGTTTTAATTTGGCTATCTGTACCAAATGCTGCATCCGCTTCGGAAACAGATATTAAAGTGTTGTTAATAGGTTTTGTGAAAAGAAATGGTACAAAGCGCAATTTTTGCAATTTGCAATTAACTTTTTTCTAGTTTAGATTTTAATTTTCTTAATCTTTACTTATGATTCAATTTTGATTTTAAACATTGAACGTATGTCTCACCAAACCCCATATGCTGTCTCATTGTACCCCAAGTATTGGTAACAGTAAGCCAAAATTTTATGTATTATTTTATTTTATATTTCAAAGCTTCAAATAAAATAAAAATAATTGTAGCTGAGAAGATTTTATACTTAAATTGTATTATAAATTCACATTAAAACTTTTCTTACAGTACCAATGTTTCCGAATTTCTTGACTTCTATATTTTTGGTCTCACTGTACCCCTGTCTCTCCTGTCCTGAAAATGCGATTTTTACTTATATATTTTAAAACCTATGATTTCCCTTAATTATTGTGCCTAATGAAGAGTGTTTGTTTCATTGTGAGTGATATGTCATGATTGTTAATTGAAGTTTAAATTTTTAGGGTCACATATTCACTCATCACCATCGCTAGCTACTTGAGAACTACTAGAACAGGTGAATGAAACACAAAACTATGGAAAAATTCAAAGTAAAATTTTGTAGGGTCAGAAAGTCAGTGCGGGAAAAGAGGAAGGTCATAGGTCCACGAAAGAAATAGAGCGCACGGCAGACTTAGGTCCTGCCTCAATGTACATCGAAAAAAAAGTGAATAAATATAACTTCTTCCAGTTCTCATGGACTGTGAAAGTCTATCACATGACCTGAATTTCTTTAAAACCGCTGACTAAGATTTTACTTTGTCTACATCTTACTACAGTTTGGAATTTTTTATATAAAGAGAAAGTGTAGAAAATTATTTTTAAGAACAAGAGAGATAAATCTCAGAAACCTTATGACAATCCTTTTTGCAATCGTGTGTTTACTTAACTTTTGCGGAATTTTCTGTGAAAGTGTGAATTACTTGCACATCATTAACGCTCTCCCCTCGGTAACTGACAAACTTTCGATGGTATCCCTAAATTTTTTAGAAGTGTTATCAAAACATGTAATTATAAAATGAAGATTCAAGCTAAATAAAAAAATTCCCCAAAACTAGCCACCCCTTCTCCCAAAAATACTATTTATTTGCACAAAAATTTCAATACTCAAGCTGCAATTAAATATTGTTCTTCTTATTAGTATAAACTTGTATAAAAAATTATAATAAAATTTTACGCATAAAAGATAAAAGCCAGCTTTTAAATGAATTCAGAAAATAAATTGTTTTTAGAAGTTTTCTTTAGTAAAATTATTTATGCCAACACATCCAAACCACTGTCATTTATAAAAGTTATTATTTTTAAGATGAAATGCTTTGTTCAGGTAATATGGAGGATTTTTCTAAAGATGTCTTATAACATATGATATTAAAAAGTATCTTTAAAAAATATGATAGTGTAAAATTAAAAGATTTCATTTCAAGACAGTACGTTTCTTTTATTATTTCATAAATAACGAAATTTCTTATCAAATATTCAAAACGATAAATGCCCATTCCATTAATTTTCAAAGAACGAGATTATTTAAAAAATAATAATTATCAATCCCAGACAGCATGTAAGCTTAAATCAAGCTTGACATTTCTTTGAATTTGACGTATTAATACAAGCTTGACAGTTCAATTCATTTTACGCTTGCAGCAAGCTTGGAGAAGTCATTTGAACTGTCAAGCTTGAATACAACTTGATTACTGCTTGATTTGGAAAGCCACATCCACATAACAAATAATTAATCATCAGTCATAAATGTACTTGACCATAGAATTAAAAAAAAAGATTCTATATTTCCAAATATTGAAATTCTTCAAAATAAAATACAAATATACAACGAAATTGATTTCAAAATCAGTCGTTTGTCTCGATTTTGGCCAATATTGCCCAATATGAGTGTCGCGATATTAAAAGCATTAAAACGTGTCCTGCTTTTAAGTTTATATTATGCTTATTTCCCTATTAGTAGAGTCTATAAATCACACATTATTCTTATTTTGATTCATCCCATGGTAAAATAAAAGAAACAAATCGGCATCAGCCACTGATCAATCTCGCCAAAAAACGGCATGATAACCATAACAGTCACTTCAAACTTTAGTCATATCAGCGCAAGTGAGGTTGGCTGAGTGGTTAGGACGCAGGCTTCCCAAACCTTAGGTCCCGAGTTCGATCGCGGACGCTTGATGTAAACAGATTAAAATAACTTGAAATTTCAGCGTAGAGGGGAAAATGTGCGGGGCGAGTTCGCCGACGGGCGCCCCGTGTATTTAGAAAAAAAATTTTTTGGAAAATTTTTTAAGTTTGCTATGTCAAGCTTAATGCAAGTTGGACAAGTGTAAACTTGTAAACTTCATTTAAGCTTGCATTAAGCTTACACGCTTGAAAATTTCAAGCTTAATTCAAGTTTATTGACTTGATAAATCAAGCTTACTGCAAGTTGGATGCAAGTTTGCTGTGCTGTCTGGGAAAGTAATTAAAAAATTACAATTTGTGCTTACCAGATATTTAAATTAAATTCCTTTCAAATGATTGAACTTAATGGGAAGGGAAATTCTTCTTAGGATGCAATGTTGTGTTAAAAATAGCATGAACATACAAAGCAGTAAATCAGAAAATAGAACATCATGATGTGTTCTTTAAAAACATTAAATAATAGAATGTAGGTTCATGCGTTTTACCTGTAATTCATGCATGATCGAAGAATTTCTCCTTATACACACACGCGCGCGCGCGCACACACACACACACACACATGTATATATGTACACACACACAGCTAGTATATATATATGTGTGTGTGTGTGTAGCATTAAACGGCTATGGGAAGTTTGTAGTCGTTGGCCCGTGGGGCGAGGCTGTTTAAGACCCATTCTCGGCGTTGGCGAGGCGGCTCAGGACTCTGGATTAGAGCCGTTACTGTGGTATCCTGGCCGGCAAACGCTCGAGCGAGCTGTGATAATCCTCGGGCCATAGCGGCCGTCGATGGGAGAAATGACCCGAACCGCGATTACATTATTTTATTGGGTGACTCGATACATCTTTCTTTGGCAGTTGCGGTCACGTGGAAAAGTCGCTGCTGAGCTGCATCAGCCCCATTTACTAACTTTTGAGGTTGTGTCACATGACCCATGTTGCAATTATTGGCCAAACCCAAACTTTGGGCAGCGGTATTTCAAGGTTTGTTATGTCTTTTAAGACGCAAGAGTAACTGAACGTGGGGACTGTCTAAAAAATTAAAAATGAATCGCAAGGGAATCGCAGTTTTTGAAAGCGAATTCCTTTATTTCAACTAAATTAAAACTGCGTTGTTCTAGAAATGTGGGATTTTAGCAGGGTTTTGATTTATTAATGTTATATCTTATAAAAAAAATGAAATTCTGTTTGTTTGTTTGTGGATTTGATTCGTATACAAATCCACAAAAATGAACCTATCGGCCTGAAATTTAGCACAGATATGTATAATAATATAGAATAAATCGTAGTCCACTTTAAAACTTTGAAAGTCCACCCGTTCCCGGAATTTAAGAGATTTTTTATGCTCTCCACGCAAAAAGCTGTCCGTAATTGTAACCCCTGTGGTGAAAAAAGTATGAAATAAGGATCGTGGCTGCCATGTGTGGCGATTTTGCCGAATAAAATGTTTTAAATTCTCAAAGTAAAAATAAAAGAATTATAATGATTTTATTTGTTAGTTTATATTCGTAAGATTATTTTTTTTAAATTATACTATCGTGTGCATGGGAAATCAGAGCAGGAATGAAATGTTTTATACGCAAAACAATAAGAATTGAAGATTTCCGAGGCTAATGTGTAAAATTTTTTAGTTTGGCGAAAAAATAAAGTGGCTGAAATATCGATCTTGAGTAAGTGAGTTCTAGCGATTTGCACAGTTTTCGGCTTGCCGCAATTTATTGAGAGCTTAAGGAAATAGATTTTTGAAAACAAGTGCAAAGGTTTTATTAGAATACAGCGTTAAATTTTAATGATCCGTGAAGAAATAATGCAGTTATTAAGGGATTTCAAGCGATCTAACTTCAGAATTCTCGCCAATTGAGTACATTGATTTAAGTTGGGGGAATTCCGCCAAATATCAACAAATTGAACTCTTCTCATTTAGTACATCGGAGTAACGATGAATAAAACACATTATAGTTGATAATTTTAAAAAATTCGGCTGTATTAAGGGATTCCACTTTTCAAATAAATGCGTGCTTTACTCTTTGGCGGTCGAACCATTTCCCATATTGATTGCTGCTAAGTCAATGCTTCGAATGATTCCCTGAAAAAACTCTTGCAAAATGGCGTATGTTGGCACTTTGGCGAGGCTCAGATTTGAAACTGGATTTTATTTGAGACTGGTATATATAATAACACTGGTTATAGATAAAAATGAATGTTGGTATGTGTTTATGAGGTTGAAAAACTCCAGCACCGTTGAGCACCGTTGCACCATGAAATTTGTTTCACCTAAGTCTTTTATGATGGAGAAGGTTTTTATGCTATCCGTTTTCCTTAACTTGCCACTTGGTGCCGTAGCACAACGTCGAATTCTATTCCGTTTAGCCGCTTGCTATGCAAATATCGTCCAACCGATTTCGATGAAATTTGGTACACGCGAATATTAGAACACGGAGAATATTTTTCACTAGCCATTTTGCTGTAACTTGCCACTAAATGGCGCTGCAACGCATCAACTTCTATACCGTTCGACCGATCGGCATAAAATTTTTTATACTTACGCATTTGAGCACGAAGAATATATTCTAACTGCGTTCCTTTTATGTTACTCACCACTAGATGACACTGCAATGCATTATTATTTTAACTCGCCACTAGATGACGCTACAGCAGGCCAAATTCTTGACCATTGAAACGGTCGCTATGAAAATCAGTATACATAGCTATTTGAACAATTAAAGTATTTTGGCGTTATCCATTTTCCTATAACTCGCCACGTGACGGCGCTGTAGCAAATCATTTCTTTAATTAACCACTAGATTGCCCTGCAGTGTATCACTTCTGGACTGTGCAAATGATCGCTGTGCAAATGATAGGTATACATAGATATTTGAACACAGGGAAGAGTTTGGAGCTACCCATTTTCCTATAACTTACCACTAGATGTCGCGTCAACACATGAACTTCAGGACTGTCCAGCCGATAGTCATGAAAATTCGTATACATCGATATCTGAATGCGAAGAATATTTTCGCCGTATCCGTTTTACTAAATCTCGCCACTAGATTGCGCTACGCCGCATGGCCTTCTGCACCGTACAAACGATTGCCCTGCAATTCGGTATGCATGATTATTGGACACAATATAACGCGATATCCATTTTGCTATATCTGTTTATTACAATGAATAGTAATCACCACAAATCGTAATATCAAAAAGTCCATTCATTCCCGTGCGAAGAACGGGTACTTCAGCTAGTATATATATATATATATATATATATAAATAACATCCCATATATATATAACATATAAAATCCCACATTTCTAGAACTACGCAGTAATGTAATGTATAAAAAGGTAGTTTGGGTTTCACTAGCTTGGATATTGTTCATTAAGTGGGTACTTTCACTGTAAGCTTTGCTTTCCTGTCATATATGCCACGCGCTCTTGGAATTATGTTTTTATTATTTAATCAATTGCCAAACACCAGGTCGCCCGATTCTGGGTTCTTTCCAGTGCACGCGTGTGTACATGCCTTTGTAACCCCGGATGAATGTCACGCAAAATAATGTAAGTGATACGATTAGAGATGAGAGAGACGCGGAGTTATGTCCTACTGCCCACTGTGGTATCATCAGCGTAAAAACGGCAGAAACCTCTCGATTTTCGAGGTGCAGTTAGAGGTTACGCTCATGATACCAAGGTCACATAACTACCTACCTACATGCATACATGCAAACGTACATAGTCCACTACAAACTTAATCTCGGATACATATATATATATATGTGTGTGTGTGTGTGTGTGTGTGTGCGTGTATAAAGTATTATACATATGTACGTACATGTATAAGCATTATACATACGTCTATATCTATATCTACCTCTCTATCTATCTATCTATCTATCTATCTATCTTTATACGTATATGTTATTTATGTTGCAGGTCCTTCTCATTTTGTTCCTTTACATCAGTATATGAATCCTTCAAAATTTTAAGTTAATCGATAAGAAACAGTACGTGTCAAACGTGACTCCAAAATACAGGGTGCCACATAAATTCGGAACATTTCAAATATTAATTCAACAAGGACAAAATATTATTTTGATGTTGTGTTTTCACGAATGATTTTATTTCAATAAGTTATTTTTTCCCCCCGCACCATAAAAACTTTTAGTTAAAAAATTACTGAAGGGAGTGCTGCAGGATAGAAAATATGAAAAAGAGGCAGGCATGTGCTTAGCAAATTAATTTTTTTTGGGAAATTATTGATCTGAAAATAAATTATTTAATTTTATATGCTGAAAGCATATTTTCCAGTTTTTTTTTTTCTATAGTTCAGCCTAAAGCGTCCCGTATCGGCTAATTTTGAACTTATATATTTTATGATGCCAAAGAAACTTCCTTGTAGAAATTAAGTATCAGTGGAAACCAAGCATGAAAATAATAATTTTTGATTTTTTAAAATGAAATTTCGATATGTTTGCGCATTTATGTAACGTCCTGTACTACAAAAGCAAATTGTTATCATAAATATCACCTTTGGGAAACATTCTACTTCAAATGTATGATCACTTCAACTGTCTTCTGACTCCAATAATAATTTCCCATTAAACAAATGTAATTTCGATATTTTTACTTCATTTGTGAAACGTCCTGTACTGCAAAAGCAAACTAGTTTTATAAATATCGCCTTTGTGAAAATTTCCACATCCAATAAATGTTCACCTTAGCCCTCTGCTGGTTCCAGCCAGGGAGACTATATGATGAGTTGAGTTTGTGGTTATTTTACTTAGTGCACATGATTGCCAACGTTTCACACCAGCGCTTCTCATAAAGCTTTTCCATCCTTGTCTCAACCTTCTGGATTCGGCATCATAGTTTTTAAATTGTAGTTTTTTAAATTCCTAGGTTATTTCTATTTATATTGGATCTACCTCCAGTTTTACAATATCTCCAAATAGTATTTCTGCGGAAAAATGATGTCTGAGCGTTATTGCAACGATTTTTTTTCCAATGGCGGGCCTCTGCTTGTGAGGCACTGGCCACTACTAAGGCCGAAGTTGTTGGTATCTTTACTATGCCGGCACCTAGTAGGTAGACGAATGTCGCCCCATTGTAACGAATTATTTATTCCAGATTTCTTATCTCATTATTACAGCAAAACTTCCTGCCTTCATTTCTTTTGTCCATTTTGACGCTCCTTACAGACGCGCAATCTGATTGCAAAGTTGCGAATGTGCATACTTCAGTTTCATTCAGCATATTTTATTTAACAACATATGCGGATTGATTTATTTTATGAAAGTTAAACTAATGAAGAGTAAACTAAAATAAAAATGATTATGCTACATCATTGAAGTTTTCTTTCGAATAAAAACTTTCGTCATATAGGAAAAGAAGAGACAAATGTTAGTAATTTTTAATTAATAACATTTGTGTCTATCTAGAAGGATTTTTTGTGGATTAAAGGATATTTGAAGGATTAATTCGATAAAAATCTTTTAAACGAACACTGCAAATTATATTACTTTTCACTTTTGACTGACAGCAGTGAAAATCACGTGTAAGCACGATCCAATCAGATCCGCTGCATATCCTCGATCCATTGTGGTGAAACATACAATACTCTGAACTGAAATGAAGTAATTTCCATTCAAGATAAAAGTTTCATGAATTGTTCAATTTAGTAACATTTTTAACACAAATTATAATTATCTACAACTGAATAAAATTATTTCATTTTGAGTTCTTCCAATTATAAATTACTGGCGAAATACATTTCTAAAGTTCATCTAAAATTTTATAGTTTCTTTTTTTAATAGAAAAAGTATAGAGCGAAATTGCAATCGTTTTATTTGGCATTAGTTTTTAATTTTTCAGTCTCCTTTGATAGTTTTCACAATTTACATCGCATCCATTCAAATGTTTTTAAGTATATTTAAGTGTACTTTTAAATGCAAATAAAGATGTCTGACGATTTTATTTATGCAAATCTTTTACGAATAAGATTAAATATAAACCACAAATTCATAGAAAACTTATTTTTCTTTTCAGTGTGTAACTATATTTGTGCTTGCATAAGTTTGTCTTGAAATAAATAATAAAAAAAGCCTTAAATTCAAAGTAAATTCCTGGTAAGCTATTTGAATATAAGAATTGTAAGTACATTCTGCTTAGAAAAAGTTTAATGTAAATTTCTCATCTCAGTCGAAAGTATTACTCAGAAGAAATAATAAATACATCTTTTACATTTTTAATTTGAGTTTGTTTTGCAGATTTGAATAATATTAAATCTTCAGGGATAAAATAGGAATGTCAAATTCTACTTTATTTTGACATTTTTACTTTCCAATTATACGAAATAAATTCTACATACTGAACAGATGAAAAAATGTACTTTAACTCATCAGTTAGAACAAAATGCAACATAATGAGAAGATGCTGGATTTTACTTCAGTTTATTATTCGATGATAAAAAAAAATATTTAATATGAATACTATTTTAAAAAAGACAAAAAATAAAAATAGTGCTCTGCAACAGATGAATTTTTGTCTGACAGTTTTGACATTGCAAGCAAATAGGCGAATTTTATAAATGTTCCAGTCGTTATCTAATTAAGTACCACTGCTTTTCAGTTAGAATGAAACCGAATGCTTTTCATTGACATTTCAGACTATGGTAGACGTTAAAGAACGTAAATAGAAAAAAATGGTAGAACGTAAATTTAAAAAAACGAACTTATATTTCGTTATGCTCCCTAGAGCAAATATAGAGAATTCCTTGGGTGTTAAAGACGGTAAGGAAATAAAAATGTTCCTTATTATAATATACGGCCCAGTACTCATACTCTGCAGGTTTTACGTTCTGCGAGAATAGACTGAAAAGCAAGCTTATTAGTAAGTCTTGTAGTTTTTTAGGTATCATTTTTTAAGGAGACAAAACCATAGTCTTGTACTGTAGAATATACACGTGTATGGCTGCCATTAGATAAAGAATAAGAAAATGCTTCCTGTGTGAGTATTTCCATTTGATAGTTTCAGAAAAAAAAGTCATTTTTTGAACTTATGAAGAGTCGATACTAATCTCAGTTGGAAAAGAACAAAAATGGGTGGGCACTTTTATTGCACCAGTACTTCTTTTTTCACAAAGTCGACAAGCGTTCTCAAATAGTTAACAATCTTAATTCGTTCAAACAATAAAATTACTTACAACGAGATCGTTAAACCTGTTATCTTTTATAACCCATTCCTGAAAAAAGGCAGTCTCATTCCGAGAAATGCTTTCCGAACTTTTATTTTCAATAAAAAAAAATTTTAACACATTCATAGATATGTTTGCTGAAATATACCACAAAAAGGAAATTTATATGTATTTCGAGAATACAAAGTGGTATTCAAACCATTTCTTCCCATTTACGCACATTAGAAAAGCATTCATTAAACCAGGAGTTGATTTCCTACAAATACCATTTGCACAAAAGGAGATGTCAAATATTTTAGAGGTACTCTTTCTTCGGCAAATTTTATGAACGAGCAAAAAAATCTAGCGAAGATGCCGATTCGGTCATAAATAACAAATTTTATGGCGTTATAAATTTCGTTTGAAAATTGCAATGAATGTAACTCTGTTACTACCGTCGGATAATAATGATATACATCTTATAGCAATCCTGTCTTTGGGACCGTGCCAATGTCTTGGAACCAGGAGATATGCACTTATCCGATAACAGTGGTACTTATTTATCTTGCCTGGCTAGTCCATTTAACAGGGAAATCGATGAAAATGTGTGACAAACAGCATTTTACTTCTTCGGTGCTCATTTCATTTGTAGGAGTGACAATAAGTATGCTAAAAGAACGCATTTTCTGAGAATACATAAAAGGGGTTTGCTGTTATTTTCTTCCTAGTATTACGAGGAGTAGTAATGCAGATTTAATAAATGTAGTGATTACACATGGTTAAAATGATAAGTAAAGAAAAATATGATTTTCACATTTTACATTCTGGAAAAAATTGCAGTTGTTTCTTTTTTTTTACATAATAGATATTTTTGATATTTTCAATGAAATTGTATTATTCAGTTTTGAAGATTGATTCAACGATATTTATTCTGTCTTTTAACATATATATTAGGGTTGCCAATTTTTTTTTGTCCTGAAGTGGATATTAATGAACTTTTTAATACAGATTCATAAAAAAATGTTTTGCACTAATGACTGCGTAAATCTGTAACCCAAATAATTTTAGCACAATAAAAACTTATTTGTTGAAATAAATTTCAAATTCAAATATTTATATGTTTTGAATTTTTGGTAGAGTTCTACCACCTCTTTCACCCCACATTTCAGGCAAATATTTGCATGTGTTACATAAACAACGGATCTATCAGCATTCCGTAAGTTACAAAACGTTTCGTGGCTGAAGAGCAATTTAATTTGAAAATCCCATCCATCAGTTTTTAGCAAATCGCTGCGTTAAATTTGGCACTAAAACCGAGATTCCATTCAAGTGATAGAGATGAAAGCTCACCATACTTATTTCCAGTGATACTCTGCGCATTTAAGGATGAAGAAGTATGAAATAAGATCATGCATAGTACGTGAATTCCGTAGGCCATTATGAAGAGACAGTAATTCTCTCCATTTTATGACAGGGTTCTCACCAGTTTCTCGTGTGTAAGTAAATGAAATTATCTGCATAACTCATACAGAAATCAAAAATCATCTCGTCAACCTGGATATGAAATATTAATCATTGAAACAGTTATCATTTTGTATTGCAGCAGTCCTACAAGCGTTTATTAGTTTGTCCACGAATTTATTTAGAGTTGGCTCGGTGGAAGACTTTGAATAAAAAGCTCTAAATTTCATCAAGAATATGATGTTGGGAGCTAATGTACCGTGGCTGATCAAATCCCCTTGCAATCATTGCAATTTATAATTTTCAACAATTCCATTGACTTGTCAGTTTTTAAGGCTGTCCAATCGCATCAATAATTTTGAATATTTTCCATGCAAATTCGTTCAGCAAATTTCGCAGTGCGTTGAAAATATTCTGTGATGATCGGTTTTCAGATTTTACTGCACCTAATTTAATTTCTTTCAGTGAATTGTTCAAGATTACTACTTCTGAGATGCTCGTGTTTTGCAATTTGTTTACCTTGGAAGTGAATGCAGAAATGTTTCTCTTCTTGCAGAATACATTTTATTTTACGCTTTGAATCTTCTTATCACAAAATCACCAAACACCTGACTGTGACGGTGTTGGAATGTTCATTCTACCTTGGGGTAGACTAGCGTAAACTACAGCAAAAGCAGTATTTAAACACGTAGTTTGGTCATCAAATTAGATCCATATGATGTTGAAAATCGCGCTAATAGTTTTCTTTTGTCATTTTCACTTTAACCTGATTCAGATACAGATGTTGTTTCGGAAAAAAAAATTCATTTCTACCTTCTGGTAATATGTCATCTACATCAGTAGCAGCGACTGGTTGGTTCTGATTTTGAAACTCATTTTTTTTTCAAACTACTTTAAAGGGATGAATGAACGATTGTTGGGAAACTGTGCTTGTTACTTTTCAAGTTTTACTTTTTATTTAATAGTACCTCATATAATTCTTAATCTTCTTGCCAAAACCAATTCCTATGTGTTTTTTATGCAAAATGCATTTTCTATTTCAAGTTGAAATTAATGCTGTTTTCTCTTTCTCTCTCTCTTTTTTTTACTCTCTGCAATCACTTCAACTACTTTTGACACAACTGTAAGTTTTACTAAATCTGGAAAGTTAAATTTTCTCTAAAGAATAATAAGTTCACCAGGTTTCAGATTCATCCATTTTTTCGTATATTTTTGCTGTTTTCAGAAGTAGCAAGATTAAAAGGGCTAAGTGTTTCAATTTTAAGTATATCACGTTCTCATCTTCGATTCATAGCTATGTCCACTATTCGGATTTTTTTTTCTTCACTTGAGTTACATTATGTCATTTGAATGTTAATCTTGAACACAAAATCTGAAAGTACACAAAATACATCAGTGAAACATCAGTCACACTTTATCACGAATAGCATATGGTTCTCGTGACACAACCTGAGACAAAATTGGATTGGTGTGCGAGGTATTGTTTTTAGAGTCATCTTCAATAATAGTTGTCAGTAGTCTGATTCGAAAGTTACACAATCATAGGAGATACAAAATTCTGAAAAAAAATATTTAGTTATAACCTTAATATATTCATATATATTACATAAAATTAATAAGAGTAAAACTAAATTAATGACTATTACACAAAACACAAAGAATATTACTGTAAAAATGACAAACCCCGTAGGAAAAAAAAATAATAAATAAACCAAATATATTAGAATCAGAGGGCCAAACCAGTATGAAATCTGGTCAGAAGCAGGGCAGGCGACTCAGTCGGTACACGCTCTGAAACCTCTAGTTGGCGTCGTGTAAATGAACGGCCTCCCGCTGCTGGAACTTGTATCCGGCAAGAAATAACGTTCCTTAGCGCTGGGCCGCACCGTTAGACTGTGGCTATACAGTGTAGATGTGTGGAACAAACCACGCCAATTTTAGAAGACATAATTTTATTAACTTTTCACATGTGTTTACATAGCAATTGAAGTCACAGAAAAGCAATTCCTTGAACTGTGTTACGGATAATATACTTACAGGTCACATAGTTTATACTATAATCATGTGTTTTAAAAAAGGTGCAGTTATTGGTTATTAAAAATGCCTGGGTCACAAAGCCGTGAAAAATTCTTGCAAGGGATGATGCCAGTAAGACCTTGGGGAATAGGGAAGATACATTATTTGCATTTTTATTAAATTTAGATCTCGATTAAATCTTTTGATTGAAAACCAGTGTTACTACGCCCCTAAAGAAACTTGAAGGAAGCTAATCGAAATTTTGAATTTTGAGATGCTATTTAATTTCATATGTTTATATATATACAACATTGTCACACATGGTTTTGGCAATATTTAGATTGACATGGTTTTGGTAATATTTAGATTGCCATGGTTTTGGCAATATTTAGATTGAAATACTAGATATGCAGATTAATACATATGAACTGCTATTTTTTGAGTCACAACTCATCAATTGGCAAAACACTTATTTCCCATATGGACTCGATGAAATAGTACAAAATAAACATTTGCACCACTATTATACCCTAACTGATCCGTCTAAGTATACTCCTGCCTGCAAAACCTTAAATTTAATATTTATATAGTAAAACTAGTCGAGGATCGAAACGAGGATTTCATAAAAAACAATTAGTCTTGTAATGACTAATAGGCACATCAATACAGAGATGTAAAATCTTAATAGTAGTCTTGATACTGACCATAATTGGCTGAAAGTGCCTGTCTACATTTTTTCGATTAAAAAGAAGCGCATCCTGAAATACTATAAAGTATTCTCTGCACAAACTTTCACAAATCATTTTTCTCACTTATTTTTTTATTTTACAATTGCTCGTGCTAATGCACTTAATAACAATTTTGTCTGTAATAAACAAAACAACACACGGATTAATACCTTATTTGTAAACTGTTAAATTATTCTTTCACTTATGGTAACAAAATTAATTTTGCCAAATGCCGGGAAGGCGTTGGAGACCACTGGCAATGTGTTGAAAGTGGATGTTAGCAACGAAGTGCCCTACTATTTGGTGTATAGATGCAACGTCATGAAATCGAAGGCCCCGGAGGGGCTCCTTCAACTTCGGAAAACAAATCAAAATCACATAGACTCATGTTAGGTGTTCCATGATTTTCCACTGCCACCGTTGCAACAAGAGAGTGACATTGTTTGCGAGATCATAACGAGCGTTTTCATGCAACACGACAGGGAGACTGTTTTGCAATGACAGCGGACGTTTACGGCGCATAGCCGGACTCAGATGGTGCTGTAGAAATTGTCAATAGCAGTTTGCCTGGACAGTTTGTCCTGCAGACCCAGCATGCGTAAGAATCACACCCTCCCCACAACCCATCGTGCAACCGTTCTATACGGTAATGCACTTTTGCCACAGGCTTCCATTAATCCTCAATAACGTTCAGTTACATTTTTGCCACCGGCAATCTCTATTTTAAGCCACTTTTGAAAACATGCTTTAAAGCGATGGAAACGAAGCTTTCAGAAAAGCTACCCTTCACAGAAAAGCTACCCTTCTTACTAGATCTACTATTTTTTGCACTCTACAGATCGACAACTGCCGCGCCATTTGACCGCTACCATATCCTATTTGCGAATGATCACTTTTCAACTAGTTTCTAAGTTAAGTTGCTACTATTTAATTTACAACCTTCTCGCATAAACCATAATCCTAATTGTACAATTATCAGTATCCCATAATTTACAATAAATGAAAATATATTAGCTTATCACGAATTACTTAAGATAAATCACGATATTCTAAAATACTCTTGTTTAGTACTAATACCTAAGTTCCATAAAACTCCACAAAAATTCAGAAGAGTTACTATAGGATGTAACAAATGATAACATATCTAGTAAATTATTACTAAAAATACTTACTTCTATGCACGATCTGTACATAAAATCTAATAGTTCTTCCATATCTACAGGTAATAGCTATGAACTAAAAAATTAAGATTAACGATTTAAATTATGTAAATAAAATTTCTACTTTTGACTTTAAAGACCTATTCAATAGCATACCTTTAGAAGATCTGCACAATGTAATATTTAATCTATTTAATAATAGTGTGAATAATATTAACTTAACTTGTAGTATATAGATATTACTTATTTGAAGATTTGTTAAAGTTCATTATTTATAATAATTACACTATGCATAATAATAAATTTTATGAGCAAGTCTTACAAATATCACAAGATGGATCTAACTCTAGTTACTTGGCAGATTATATATATCATTATAAAAGAATTACAATAATCACTCTCTTGTAATACATAGGTACATAGATGACATTATCGCCATAGCTACAGATAACAATTATGGTGAATTTGATGTATTACCAATGACTTTCTATTCAGCCTTAGATTTACTAAAGAATCCCAGTGATAATAACCCCATAAATTATCTAGATTTACAAATTATAATTAAGGATGAAGAGTCTTTCGTTTAATATATATAATAAAAGAGATAATTTTAATGTTCAAGTTAATAACTTTACTCCTTTCTCTTCTTGTATGCACATTTCTGTTTTTAACTTATTTGTGACGACATATTTTTGCAACTTTCTCATTTTTAGTATTACCAGCAATAATAGATAAATTTCTCATGTCAACTTCTTGAAAAAGGGATGATTTCTCTTAAAATCATTTTGTATAAAAATTGAAATGTCTACATCCTACTTGGTCATGTTAAAATAGTTTGTGGAGTTGAAGTTCAATGCTCGTGAATAAATGCTAGGAAAAATAACGTTTCCAACTGATAGCGAAATTGCCGTCCCTAAAAAGGGACAATAGGCATAAATGGGTTTAAGAACATAGTATTTAATCATAAGTATTGAATTGAGTCTCTGTCTACAAATAATTTTAATTCTAACTTTTATAAAATAGCTCTAAAATATGAATATCGTCGTACATTTTTAATATCTCTAATGTTTAACCAAAGTGCTAAGTAAATTTATGAGTCCAAAAAGGAATTATTGGTTGTACAGGATGGGGATGGATAATGGCGTTATATGAAAATAAAATACTATAACAGAATTTAAAAAAAAATGCGAAATATATTTTTACATATTTTATAGTCATAAAAATTCACGAAAAATGAGAAAGAAATTAGAAATGTTGGTGACTAGTAAAGCATCACTTTTGTCAAAATTTCTTCTCCGGGTATAAGCCATACACTATGCAAAGTTAAAAAAACTGTTCTAGAGTGGTATATGCATTATAAACATATTATAAAAGTTCTGAGATACAATCAAAATAAAATTATTTAATAAATTTTACATAACTTTTAAATAAAGTGTTTAAAGGATCACTTTGCCCTCAACCCAAGGGTAAAACGATCCTTCATTTGATAATAATTTTAAATTGTTTTTATTGGCAAAATAAAAGATATAAAAGATGACTATATCTAATGAAACAAAATAAATATTACAATCATATAGTATGCATGATCTATTTTATGAAAATTTTCAAATAAAAAAGTGTCCACAAACAATTAAATAGAATATTTTAAATTATAATTAAAAAATTATGGCCTACAATAAAAGCAGAAATAAATTAAATAATGTAATGGGGTGTGTGGCATTTTGAGAACGGTTGAAGGGCTGCCAGGATGACTAGGACTCGGTACTGGAGTTTCTTCAGTCGAGAGATCATTTAAATCGGCAATATGGCTTCTCACTTTAGGTCATATTACTGGAACAGGCTGAGACAAAATTAGCAAGTGTAATTAACATCTAAAAGCATACTCTGCTCAGTAAACCAAGTCAAATCTCCGCACATTAAAGACTGCATTTATCAATAAGTAGGAAAGTTAGTGCTCATCTCATAAGGGATATAATAAAACCCAGTTTTTTGAAGAACCTTCTTCTTGACTTGGCACAACTGGTTTATGTGTTACCTGGTAGATAGCGCTGTCTGTGTGTATCTAAAATAACATGTGGATCGTTTTGCCCGCTTGGAGAAGTAGGCCGATGATCATAAAGAGACGAAAGGTAGGTTGGTCTATATTGTTGTCGCATATCATGGAGAAACTCGAAGCGTTGTGTAGAATTAAAACTAAGCATCGAGCTCTGTAGAGAGGATCAAGATTTACATGTGAATGCAGCGGAGTTAAAAAGATTTTTGTTAAATCGGCATCGTAGTTATTTCACTTCGAATACGAGCAAACAAATCCGCGAAACACAACAAAATGACGATTCACACACTTGAAGGAGTGGGCCAACAAAGTTTTGACCCATAGTATTTGTTGTGGCGAGAGACATCCATCTTTGCGCTCGTCGATTCTCCTACAGTGATGGAAGGAACACTGAACCACACAACAAAAAAAAAGATGAGATCACATATCACTTTTTCTTTTTGGCTTAAATATTTATTTGCTCAGAACATCAGATTCACTTGATTATTGAAAACTTGAGAAAAATACACATATAAAAACATGATGACTAGGGGGAGCATCTTCATAAAAAAAAACGTTGATACCATAGCGGCCTGGCATCTCCGCGGGTGAAAACCTCCGTCACCAAACGTGTGATCGGCATAGATGCAAATCCGCGCAACGCGTCGTGGTGGGCAAAGCCTCCTCACATGAAGTCAGTGGCTGGCCCCACCAAAAAATTACTCTCCAACTGCTAAAGAAAAAACCGTTAAAACATGTGTCTATAGAAAGAGCCCGAACTTTCTGGAACAATTTTAGCAGGTGTTTTTCGAGCAATATGCTTCTTGTGCAGCAGAGAAAAACCGAAAACACATCTGCTTCAGCTGGAGCAAAGATATATGCGAGAAAGGGATGTTATGATTATTCTTTTAGCCGGCGTCAACTGTTATTTTATTTCAAAGCAGCTGATAAGAGGGAAATGCTTTAGAAGTACGTTAATGCGCTGTAATTGAGAAGGCCAAGAGGAAAATTGAATGCTTTAAAAGATAGTTATTATTAAAAACTTTTAAATTAAATTTAGAATAGATTATTAGTTTAAATTTAGACAATATTAATCAGGTTTTGCATTAATAATTTTTCATTAAAAAATATGCACGTTGTGTCAACGTGACAGGCCCCTTCCCCTACTATCAAAAGTTAGGTTCTAATATTATTAATTTTCAAAATTATCGCCTAGAATATTTTAGCATTTTTCATTTCTACGGATGAACAGTCCTATCCTCTTTTCGAAAAATTATTTGGCATTGTGATGTGAGATCTGTCTGAGAATTTTTGAGGCTCCATCTGATCTCAAAGCTTTAAACTCCGATTTAGTTGAAGGACGTAAACGATTAATGAGTGTTTATCCGGAAATATTGAGGGAATAAATATATCTCTACTTAACTCCTCAAATTTTAATCCTATATAAAAGCTAAACTACTGAACAGATCTTGTGCAGATTCGCCTATTGGTTGTTTAGAGCGTACTTATCTGCGAAATTCAAATTTGCTCGGTCCGTTTAACTGAGTATGAGACAAATGACCAAAAATACTTCTTTTCTTAGAGGAATAAAACCCTTAAAAAATAATATAAATTTTCAAATTCAAATTCGCCCAGAGAAAGTTAATTTTATAGGGGCATTTTAATTTACTGAGTATGTATACGTGATATACTAATGTTATATTGTTCTTTGTGTTAGGGAAACTTAGGAGTTCTATTTTAGTATGTCTCTCCCATTGTTTATTGTATAAAAAAATTGGCAGTAATTCATCGATCTGTACTTCACTGCTATTGATTCATATTCATTGTTGTTGAATTTTTCAATATTTTATTTAGAGTGATATTTAGAAAAGTCGATAATTCTCTATAATTCTTTATTTTTTCATTTTTCTATGTTTAATTTGCTCCGTGTCTCTCCTGTTTTCCTAAATTAAGGTAACGAGAACTACTCAATTTTGTAAGATTATTTAAATAAATAATTGCATTACAACAAACGAGCTAATCGTGTTCTTTAGTTAAAGGATTGATAATTAAATAAGTGCGAGTTATTTCTGCTGAAAATATTCTATGTAACAAATTCAAGTTAAATATTGCCTAGAAACATATTTATAGCGTATGTTAGTATAAATAAATGAATAAATAAAACATATATCAAACATTCTTATCATTATTTAGATAACTGTCATTGCTTCCAAGAAAATAGATAAGAATGCCAGAGTTAACATCCAGAGTGTTTTAAGAAGTAGCTCTGTAATTAAATTTATTTGACAAATAAAAATTCTTGCAAAAGTGTATTTCTAATTTGTGGAACAGTTGAAATAATTACATTTTAAGGAAAGAACTTACTGAAGAAAAAAAGTAAATTTAAAACTAAAGCTATGTCAGTTAGAAATATGAAATGTCCAAAACACTAACTTCAAGATGATGGAAATAGGAAGAAAAAAAAAACGTGAAAAAAAAAATATAGTCAACTTTGTGACTTGACTTCAATTTCTGTATGCATAAACTTTAATTTGTGATTACTTATATTTTCATCACTTCCACATATAAGTCATGCATGAAATTGTATTTTTTCATTTCTTTCTTTCGAGAGATTTTACCGAAGACGCTGATAAATAGTTATTTTTTGCAAAATGTAGCTAAAGTTTATTCCCGAATTCGTAGTGAGTAGTAAAATTTATTCCCGATTAAAACATAAACACTTAATAAAATGTCAGAGGTTGAGCATTCATTACATTGTGTAAATAAAAAAAAATGAAATGCCAAATAAATGTAACAACATACTATAATTGAATGATAAATTCCAAAGTCAGGTGATTATATAATGGCGAAGTAACATACAAAAATGAAAAAAAGAATAAATTTAAAACATAATGATCATTTATCTCCTTTAATTTAAAAGACATTTATGAATATTCCACAATTTTTTAAACAAACTACACATCGAAAGAAAAAAAGTCTGTTAAATTTTTATTCAAATTTATGATATAAGATATTTTACAGCTTTTTATTTGTGGGTTGAGCGTCAAAGCCTTCAGATTGTCTCGCAAAACATTTGCGAAATTTAGCGTTGTGTAGATGGATTCAAATGTTTGTATATTTACTTATAAAGTCATATAGGATAGTCGCGGGCAAGACGAGACACCTAAAACTAAAAAGGAAAATAAATAAATAAATAAGTAAATCAATGTAAAAGTAAGAAAAGCCCCACTATCCCATCTTATCCTATGGAAATGAGGGCTAGAGGGTGTATAACATTTTCCCTATTACTGTGTATGGATTTCCCTTAAATAAGGGAATAAAGGAAATTGTTGGACCTATAAAGGAGAAAACAGTGAATTTTTTTCGAACTGCCTTAAATTTTCTTTCTAATGTTGATTGGGGAACTTAAAATGTCTTCGCTGCTAACAAGTACCTCAGTTTTACTTCTATAAAAGCATCCACATCGCTTGGTATGCTTTCTTGCAAGTAATCAGTTCAATTTTTCTTTCTCTTGGATTTTTTTAACATCTTAAAACAATGCAAAGCCATAATCATTACACAGTCATTATGGTAAAACCCATAACCCATCTTGTCAGCATTCAGCCTATTGTAAACACAGCTTATTGTAAAAGCACTCATTAATAAAAGAATATACAACGGAGAAATTTACATGTTCTTTTCTGATTTCATAATTGCTGTCGTATAGAAGTAACTTTACAACGAATATTTACATCTATATTAGGGACCATAGTCAGGTACCAAACAAAAATTGAAAATCTATATAAATAAAATTAGACTTTTGTCTGTACATTTCTTGGAATTCAAAAATTTTGCGATTTCTATCCGTTTTAAGCACCTGAGAATCCGGTACGACCCTCAAAAAAAAGTTTGTCCATTCTGTCCGTGATGCTTTTTTTGTTTAAGCATCACGTAAAAACGACTGAAGCGAATGATATGAATTTTTTGTATTATGATTGGTGGTCACTCAAATTAAAACATTTTCGTCGAGTTTTTAAATAAATCTTGATTAGATTTTGAGATTTTGCGAAAAAATTTTCAAACTACGTTAATTTGTGTTTGCACATTACGTAACAACTGCAAAGGTGAAAAAAATGGTATTTGGTGAAGTGATAGGTGGTCACTCACCTTAAACTATAAGCAACTAAAAAAATCGATCAGATTTTGGGATTTTGCGAAAATCGTTTTAAACTGAGTGAATTTTTGTTCACTCATTGCGTAATTACGACTAAAGCGAATGATATGAAATTTGGTCACATTATAAGTTGTTGCTCAACATAAAGTATATGTGTCCAATTCTTTAAACATTTTTATTAGATTTTGAGAGTTTGTGAAAATTCTCCGAAAATGCTGTTATATTTCTGCAAGCATCGCGTAATAACGACTAATACGAAATTTGGTGATATGATAGGTAGTTGCTAATCTTAACTTATAGGTGTTGAGAGAATTTTTAAAATATTTTGATTACATTTTGAGATTTTGTGAGAATCGTTTTAAAATGCTGAAATTTTTGTTCCAGCATCACGAAATAAAGTGTGCAGGGAATGAAACGAAATTTGGTGACATGATAGGTTGTCACTCAACTTAAATTCTAGGCTTCCAATTTTTCACAAATGTTGATTAGATTTTGAGATTTTGCGAAAATTATTTCAATATGTGGAAATATCCGTTCGCGCATTACACAATCACGACTAATGCGAATGAAATGATATTACTTAGCTACTCTCTATCCTGTAATATTTTAACAATATATAAAAATTATAACTTCGCTTTCTTTACTTTTTCAACATACTACATCCATTCTGTGTACTCCTACAATGCTGACGAAAGTTCTTGCTTTTTGGAAATTTGCATTCAGTTCTAATCCGTCGACGATGGTACTTCAGCTAGTAAATAAATAAAATGTCAAAAAACACCTTTTTTTCTCGGTGAACACGAGAAACACACGCGGTAGTGAACGAATCAGCTTGCACACTAAAAGCCAAAATGTTTTGCACATCATCTATCTCTCTTTGGAAAGATAACAGTACGTAAATTAGAAATAATCAGAAGTATGGACAATCCGTCCTGGCGGTATCTCCCCTCTAATAATTTTCCATTAACTTATTTTTTCTTTTTAAAGGAACATTGGATTTTTAGGTCCGGATGTGCCGGAATTTGGTCGGAAATGCCATGCACAAAACGAAGCAGAATTTTTAAGCTATCAGTTTTAGTCAATTAATATGCAAGAAAGGTCCTTTAATTTTTGAAGAACTATGGTTGGAGCTTTCACCATTAATTCAACACTTCTTCAAAGCGTTTCGTAACAGGTACATAAAAAACTTCGTTTTCGATCCCGCATTGCTATGTCATTATGATTCGTCGCTAAGTAACCTACCGTCTCCCCCTTCTCCCTTACACAGAAGTGTTGTCCTATGATTGCAGTATTTCCATTTATTCATGCAGATTTAGAAGTCGTAATACGGATATTTAATCATCTTAGTTTGAATATGTGCGCATTTGTTGAAAATGCACATTACTGGGATAGCTCTGGTGACTTACGACTGTCAAGAGAATAAAACTGAAGATGATTAATATAGTTTAGAAAAGATGTGCCACATAAAATACACATGCATTTTATGTTTAATACAAAAATATTATATTCACAGTCTTAATAAAAATTTACTTGTGTACACGTCTGCCAATAGAGTATGACTTTTGAATACTTTATGCCTAGCATATTGGTAGTAAGCAAATATTAAGATTATACATTTCTATATAGGGATTTACTACTTTAGAAGCAACTTCTAGTAGTAGTTACTGAATAATGTTAAAACTTATAATGGGGTATATCCATAAATACTAGATAAACGAAAGCTTTCTCCATTTGCCCAAACTCAAAATATTTTCTTTTGATAAAATCAACAAGAATAGAAGTTCTTCATTTATAAAAAAATCATTCAATAGAACAATTTAAAAGAATATTTTTTTCCTCACACGTAATAATTAAAACATTTTATTTCTTATTGAAATTATTTGAAGGTTTATTTAATGGTGGAAAATTTGGATTCACATCGAAAGTCATGCAGCTGGTGCACTTAGAAATGTGAAGCACTTAAAACTATTCTTTAATAAGAACTTTTAAATTAATTTCATTATGTTAATTTCATTATGATAATTACAAAGTACAATGATAAAATATTTCTTCTATTTTCATAAAAGTTTGCTTAATTTATTAAGATTTAATGAATTACGTAGACCAAAAATCTGAAATATATAAAGCAAAATCGATATTTTAAGACGGATATTTTCGAATTATTTGATTGAGTAATATACCTATGCAGACTTCATAGAATAGCAAGTAATGCATTTATACGGTCTCAATAATTATAAGGAAAAATAGCAAGAATCTAAGGAAATTCCAATTACAAAAACGTATATAATTTTTAATACATTTTTTCTGAGATGTATTATAGTTCAATATGAATATGTTCACAAAGCATTTTTATCAGGCATTTAAAACATTTTCCATTTTTTGAGAAATCACAGTTACTTTCAAGACATTTTTTATGCCAATCAAAAGATCAACTAAAAACCTTAAAATTTATGAAGGACTTATCATATTATTAAACATATCATTTCATAAAAGACGAAGATGTATGTTACTCTATCTTTCTGCACACTGCCTCAAACATAATTATTATCTCCTTCATAGGAAATAAAAGTAACTATAAATGTGACAATATCATTGATAGATCCAGTCAGACTCCGGCACGAAAATCTTCATTTATGACACTATCGCTAATCAGTGCTGTGGAGCTGCTTGCGTGATTCAACAATCGGATGGAGAATTGAGATAAGGCAATACATTTTCATTAGGAAATTTAACCAGGCACCGTGCACCAAATAAACGCAAGTAATACTTTCAGATAAAGCAAAAGCATTCGTTCCAAATGTGAACTTTTGCAAAACGAAATCTTTGGAAAGAGAATATTACTGTGAAGAAAATTCTTAAGTAGAAGAAGGCAAAATTCTGTTTTTTGAAAGCTGATTCAGTTTTTCAGATATGTTGGACGATATGCAAAACTTATAATGACGCATAAAACTGCAAAATATATGTGTTACAGGAAACAATTTTACCATTATTTTATTTTTTTCGTATTTTACAGATAACAATTCAAATCAACTCCTGTCAGGTGCAGATGGTTCGTAAATGAATCTGACAATATTTATAATTTGAATTTTGTATTTTTATTATTGAGGTCTTGGCTCAGATTATGTAGTGTTGAGGCTAATCTAAACGAAGGGTGTCTAACTAGAGGGGCGTGCCTTGGACAGAGGACTTTTTAAGAGGGTGTTGGTTCATAATATCAGCAATACATTAATTCACATAAAAAATGCTGTTTCGTAACATTAATACACGTACACATAGGCTCTGCCAAAGCCTCATCTACTGTGCAAATGCCATGATCATTCAATGCTTAGTGATGCCCGATTTTCACATTTGTAAACACCCTAGTGTGTCACGAGAAATAACGTGGCATGAAAAAAATATGCAGTTGTTTAGAGAAAGAAGGCACTTTTTCTATTATTGTCGCTAGAAGAACCTCATTTAGTATACTTTTAACTGTGTGTCTTGATCCTCCAGCCATAATGGCCAGAAAAAAAAATATTGATAAAAGTAGTACAAAGTTGAAGTTAACTGCTTTGTGAAAGGAAAAAGTAGTTCTTAAGTAGCCTAGTTACAAAACTTTGTTCCCATAAGAACACTAAAAGTTAACCTTGGTCAGGACTTGGGAGGGTGACAGTCTCTTTCGGTTGGAATACCGTGGGACCGTGTACGCTAAAGGTAGATGATACACATAAAATCTGTTCATGACTATGATGTCCTTCGTGTTCAAGTGATCCCTCTATGCCTGCTGATACAAATCCTGAGTCTCTCATTTGGATCTGGTTCAAAATTATGAGATTACTCATGATAACTCATCTGTGGCAACATTATCTCGCTTACTAGGCAAGCCCATGATGAAATGGTCAACATTCTTCGCCCTTGCAGTGGTCTATTCAAACGGCTATTAGAAAATGAAACAGTGCAGTTACATTAATTTGTAACAGTCTTTTATAGAAACAAAACGTATTTCATAATACATGGTCAAAATCACATATACAATTGACTCCGATTAATCGCACCACATCTGCACGAGACCGTTTTGGTACTATTAACTGACTGGTCCGATTTCATGAACATTCCCCAAAGTTACAGAACAAAACATGCTATATATTATATAGTAGTACTACATTGAAATACAGTTATGACCTTTAGTATGCGACACGCATATCTAAGGAAAATATAAACAAGAATTACAATTGACCACAAATTTTATTCATTTGAAAAATTCACAAATAATTTTTTAAACAATCTACATAATATTCAGCATACAAACTCATAGTAAAAAATGTTCTTACCACATTAAAGTCAACGTTTGTAGAAATTATCCAGCGTCATTTGACGCATTCTCTTGACTGATTGCATTTTCACGAAATCTCCACAAACGTCTAACGCAGCAATCAAATATGTTTCATTTATTTCTATGATAAAATAGCGGCGAAAAGTTTCGATGCATTTCTTGCATCTTGTGCTGTCACTTTCTTCATCACATTAGGGCTATCATCATCACATTCATGGCTTCCAATGCTGCCTGGTATTTTTCAGCAATTCGAGCAACAACTGCAACATCGTTATCTTCATGTTCATTGTAGCATTGCATCTTGCTTGTCAATGGGTAAAAATTCTTCGTAATTTTCGACCTATTAAAGCTCTATTGTATGGTCCGATTAAGCGGAATTTTCGTCCAAATAAGCGAAGAATATTATGCTGATGAAATAGGATTTGTAACAATTGATTAGAATTTGGTCCAATTTAGCGTCTGGTCCGATAATCCGTGTAACACTTGTAATGATACTGCAAAATGCTGTAAATGGCTTTTTGATTGAAATTCGTTTCTACAGATCTGTTTTTCTGATACAAATATGCATTGGTGCTGCTACAAAATTCCAATTTTCTGCGCCATGACTTGCTCCAAAAAAGAGTTTTTCATATCCCATCCCAGTTTTCATTTTACTAAATTATGTTCAAATGTCTTTTATAAGATATTTAATTTCATTTAACATTATATGTATTTAAAAAATGTGATGAAAGGAATTTCGAGCAGTAAATCCACTAACAGGAAAATTTTGCATAACAGAGAAATGTCAGGGAAATAACAGAAAACATAAATATGAAAAAATGCATTGTTTGATCAGCCACACTATAAAATATTTTTAACAATTAATATCTCTCTCAAAATCATGCAAATTAAACATTATGAATTTATTTGTAGAGCGTTTTACTGAAGATATGCCATTTCGTTGCACTTGAAAATTCATACAATCATAGTCTTGTAAACGTAATTTCATTTTTTTTTAAATATCGTGAGATAAAATCTTTTAGACAAAATTACAATTTTTATATTATAAAATAAATGGAAGAAAAAGTATGAAATGGATTCAAAATGAAAACTGTTAACGAAAAAATACAGGAATATTTATATAGCAACTTTTTCTCTTTGCGTTTCTAGAAAAGTTATAACAACAATAGAACGAGTATGTACAAAAGTATACGTGATCGCTCTTATTTTTGTTCTTTCACATCGCCCTTTCCCTCTCTTTTTCTTCTACTGAACAATACTTCAAGCCAAATATGTCTTACCATATACTGTAGTTTGCTGATCTGATTTCTCTTAGGATTTTATTTTTTATTTCAGTCAATGATGCAAAGATCCACTACCTTTCCTTTTTCAATGAGCTATTCTTTAGTTTTAAACAAAGAGATTAAAAAACAAGATAGCAAAATGTGGCTGTGAAAGTTCTGCTTCAAGAACAAATATATATATATATATATATATATATATATATATATTTTCAATAAAAATGAAAAGTCACGAGTGTTTCTCTTTTTTTTTATTCGATTTTGTTCTACTATATTTATAGCAAATGATTTTATATTTTAATTCTTTCATTCTCCTTTTATTATAATTTAAATATACTTCAATGGAGATTTCTATAATTTGAAGTACATACAACATGATTTTTATATGTTAAAGTGTTTTTAAGATATATATATATATATATGCTAAAGGGTTTTTAAGAATATAATTCACAGGATTGACGGGGTTTACAAATGATTTAAGCTCATCTGAAATTCCTTCTTTTCCACATATCTCTAGACGTTATCTCTTTGTCCCTCCTTACCGATTTCCGATAGGCTGCTGTCGTTCCTATACTGATATAAATTGGAGGATTTCTTCCTATAGCTTCATTCTCGAACTCATGACAGTAATTGTCACACTTGCTGGAATTGGTCTGCGGTATTACGGTATTGTTCCTCATCCGTGTTCTCTCATGCTTATATACAGCGGGTGCGACAAACGTTCGTGCAAACTTAAAAAAAATCATTAAAAAAGAACAAATGACGATAGTGGTTTACACGAATGGCATCAGAAAGATGGTAGACTTTTTTGAAGAATAAAAAATATGGTTCAAAAATGACCGAAAGGTGGCTTTGCTATGCATACAACAAGAGGATTTATGAAAATCAGGTTGTCAATAAAACACTTAAATGCACTTGGACTCTTCACTCGATGTCAACATCATGCTGACGTCACAGAATAAAGCGTTGCTTCATGCTCTATTGTAAGGACGAATCAGCGACAGACGCACTGAGAAAATTTCGCACTGCAAAATAAATCTTTGAAAATAGAGAATTGTGTTGCTGTTCTGTTTCTGCTCATTTTATTTTAATGCATACCTCATTTGCATTAATTTGCTTTACATATTGAACATCAGCGCCACCTATCGGTCATTTTTGAAACATTTCTTTTTTTTTTGTTCTTAAAAAATCCACCCTCTTTCTGATGCCATTCGTGCAAACCAGACATTTTCATCATCATTTGTTCATTTTTAATGATATTTTAAATTTTGCACGATCTTTTGCCTTTTTTTATAAGTTTATTGCCAAAAACACTTTTAGAACTGTGATCTCAGAGGAAAAAATAATTTAATCATATGCAAAGTCCAAAAGACATCATTTCAAAAATTATTCTTACACAGACGGACTGACGTAAAGGGGAAGGTGGTCACAAATAATCCTAGCGGGCAAAACTATCCATGTATGATTTCTTAGATACAGGCTACGCTATCTACCAGGTAGCATATAAAAATTAGTTGCGCCAAGTCAAGGAAAAGTAATGGCGGTAGTTAAGCGATCGGTGTATTACGTAATTGAGTAGAGTTCTTCAAAAAATGGGTTTTATCATATCTCTCATAAGGTAAGCTCTAACTTACCTATTTATTTAGAAATACCATCTTTAATGTACAGAAATATGGTTTGGTTTACTGAATAGAATGTGTTTTTAGATGTGAATTACACTTGCTAAGTTTTTTATGTTTCTCGGCGTGTTGTAGTAGTATGATCCAAAATTGGAAGCCATATTGCCGGGTACAATCATCTCTCGACTGAAGAAACTCCAGGTCCTAGGCGTCATGGCAGCTTTTCATCAGATCTTAAAATACGTGACCCACCTTCCATTATTTAATTTATTTCTGCGTTTATTTCAGGCTTTATTTTTTTAACTATAATTTTAATGTGTTCAATTTTATTGTTTGTAACACTTTTTTATTAGCAAATTTTCAAAAAAATAAATCATGCATATTATATGATTGTAAAATTTATACAAGTACAAATAAAATACATCTGTTGAAAAAATTATTTTCAATCTTCGTCGTCATCGGAAGAATTATCGTACTCCAAATCTAATAATTCAATTAGACCTCCAATATTGTCTGCAGTTTTCGTATCTGTAACAGGAAATCGTTATAACCGTTAACAAAATTTTATTGATTTCATGAATAACATGTTATCAAAGTATTAAAAAGAAATATACCTAAATTTAAAGTTTCGTCAATAACTGGTGTTATGATGACATCTTCGTATGCATCAGGTAACTGATTGCCAACAAACCAAGTCATTTGAAATATTCCATTGACATTTGTCCACCCGTAATCTGTTGGTGACATGCCAATTTTAGTTTTATTGTGTATATTTCTCCCCTAGCACGCAGTATACTTTGTTCGCAATAAGTGCTGCTGTAGCTCAGATTGGCAAGGAGGCAAGCAACAAGCATCATATTTACGGACGTTCAGTGAGAAAGGTTGCGACGTATCTGACACTTTGTAGGTCTTATTAAAGATTTCTGTTCTTGCAAGGTTGACATCAGCTAATTTTTTCAAACCATACAAGTGGCAGATAAAATATTGTAAAATGTCAAAAGAATCTTCTATATTATGATCCTCTGACCCTACATCTGCAAATGTCTTTCGAAAAACATTTGAACCCATAAAAATTCGCAGAGGTTTTTTTTTTGCCTCGTCTGTAAAGTGCCGGATTGTAATCGCATCCTGTTAGCACGTGAAGAGCTGGTAGCGCTAGCGAAATTATTGGGCCGAGCTTAGCATAAAGAGCAGATACGTCAATATAACGGAGTGCATTGTGAACTCCAAGATCCATTCATATTTTAACCGGTGCTTGGAGATGTCCCATATTGACCAACATGATGACAACAATATCTGTGTCTGAAGTTCTGATTGTAACTGTGGAAGCTTCTTTTATTTAACTTGCCAAAAATACAATTTTTGTATGTGCTTCTTCATGATCAGGATGTGAGAGTTCATGGTCGATTGTTCTGGTAACTTTATTATCGGTAACTGAATGTACATAACACATATCATGATGATGGCAAATATGATGGCATTAAAATGAATTGTTTCGTTACTTATAATAGTAGCCATCTCCTGATCAGCTCATTGATGAATTAAAAACTTGACAAAAGCATCTTTGGATTTGATATTTCTTAATTCTTTCTGAAAATTTGCTGTTCTTGTTTATTGAGGACCAGAGATGTAGAATTCCTTGTCATCTACACTAACTCGAAGGGCGTGCTCGTTATCTTTGATCGAGCTATCTTTGGACGCTCTAATCTTCATTGACGATCTTTATTGCTTTGGTTCGTATTTTTATTACTTCGGCTCGTGGAAATCGGCAGATTATATTTTTTTCGTGATTCTTGCATTATTTCCTTCAAAATAACAAAAATTCAACCGCGCTCGAGAATGTCACGACAGCGTTTTTTTTTTCTTTGTTTTTGTTTTTGCAAATATGTAACCCTCCCACTCCGTTACGTTACATGCAAATCGTCAGATTTTCTGAATGTATACTTTTTAGCAAGTAATTAACCCACCTTATCTTAATCTGACGCACTTCAGTATTTCTGACGATCAAATTTTTTTTACTAATCTGATGAGCTGCCCTAGACGCACGTCCCTAGATCGAGGACTTTTACATGGTGGAGGTACTCAACATGACGCAAGGTACCCCCCCCCCTATGTTCATCTGCCGGGCTCGAATAAATCCCCAAAAACACCATGAACTCCCCTACTATAATGCACACACGTAGAAAACTAAAAATATTCTTACAAAATCACTATTTGTTATTGTTTGATTATCAAATGAGTACTAATTTTTGGATTTCCTTTTTTTCAAGAACTAGGATGATGTTTCGTTCAAGCCCCGATTTTTGTCTACGGCATTCTGTAGACATGATTTTTAGACAGGTTTTACAGACAATAACTGTCACGGGAAAGATCTTTTTAAATTTGTTTGATAGACAGCGGGGATGTGGGGGGAGAGACTAAAATATTGAAAGTCTTTCAAGGTTTACAATTTCGATTCCAAAGATCTGTGTTATGTAACAAGAAAGAGTTGATTCCTATTTTAACGACCCCACTCTTACCAACCTACAAAATCGCCGCACTTTGGCAAACTTTGCAGTCATGGATCTCTAGAAGTTATGCACAAGTGTTTCAACGCTCTCGAAAGAAATAAATGAAAACTAAAGTAAAAAAATTAACGATAAACGCACCATTTAAGAAATTTGAAGACAATTATTAAAACTACATTAGTTGGCAACCCAAAAAAAAAATAAGTAATGGAATGCTGTGCTTACAAGTTGTTTCAAATCGCCATTTTAATTCTAAACTAGTTGCCAAATAACTACAAAAAATCGTCGTGGTAACTGCATATGTTTAATGATCACCACTTTGACGAGTGTCAGGTCATCAAACAAATAACTAATCGAAGGAAGACAAACACGGCACACTCATGGATTGTGATGCACATTCCAAATAGTATTTAAAACGGTGAAGCAGAATAGAATATGCTTGGCGGAAATTGTGAAACAGTTTTAGTAGGCGATTTTAAAATAGATTTCGATTCCAAAGATGTGTTTTGTAGAACAAGGGAGAAAAATAAGGCACACTCCTGAATAACGATACACTTTCCAACTTAATGGAAAATGGTAAAGAAAATAGTGAAGACGCACGGATTATGATACACTTTTAATATATAGAACTTTAGTGCGTATTTAAAATCTGAAAGTGCTTCAAATTTGTTACATTTTTTTTTTCTGTACATAGCTTGTTTGTTGTTTTTGCCGCTTTTCAATGAAAATAAATATCTTTGATAATTCGAATTTTTCGATAATTATTTTCTTTATTTCTCCCTTTAGTTTCGAGATATCAAAGTTTGACTGTACATGTACACCTTCCAAAAAAAGTATCCGAGCAAGAGAGAAATTTCCTACGTTGGTTTCGTATATTAAAAATTATTTATTATAGAATATGAATTAGGCTATGTATAAATATGACTTTCCATATTTCTATCAAGTTGTGCGTTTTTCAAAAACTCAATTATTATTCGCAAATCTAAAATAGGAAATTTCTCTCTTGCTCGAATACTTTTTTGGAGGGTGTACATATTTACTCCTGTTTGTAAAAAAATGCAACAGCGTAAAAGAACGACCCGATTGAACTGAAAATTTCATGAAATGCAAATTATACTGTACAGAGCAAATGATTAAAATTTCAAAGCCACTACGCATGCGTGGGATGAGCAGCTCCCTCTGTACTGCTGCTGAAACTTTATGAATAAAGAGCTGTAGCAGCATGTTTAAAATAGTCTGTGTTTGCCTGTTTGAGGTAAACGTGAAGTGAGACGTAACTACTACTTTCCGTCCTCTGCCTCATCGACGGCAGAGGATGAAATTTGGACAACTTACGGAGTTCAAACGGGGAAGAATTATCGGCCTTCGTGAAGAAGGATTTTCCTATTGCGCAATAGCAGCGCGTGTGCAGCCTTGGAAATAGTGGATAGACGAGAACCGGACAACTTGAAAATTCGGAAGTGGACCCCGAAAATGCGCCCCTATTCGCGATAATATATATTTGGTCCACATGGCGCTGATGGAGAAAACAGCTTCATCTAGACAGTTAGAAGCACATTCGTCCATTGCTACATGTATATCACTTCCAACTTCATCAATTCTTTGACTGCTGCACCGTGGACTGCACAAACGAACTCCTTTATATTGGAATCCCCTAACGCGAAACCGTACGTACTTGCGGCTGCAATGGGCTCATGAGGCTGACGGGCAGATTAGAGAAAAGTGGTGTTTTCTGGCAAATCCCGCTTTAATTTGTAGCACCATGGTGGCCGAATTCATGTTAAACGCTATTCTGGGGAACGCTACCTTCCGGAGTGCATTATCGAACGTCGTAGTGGGCGAATGCCCGGAATTATGGTCTGGGGTGTGATTGGACTGTTTCAGGACTCGTCGTGGTAACTGCATATGTTTAATGATCACCACTTGACGAGTGTCAGGTCAACAAAAAAATAACTATTACGAAGGAAGACAATCTGTCTATCATGGACTGTCTCAGCTGCTACGAATTGCGGGTAATCCGAACAGCGACAAGTACATCTGAAAAGTTCTGGAGTCCGAAGTCTTTCCTTTCCTTCAAAGAATTCCTGTCACCTATTGAACATGCGTAGGATTTTTGTCAACTTCTCGCTCGTGATCCTCGTCCTACAGCTTAAATAGATGAACTTTGGTTACGCCTACAAGAAATATGGAATGCTATTCCCCAAGCATACATTCAAAATCTGTTTGACTCTATGACATATCGCACTTAATGCAGTGCATGTTAGCCACACTATAAATACAAATTTCTTACACTTGATATTCTTTTTTTTTGTGGCTTTGAAAATTTAATCATTTATTTGTTCTAATACAAGTCATTTGTGATTTAAATGTCATTTGATTCTGAGGATTCCTTTATTGTGTTGTATTTCTTATAAAGAGGAGTTTATGAATAGTGTATGTATTAAAAATCTTGAAAATTGAAAGAACTTTAATAAATGTATTGTTTTTAATATTACGTGGAACTACTATTGACAAACACCTGATAAAACTGGGTGATTTATTTTCATTCCTTCCTTTTCTTTTCTCTAGAATAACTATTGTGAGATAAGTTCTAACAAAACGATTCCATGGTAACTCAATTTCCAACTTTCTGAAACATAAATCCTCTTGAAATGGAAAACGTATTTTACGCGAGAATAAAATATTCCAAATAACTCTCTCGGACTTTTTACGGATATTTTTCAAAAATTTCTAAATCTCTTTTCTGCGTGAAGGCAATCGCTTTAATTCCTTTCAACATTTTAGTGATATATTAGAAACGGAGAAAAATATAATCCAAATACTTTTAAATGCAAGTCTTCAGGGAGGATAAAACTGAAAAACGGGAGAAGTTAAACAATATACATTTTTTTAAAATTTATGATTAAAATGTTATTTGCATGAAAAACATTTTATAGAAATCCGTGGATTTTGAATCTTGTGGAGATTATATATTTTGCTCCTTGGGACTCTGATGCAAGAAAAATATTTCCACTAAAAACACATTTCAGTATTTCAATAAAAATATGTATTTTGTATTTATTAATCTCGTTGCTTTAAGGCATTTTGTAAATTTATGCAACGCTTGTGATAGTGCTTATTTTGCCTCAAAACTTTTATCACGATAACTCTACAATCCAATTAAAATATGAAAGAATTTTTAATGTTTAGAATATCAAACATTTTTGAGTAGGATATGTTGTGTACATATTATATTCTTAAATCATAGTGGAAATAATTTTTTGAGGGAAAAATTGTAAATTATGTGTAAAATAACGCAAATACAGTCAAAACTTTTAACGAAAATTAAAAGTCTTTAGTTTTGATAGTTTTTTTTCCAATGGCTAGGGAATATTGCACATAGAACGATGAAAAGTTTAAAAAGTTGGGAAGATAACCTTCGGTTACCTTCCCAAGAGACTCCATAGTTTCCCAATATCTCCAGGCATCGGTATCACCGTGGAGGGCTGTGCAGAGACGCAGGAGGTCGAGATTCATAGGTTCATTTTTGGCACACGGTGGGCTGGCAGCTTCGGAAAGTATGCCAATGTGACACAAGTGTTCAGCAAGGCAATCATGGGCAGTAAGAGGTCTGAAAGCAGCCACTGCGAAGCGCCTTGGTTTTTCAGGAATGCCAACACAGAATTTAGTCAATATTTAGCGTCCATTTTGTTATGAAGCTCATCAAAGCAAGCTATCTTGATGAAATGTCTAATAAATAGCTTTGTTGTGCTGAAAGAAATTTTTTTATTTGTACATTGAGTTACCATGGCTCCTTTTTTAGCAAGAAAATTTGCCTGATCCTTGCCATAAACATAACAATGTCCAGGGATCCATTGTAAGGCAACACGCTTGCATTGAGATCTCAAGAAAAACAGCAGCTTCTGGAATTGAGCGATCTCATTTGATGATGATTTGACGATGGACCCTGGATCATTCAATCGAGTTGATAGATTGAATGGCTGCCTGCGAATCTGACAACACACCCTTGTAAACTTGTGCGGGAGGCAGGACAGTTACTGAAGCGCAATGCGAATTGCCTCTGTCTCACCGTCAAAGTCTGTACAAAACTTTCTAATAGGAGCATAAAAGGCAAATAATTTAGAGAAGATTCCAGCTCCAGCATTCGTATTTTTCGAGAGCTGAGACCCGTCCGTGTAGATATTCAACAATTTTTTTTCAGGATAGAGCCTCTCAACCGTTTTCAAAACTACAGATCTCGAGATCTCCAGCGAAGTTTCCTTTTTTGTCAAGTGTTGAGTAAGAATCAGGTTTGTTTCAAAGGAGAAGGTTCATTTTTTCTTTAACGAAAATTCCTCTTCATGCAATAAGCAACATGTTTGACAGACTTATATAACCTTTCAAATGTCGCCAATATTGAATCAATCATAGGCTTTGCTGGTTCCACCTATGGAAATAAAGTACAAACAAGTACGCTTGAACTAGAAAGCATAGAAAGTGATACATTCCTTATAACATTACAACAGTGGTACGTAAAAACCTTACATTTCCCTTTATATACATTTACATCAACAGAAATGAACGATATCCTCAGACAGCAATCAGATTAAGGCAAGAATAATAAGTGCCTGGTGATGAATATAGTGATGATTATATGACGTAATGTAGTGGGCACGTGTCCTAAACTACTTTAGAAATGTCTAAAACATGGTCTGAGTAGTTCGAGAAATTCAAGCTTTCTTTGATCAATGAAAGTTGAGATATTTTTTGTATTCTAGGAAAACTAAATTAAAAATACTGTTAACGTGGTCAAAATTGGAACAGGATCATTTGAGTTGATTATTAATCAGTATTCATTGCAGAATAACATACCGAAAAACATACGAAATCCGTCCTCGGGAATATCCCAAAATACAGATTTCAAGATGCTAGAAAAGTTTTTCAAAAATCGAAGTTAGTGTAATGCACGTTTTTGTACGGTAAAATAGCTTAATTTTAACAATATGTTTAAAAAGTACACATCTCAGAGATTTTAAAGGTGTACTTTGTTAACAGGACGTATGTTAAGTTGTCTACACTAGCGCATAGCTTGAAAAAATTCGGAACGAGGTTTCGCAAATAATAGAATTTCTCATAAATAGGATTGATTATTGACTTACTGATATCTGATTAGCAAAAATAAAAATTTAGGTAAAGATCTTGGGCCCGTGAGTCACCTACTAACTGTATTCCTGAGTCTGTATACACTAAACAATACGGCCGACCTATGGCCGCGTCGATAGTACATTGAACGGTGGGAGACAGCTGAAGTATGCAAGTGAAGGACTCTGGCCTTTGGCGCGGCTTCTGGAATATTTGGAGGTTTCCTCCAGAACTAACGTGAATACCAGATAAAACTCCTTAAAAAGTCCTCCCGCCTTCTCGAACGCCGGTAGACTCCATGTTGAATAGTGATATCGGGAAACATTACCTGTATAAAAGTTGTATCGAAGCTAAAATTTAATGTTTTTAAGTGGCAGTTCTTCTTGACTTTCTAAAGCTATCTGACATTCTAAAGCTATTTGAAAGCTATTTTAAACTTTATCTGACACTCCAAAGCTATTTTAAACAATACTAATAGAAAAATAATTACCGGTTCACAATAAACATTTATGTGTAGTGCAACCTTTCCTTCCCCCCCATTCCCCGCTCCCGAGGTAGCTTCCGAAGGCATCTTTTTAATGGTCCCTATTTTGAAACAACATAAATCTTTAGTGTCGATTTGGGAAATAACCTCTTTAGATGATCACTTCCATTTCTAACATATTGTAATGTCTTTCATTTACACTGTTTTATATTCAATAGCAAATCCCAACAGGAAATCAGCAAAGAGTTATATACAGCTCATCAAATCCTGAAGGCGTCATCGCGACATTCGTCATGATATCTTTCGAATCCAATGCATCCTTTATCATGATTTAGTTTCCTTAAAAGTTGATACGTTATACAAATGAAAATGCGCAAAGGATCTGCTGCGATCTTTGAGGGACTAAAGGGAGGTTACAGAAAATGTGTAAAATAAAACGTTTATAGTTTGTTAACGCATTTTATATTTTGTTAAAGAAAAGGAAAGCATTTGATGTTAGACTGAAACTTTTAAATATCGTTTATATATATGTATACATTAAGTGTTATAAGTAGAAGTTCAACGTTTCACCCAATAACTAGTGAAATTAGAGAGTTATAACCGATGTCATTTTCACGAAGAACCGTATTAATGGTTCATCTAAAATGTCTTGTAAATGTCAAATACCGATTGAACCCAGATTCCGGTACAAATCTCAAAAGCTGCGTTTTCTGGTGAAGTAAGAAAGCCGCCGTTAGCTTGCGTTATGAAGTTAGCAGCGATTACAACAAATAAGAAAAAAATTGCTTCATGAAGTCTTCAAAATCAAAAAAGCTTTTCAAAAATAGAAGAAAGAACTTTCATTTAATAAGTTGTATAAAGTTGGTACCCGTCGAATAACCGCATTTGACAGAAATGTCTATGAAACCTCACTAAAAGAGTACAGTAACTGCTCGTAGCTCGTATTTGATCGAAATTCTGCGTGCTATACGATTATCCTTTGGTTATTGCTTTGATAAAATGATGATAAAAAACTTAAAGCACAATATTAATTTTTTTTATAAGAAAAACATTAAGAATTGCGATTAAACGCTGCCAGTTGCATATGCTTAATTTTTCTGTCCCTGGCTGTGTCGTCCTGAGCTATGATTGCATGTCACTTTCCTCTCACTCGAGGGCACGTGCTCGGATCTGGCTGGTGAAGTTTTTTCCTATTTTTCTGTAATACATATACAGGGTGTCCAGCCTTAATGTGAGCCAATAGCTAATTCCGAACCGTTCGGTTTAGATATGCACTTCCAATTTGAAAAATGTTTTTAAAAAGGTAAAGAATGTTTTTACGTGCTTTTCGAACCAAAAAGCCCATTTAGAAAAAAATTACAAAAATTAAATTAAAAAAAAATATTTCAAATGAATTGTTTCAATTTGTAAAATTGAACAACTTCAATTTAAGACTGTTCAAATACATCACATTTAATTTTTTGCTTTAGCATTCTTTTAACTTTTATTTTTTTTTAAATTTATATTTCTGCGAAATTTGAATACCAATTTCTAAGTAATGTAAAAGTGTAACATAACTGTCAATAATTGTCAAGTTCTGGGCACTCTCTTCTGGAAGAAAAAATTGATACATGAAGCAGATTTACTTAAAATAATAAACATTTTTCATCGTCAATGTATCTGAACACCAATAATTAAAAAAATTGCTGAATGTTTTGTATTTTGCAACAGCATATATCATACATCAGTCGATTAATGATATCTAAAATATTGCGTTTTACTTCTTTCCCGTCTGCGCTATATTTTTATATTCAACAGCAAATCCAAAGAGGAAATGAATAGTACGTTATAAACAGCATAACGAATCTCTAAGGTACCATCGTGGCATTTGTCATGATTCTTTCAGAGACCCATGAATCATTTATCAGCGTGAGGGTCGTGAGTTATAGAGCTAACCACACGCAAAACTTCATTCATCTTTTTTTCTATGACTTTAGAGATTGCAGAAACGGAATGAATAAAGGATTTATGTAAATGTGTCAAAGGATTTATATAAATATCAGATAGAAGTTACCATGTGATAAATTAAACTCTGTGAGTTTCACTTCTTATTTCATGTAAATTAATTTCAGAAAAACAAACATAAAGATCTAATAAGCAGCATTCCCCTGTATTTACTTTAGTATTTAAATATCAAAACGACGTTCTAAATAGAAGAGTGGCATTGATTGATTAGCCAGATATCGTAAAAGTTGTAACTGGAGGGCTCTTCAACATAAAATATAAATAACAATAAACATTTTTTTACAGAAAAATGAAAAATTATTACTATTTAGTTATCTGAAAAATAACTAATTAGTTATATGGTTTCCCATGTTAAAAAAGAAAGAACCAATTTTAATTTGTTAAAAAGAAATTTTAAAACAAAGTGCAATTTACAAACTTCTTTGTAAAAGATATTCTTTTGTCAACAGAAACTGCAGTATCAAGTCAAACAGTCCCAACCAGGCTTCATCACGAAATTCTCTCTGTATGTAGGAATGTAGGTCAATGGTGAGCATTCTGTTGAAAGCAGAGCGCCGTGACTGCAGTCAAGCGCTATTTACTGACGATTCTGTGTAAGGTGTGAGAAATGTCTGTGTGTGTTTTGGTATGTTGAGAAAGGAGCAATCGAAATAACCCTATATTTGTTCGGGAGAGATAACATTACAGACGAGTTGGGTTGATGTATGGGCTAGAATCAGCATATGCGAACGTACGGAACTGCATATAATTTGGAATGACAATTGGACGTCACGAAAGTATGCAGACGAGATTCTGAGGCCTTTATGTTCTACCATACTTTGCAAGCTAGCGTGTTCGCCTGGCCAAAACCCGATTGGGCATGTTTCGGTGACACTCGGACTACGCATTGCTGCGAGACGAAGGCCTCCTTTTCTGTCCAGGACTTAAATCTTGGAGATCGCACTTTATAACAATGGAACAGTATTCCTCAATGTCTTATATATAACCTCATCACATACAAGTAAAACAAATGCGCAGCAATCTTGACAATTCGGGAAACCGCATGGTATAATTAACTTTTTGTATAATTTCTAAACAATAAATTTTTTTGGATATTTATATGTAGCCAAATTGAAGCATCATTTGATGAGCTGAAGCATCATTTCATGTTCTTTATACCTCTGCAACGAATGAAAAGTGCAGGAACGAACAGTTTTTTATCAGTGTAATGTACAGGGTTGTGAAATAAAGGTTTCGTTCATGTAAGTGGTTCTCGATTTTGCCTATAATAACTATGCAACATCACGTTGCTCTGTTAAAATTTTACTTTATATACTTCTTTGTTTCGGAAACTTAATGAGCGTTTCCACATGTAAATTTTTATTTAAACGACTATATTTAGGGGTGTCAGCAATTAGTAATCCAAAACAATAATTTACCGAATTACCCACACTCCTGTGAACGTCACATAAGTAACTGTTGGCATCAATTAAATTTTTACTAACGCGTGATTAAGATTGCTTATATATGAAGAATTCAGTTGTGTTTTCACCTTTTAAAAATAATGAAGGAATCAAATTTGCTGCAGGATATGTCAGTAACAGGTTCAGCTTTTGGACAGGTACAACTACGAATTCTCAACCTCGAAATTTTATATTAGCTTAAAATATACCTATTTCAGCCTTGTAAATTTCAGTTGTTATGTTACCCCAATTTTTTCAAAATAAACCTGATTAAAATTTATTATAATGCCAATAATTTGGTTTCTTTCCCAACGAATTACTGAATATTTATGTCAATAATTGGTTAGTATGCATCTCAACACCTAGTTTATTTATGTGGGGAAAATTGCTATTGCGTTCAAAATTATAAATCTGCAAAATATATTTATAAGAGGTAATGCGCAAAATCAGTAGCGTACATCTTAGCCATAAAAAATAATATTGAAGGTTCAATGTTAATTTATGAATGCGGAATTTATTGAGAAAAAAGTGCCGAATTTCAGTTAAAGTGTTGATACATGGTGTTATTACACTATAGGGTTCGACGAGTAATGTTACAAAATACACAGTTTATTTTAACACAATAATTTATATTTTTTGACTTCATGTACGGCTGCCCTTTGATGACATTATCTATATCTAAAATATAGCACTTTGTTATTTAGGCTATTTTTCTCAACAGAAAATCAGAACTGGGAATGAAGAGTGGGTTAGGAACAGCACATTGAATCACCACTGTGTGATGATCCAGACATCAGTCATGATATCTTTTGGCGTCTATACATCGTTTATCACCGTTTCTTTCCCTCAAAAGTGATAAGTGGTATGAATCAAAATACGTAAAAGATCATCCATGAATTCCAAAAGAACTTGCGTAAATTACGGAAATATATCAAATAAAGCAATAGGTAAATATGCATTTTATATTTTCTTTGAAATGAGATTGAAAACAGTATGTGGTAGATTGAAATCTATAAATGTAGGTTATATTTTCTGTATACATGCAGTGCTTTCTAAAATCGTAAAATAAATCTGATGTATTACAAGATTTTCTTTTATGCGACGCATTTGAATTCATATTCTTTTTTTTTTAATTGTTTAACAGTGTTGCACCAAAAAGCCTTTTTTCTTAAGATTTCTTAAGAAGATCTTTCTTAAGATTTAAGCAATTATTATAATTCTATATTTAGTAAGAAATCAGAAAAACTTTTAAGAACATGAAATGTGAATGATAAATATTTTATGGTTTAAGCTAGGGATTATTTACAATCCTGCGTTACTTAAATGAATATTAAATAACTATGTAAAAAAATAAAGAACAATGCTAAACAAAATATAATTTATAAAATGATATTTTATGATTTTCAATTATCAATGTCGATTTGACTAAATATAATATCTAATTAAATAAATTTGCTTAAATAGTTTTTATTGTTTATTGTTTATAAGAAATTTCATTGTTTTTATGTGATTCTTCTCGAGAAATATCACAAACTTTCTAAACTTTGTACTTAAAAAAATAAAAATAGAGATTTGCTCATTCTAGTTTAAAAAATAAATAATCTATATCAGTTTTTGTCATTCTTAACTCTTAAAATAAGTTGAGAATATCATAAAACATTTCAATATTTGCAAAATAAATTTGTTTTATTTAAACTTTTTCTTAAGCATTAAATGTCGCAAGAATCTTGAACTACGTATTTTTTTAACTGTAATATCTGTTAATTTGTACTATTAAGTTAAATTTTAAATAAGAAGAACAATTTAAAACAGTCATTTTAAGTAAATGTGAGGGAACGGCAATGAATTCATAACACATAACTGATAATAGAAACTTAATAGCAGTAGAAATTAGAATTTTGAAAACGCTCTTAAAATTTTTAATTATGAACACATATATCGTTTTCCGATATTAATATTTAACTTACAATCCCTAATTAATACAAGAAAAGTTTTATATTTCTAATTAATTCTAAGTACTTTTTACGAATTAAACACAATTGAAATAAGGAAATAAATCCATCTCCATTGGTCTTGTGAAGGTGGAATGGAATGTTTGAAAATGTAATCTGCATTGATTTTTTGATAATGAGAGTAACAAGTTTTATCCACGGGTTTAACATCCTATTATAATTAAATTATTCAATCTTCTAAAAAACAAAGTGGTTTTGAAATATTGTATCTGAATGTTCTACACATGCAAATGATCATCTGATCACATAATTATAGATTAATTTAGCGAAAACAAGATTATTATTTTAAATAACGTATACATTAATTTTTAAAATTGTACGATTTTGATTAATTCATATCTAATTCGATATGTACTGTAGTTTTCTAGAACCATGCGAAACATAATTTTAGCTTGTCATGTTATTTATCAAATGATGAAAGCCGATGTTTAACCATCATGTAATACTTATCATAATTAATTAAAAAGTGCAGGCTTATTTTACTTAAAACAGCTTGCTAAATAGTCATCTGTGTTGAATATATTTCATTTTGCGGATTTTTAAAATGTATAAATATATCTCTGAATTGATATCTACATTAGCAGAAAGTACGCTTCGCGGAGCAATTGAAAAAAAAAAAAATGAAAGAAAAATAGATCATCATGGATATTTTGTAACGAACTCTAACAAACTGAATCAAAATGAAAACCTTTATGAAAAGAAGTGAATAATCATTCTTTCACATCCAAACAAATTTACCTTTCGCCAGATGAATGGAACTCCGCGACTTTTCATCATGCATCATCTTGCATTCTGTAGTTTTCCAGAACCTTGTGAAACATAATTTTATCTTGTCAAATTATTTATCAAATGATGAAAGTCGATGGTTAACCATCATGTACTACTTATCATAATTAATTAGGAATTGCAGGCGTGGTTTACTGAAAACAGCTTGCTGAATAGCTTGCTAAATAGTCACCTGTGCTTAAGCCATTTCATTTTGCGGATTTTTTATATGGAGAAGTACATCTCTGAATTGATATCTACATTGGCAGAAAGTACGCTTCGTGGCACAATTGAAAAAAAAAATGAAAGAAAAAGAGATAATCATCAATATTCTGTAACGAACTCTAACAAATTGAATCAAAAAGAAAACCTTTATGAAATGAAGTGAATAATCTTTCTTTCACATCCAAACAAATTTACCTTTCGCCAGATGGATGGAACTCCGCGACTTTTCATCATGCATCATCCTGCTCATTTTGATGTAGGCAATTCATCGTCCTTTTTCCTTATTTATTTTTAGGACATCGATAAACATCTACTTTTTCAAATAAATTGATCGTGACCTCATTAACATTTGTAAAGGCAGACAATAATAAGACATTCTGTTTTATTTATTGTCCTACTAAGGTACAAGTACTGGTTAGTGGCAAGAAAACGGCAGATTTTTAATGTACTATCTACATCTGTTAAACAATGTATTTGCATGATGATGCTGTTCTTAAAAAGATATACTAGATGAATATGAATGCAAAAGCAGTTAAACATACAACTTGAATATAGTTTTAAGCTATGCTATTGGCTGCAATCGTAAACGACAACCTCGTTGCACGAGTTTTCGTAAGAAAACTGGAATGCGTGTGTTTAGTGCTGTAAGTGGTTATCAGTTTCTTTTGCCTTTACGAACAACTTCAGTTTATTTAGTTTCGTCGCCTAGGATACGTGTTTGTTTACAATTCGCGAATGCGTTAACTTTCTTGAGGAGAGTTTTTAGCACATACTCAATATAAAATGAACAGGATTTTTAAAAGAAAAGAGTGGCCATAATTGAAGTGCACATATCAAAATTTAGAAATTTCAACTTAAACTTCATTCTTTCAAAAGTATTTAGCAAGAGAAATTCAAATTTCGCAAATAACGGTTTAAATCAACTTCAATCTCGACACTAAAACATGCATTTTTGAATTTACTTAAATGAAAAATACAAGAAAGTGATTACCTTTAAAAAAGTATGTACCTTCGAAACAGTTTCTAACGTATGCCTCAATTTCCTCCTCGAAAAACTAATATTTGCAGCTTCAGCAAACGTAAAATACTTTTCATAACATTACTATTCCATAACAATGGACGCCATTTCTAAACAAAAACAACGCGCAGAATGTAAAACTCAACGAACCTAATTCATTCTCAGTTTACTTCGTTTGAAACTAATTGCACTCAGTTTTGTATACGAACGCTCTAGTTTTTAAACTGAAAGCACTCAGTTTCCTTTACGAACACCTAAGATAGAAACTCGTTGCACGAGTGCAACTCGTTTGTCGTTTACGAATGCGGCCATAGAAATTACAATAAACTTTTCAACGAACATATAAAAAAAAGTCTTGCAATTCCTTAAAAACACGTTTTCTGAAAAATTTTTAAACGTCCACTGGTTAATATTAAATTAATTATTCATTTACAGGTTCATATTTCACAAAATGCTTTTTTTATTCATACATAAAAAAAAGCTAAATGAATAACTCTAACATAATATCAGTCATTAATTTGTGAGTTGTGTTTCAGATAGACATTTTTCCAAGCTAAAATAACCAGAGAACCAGGAGCAATAATGATGATGATGATGATGATGATTACACGGTAAATTGGCATTACACCCTATCCTGAACTTTTAAATAGCTAAAAAGAAAATACGTCATTATACGAAATAAATTAATTTATATGTTATATAAAAGAGACAAATATCATCCATTAAAGAAAAAGTGTTACAATTAGTTACATTTTTTTCATGAAAAGACACACATTTCATCAGACATCAGCACATTTTTCTTTGGCAAACGTTATCTATCACAGTTTCAAAAATACATTTTAACCCTACAAGGCCCCTAGTACCATATGTGTAACACACACTTTAATTATTCCTCTACGTCTATAAAACAATTAGTATAGAACTCCGTCGTTTTTAGGAGTATTTATACTTAGATAGCAATTATATAATTCTGGCTGTCGCGTGTAGATGTACTTATTGTCCATATTATTGCCAAAACTTATTCATCTTTAAACAGTAATCTTTCGAATGTGCTTTTGTTTATTTTAGAAAATTATTAAAAAATAAATAGCAAAGAGTTTTGACCAGGAAACAATTACTGTGTGTTTGAGTTCATCATATCAAAAAATGAATTGAATAGTAAAATTTCAAAATAAATACCAAAAAAGTACAGCTAAGGCCCTGTGTACCGCATACGAAACTAAAATAAAAATATGATTTTCTATTAAAATATTAGGTTATTATTGTTAAAACTATTTTTCCCCAAATAATAATCAGTAACATTATCACAAACATTTATTTCAGACAGAGAAAAAAAACTGAGCCTTTTAGGGTTAATACAGCACTTAACTATTAAGGAAATATATTTCAGTATCAGTTTGAACAGCGTTTTGCTCAGATGTATGAACATGCAGCTCAAACAGGAGCAGATGAAACAGATTCAGCGTTTGGAAGAAGATCGATGCACAATTGCTAGACATCGACAAGCACTTCGGCTAAAACCTTCTAAGTACCTACAAAGCTACCACAAATGCGGATTCTTCCTATCACAGTTTATAACCCTTGAACGTGGTTTGCATTCACAGTGGAGCATTGCATTTTTTCGAAGAAAGAGTAAACAATCGAATTGAGAGACATGCCTTTTGGGACTGTTGCTTGCATAATAGGATTTATGTAGGATGCACATCCTGAGTTTCCCAATGAACAAATGCGGCTTTTCTTTAGACGCCGTCCACGTTCCAGAGAATTTCATAAAATAATTCCGAATACGAAAGCATAATTTGAAATGGCTTTGTTCACAGCATATGATGAGCGAAGGATTAACTGTCGAGGTAGTACAGGTATTTTGCCATCAGTCAAGTCTATTATAAACTCATCCATTTGACAGCTCATCAAACTCAACATCCGGACGGTAAATTTGAACGTCCTCAATATGAACAAATATGTTTCTGAGATAATCAATACTCTGTTAGTGAACACATGAACAATCCCCATGTTGCCAACAAAGACTCAATTACTTTGTTAGAATTAAGATCTGAAAATTATTTCGTGGGTGGCTTCATGATCATGAGACAAATAGAAGAAGCTGACACACTCTCTGCTACAGAAGGAAACGAGGCAACTTATTTTAAATTTATTTTTATATAAAATGAGATTTTTATTCAAATATACAAAACGATGTCTACTTTTACTAATAATTTGGCCAGCAACTCTGCATATATCATGTTAATTTGATAAACATATATATTTTTGTTAAATTTTCTGTTATTAACAATTTGAAATAGCTATGAAAATAAGATAGAAAAATCACAAAAGCATATAAATAAAAATAAATAAATAAACATATTGAATTGTGATAATTCATATTACATTATTTAAAATTTTCTCGATTTTAACAAATGAATATGAACGTTTCAAAAAATATGAATTACTTATCTCCTTTTAACACATTATTTTACTAGGAACTAGAACAATTCGATTTTCATGTTCACGCGATGATGTGATACTACCCCACCCCCTGTCCCTTTTCTTGATAACCATGATACATCATATTATTGATCAATTATGATGTTTTAATAATTAAAATCTACCAGAAGTCGATATTTTTCCGTACTGCTTCATTATTCACCTCATGAAGTCAAGAGCTTATCGGTTTTAAAATACCTCGTGTGTACTCGCACTTTCCCGGCAAAGCCTAGCAGTTGTTAAGTTAGCATCATTTCATTAACCGCAGATTTTAAGTTTCCAGAACAGTGCATTGCGGACGGAATATATGACGTGACTTACTTTTAACTTTGATTATGACGAATAATCTTATGAATTGAATAAGAGATACTCCTTAAGAAAGAGGATTTGAGAGAATACGCGTAATCTTATAATTTATGGCATAATTTATGTTCGAAAACATACTTTTAAAATATTTACTGAAATGTAATAATCTGAAGTTTTAATTAGATTATCGTTTAATTTTTTTGATGTAATTATGGTGGTTTTTCTGAATAATTGGATTCACGGCTTATATTGTATATTTGTTTTTTTTTATGACTCTCAAAACATTCTTCAAACAAAGTTTTTTGCGAGTCATTTCTCTAAAAGTGCTTCTAAATTTACAATATACTAAAGCCTAACCTTTCTGTACTGGACGAATAAAGAAGTAGTCCTTAATTCTAATACATTAAAAATTCAATTAATATAATACAAGAAAATAAATAGTTACGATTTTTTATATTTAAATACTTTTGTATTTAAATTATTCAAAGCTCATGATTCTTCAATTTTGATGGCATTTATACTCGAAACGATAAATACCCTGTATCCTGAGCCGGATTAGGTACACATATGTACTTATGACTCCCGCTTGAAGGATAGTCACATTCTAGGGGCAGGAATATTAGTGCTTAAGCCCCATCTGGAATAGGTACAACTGCTACCCATGATAAAAAATTCCGCCATTCTTTTGGCTCTGCCGCAGCTGTACTGTTATTTTAATAGTTTAAAGAAGGCTTTCATTTTTTTTTGATTCCAACTCTCTTCCTGTCCAAATTTTCTTTTAACTTTTATCTTCATTACAAGGAGCTGAAATCTGTTTACGCTCAATCTGTGCTAAAACACATAACAGTTTTCACGTTAACAGATTTTTTTTAATAAGTTCTCAAATTTCTTACTAAAAATACAGTAGTCTTTTTAGATTCAATACCATAAAAAGAGTTTTAATTTATTGAAACTCATTGATCTACTTATAAAATGTTGTTTTATTCTATAATTAAACAGCAAGCAATCTTTTTCACAGATAATAAGTATTGTTATGTATCATATCTGAAAATTCTACAGTTTCTTTATTAATAAACCTAAAAGCAAATCCCCGTCTTTTATGAATAGCTGTATGAATATGAGTTTCATTTATAACATTCCTTTTATCCAGAATTAATTTATATAAAGCGAAGTTTTCTATCAAGTATCAAGAGTTACAGATAGCGTTCTTGAGGATATCGACCAAAAAGTACTGATATTTCATATTATTTTAAATATGTTATTTTAAACGGATAAGTTAAAAGCCACGAATGAATTCGTCAACAAAATAAAAAAGAAATATTTTACTAGAAAGGCATATTTCGTTGTTTAATGTTAATATGGAAGTATTTGACATATTACGTTAATGTTATGCACAACGATTTTCAGGGAAAACTAATTATACATGATAATAATTTAAGTATCACAGTAGAAAAAATAAATGTTCAAGACTGAAATTTTAGTCTCTTAGATTGTATATATATATAATATTCTTTATTTCGTATTTTATTTAAAAGAAAATTTAAGTAAAATAAATTTGTTGATTTCTAAAACTTGGGTAAATACTCCAATCCTAGGAATTCCCCCTCTTCAATTAAACTACATTCAGAGTCTCACTCGATGCATAAAAAATTGAGCCTTTCACAAAATATTCCTGTTCCTCAGGAATTGTAATGGCCTTTTTCTTTCTTATTTCATACTATTTTTACATTTTTCTTTTATTTTTCTGTTTTTACGTTTTCTTTTTGTTCAATATCGTTTTTAGTCGTATCACTTAGGATATGTTATTTCCTCTTTTTTCATGTCTTTAAATTATTTAATTGGGCTTTTGGAAATGGTCGGATTTATTCTGGTGTGGGACAAGTACAGATAACTTTACTGTTAAGATCATCAACATATTCTGCCTGATCATTAGTTTCAGTGCAATGGTCAGAAGTACATTGAATAATATCTTCTGCTTTTTGGTCTGCAGCCATTTCTAGAGAAGGCCAAATTCCTGGTTTAGAAAACTCTGATCTTATGTTTCGAATAGTAAAAGCTTGATAATATGTTGTAGCAGAGAGTTCGGGAATTTCATAAATAAAAATTCTTTTTCCCGCATTAGTTGTTAACCAGTCTTTACATGCAATTATTAGAGCTGCTTTGAAGGGACCATAAACACTTATATCTAGTGTCTATAATTTATGTGAACAATGGGAAGGAAAGAAAAATAATACTATTTCATTTTCACGGCAGATTAAGATTACTTTATTAGTCTTGCATGTCACTCATGATTATGAAGAAGTAACAAAACAATGCTTATTTCTTTCTTGCAGTGAGAAAATTTTTGGAAATTTTTCATAGATCCCAGAAAATTACTTTCTGTCATCCATCCTGTAGGGCGTACCAGGCTTACACTTTGGGAAGGTGCTACTTTTAAAAATAGTCTTTATAACGCTTTCTGGGGAAAGCATAAATAGGCGGAATCGTGTTCTTGTGAAGATAAAAAATTCTTAATTCAGTAAAAAAAATTAAAAACTGTCATAAAGTTACTTGAAAGTTCCTATGATATTCTGTAATAATTAACTTTATCTTCTTAGTTACATTAAACTATTTTTTCACTTGAAGAACGGAGTGATAAAATTACATAAAACATTTGCAAAATCAAAGAACCTGTCATTATGGAAGAGCGAAATGACTCATTGCTTTGAAAATTCGGGAGAGAAATAGAACTGATACTACTATCGATTGAAAGATATTCAAGATTTTTTATTTAAAATTATCTTAGTATAAAGCACTATGTGCATATGTGTTTCCCTCTCTCATATATATATATATACAATTAAAACATGCATACATATATAGCCATGTTTTTTAATTGTATATACAGATGATTTAAAAAAAAAAATGTTTAGAAAATTTATGAAATTTGTAATTAATTTACAAGACTGAGTAATTAATCTTTAGTATTCACAAATTTAAATAGTACTAATGAATTCAGTTATTTCTATGTAGGTAGACTTTCTTTAATTTAAATGAAAAATATAAATGAGTAATCCGGAATAGAAAAAATAACCATACATATCTACTTTATTTGCGTAAATTTAAATGTTGGAAAAATAAACTTAAATGAATTTCGATATTGTGAAATATATTTTAACATACAGATTAAATAATATGACAAATTTCTTTGCATTTTCATTCTTATGGAAATTAAATTAATGCGAATAAAATACGATTGTTATAAACTTGGCCTCAGGAAGATAGAAGAAGAAAAAAGTGTCGTTAATACATGTCGTACGAAACATAAGAAATACCATGAACTGTTATATTTTGAAGACAGCATTCCATTAGCATTATGGTGCGAATAAAAATTTTAAAACATCATGAGAACTATATTATTCTACTTTTGCTATAGTTAAACGATTTCTTTTTGAACTCAAAGAGTTTTGTTTTATTAATCAAACGGATATTACGTTGTATTTAAATTTACAATATTTCTTTATACTTAATTTTGTACCCATTTTTTAGTCTTTGCCGTATGCAGTTATTGGCGATTAAAAATGGCTCTCTATTTATAGATAATATAATAAGTCATGTTCAATAATATTTTAGTTTGTTTCATTTTATCATTAAATTTAACATTATGATACGCCCCCGTTTCTAATATCTCCATTAATGACAGAGGGTTTAATTCTTACTTTTAAATTGGTAAATTATAAGTAACGCTAAGATAGACCTATCCAAATAATTCATTAGGTATCAGAGATTCTGAAATGTTTAAATGTGCAAGTAACTTGAGGCATACACTTTTCACTGCATCTTCAGATAATTTACTAATATCTCCTAAGTACGCTACAATCCGTTTTCCTTAAGGAAAATCCTTAATACACTATAAGTTTTATCAGAATGATGACCCCTAATTCACTTACCTTTATAAAAAAAATATAAATGCTTTTATTGAATCAAATTTAAGCAAAAAACATGTTTCAATTCATTACGTTAAAATAAACTCCTTGGACGTTTTATAAAACTGTTGTTGTAGACGGGAAATGAAAACGCTTCGAAAAATACATTAATTATTATTATTATTTATTTTTTTTTGTAAATTTTAAACAAAATTATTTTTCTTTGTCGTTAAGCAACACAATCTATTAGTTCCGTGTCGATCTTTAATGCTTTTCTGTTAAAAACACAAGAAGCAAGACATAAAAAATACAAGGACTGGTAAATAGCTTACAATAACACATAAGCCAGCATTTTTACCCATCCCATTCATATTACAGAACTATCGACAACAGATTACCATTTACTCAAGAGTAATTACATTTTCCGGAAAGAAGAAGAAAAAATTCAATTTTGTTAAAGGACTTTTTTAACATTATTTTATTTTTCACAAAGCTATTTGCAAAAAGAAACATTTTTTTTCAACAGAATGACTTCTTGGTTTTTATTTATTTATTTATTTATTTAAACATTATCTGGTGTTCTGATTTACCGAGTTAAATTCTTTTAAGTAATGTATAAATTTTTGCTTTTTTTCCTGTGGAAAAGCTTTATTTTTATTTATTTTATTTCGTGTCTTATTTTAAGAAAGACAGTGTCTTTGAAGATTAAAAACATGTACTATTTCATTGTTAACAACCAAGATTTTAATTACACACACTTACATTTGCATTTTGTAGATAAGATATTTTTGTAGCATTAGTTTATTTATTGTCCATATACAAAGAATGAATGATTTTTTTTTATTTAAAAAAAATAAATGAATAAAAAGTATGGCTCGTCATTTTAAGTTATTAGCTATCTAGAGCAACGCTTTTTCGTTTAACACGAAAACATTTTTTTCAGTAATTGAAACCAGGATGATCTTATTAATATTTATGGCAAACGGCAATTTTTGTGATAAATTATTAATAAATATAAATCGCGCTTTTTTATATTTACACGATTTCCACATTAATTAATACACAAATACATTTTGCACAAATTGCTTTACGCGCATTTTGTTTATGATAAGGAAGGTTAGGGAATTGAAAATGAATTTATGGTCCATGTATAAAATTTATTACAACAAATGTCTTACTTTTGCATACTCCAATGAAAGATTATTTGAGGAATTAACATAATGAAAGGAAAAGACCATAAATTTATTCAAATTTATTCTAGTAGTAATGTATGTAAATAATAGTAATGTAGGTAAATGTATTCTAGTAGTAAAGTTTTTTTTTTATGAAATTACTTTGCATCCCATCTGTAAACATAATTTTGGGTTTGCTTTTAAATTTTAATGAGTTCATTCAGTATAATATATTTGTTTTTTAGGCCTTTTTATGTGTATTTTCATGTAGTCACATTTTCTTTATTGTGAGTTGTAATTTTCATGCGTAAAAGTATTAGTATATTTTTAGAAAATAGTTCTTCATACAATATACATTATTTATATTGTAATTTAAATAGCGTTTTTATTTAAATCATTATGAATTTTGTTTGTCATTCAATATTAAATATATTGTTATTATTCATAAATACCCATTCATAATAAATTTTCGAGAACAACCATTTTTAAATATGCTGTTAAAATAAGTAAGATTGACGAAAATTAAAAAGAGCAATTTCACAAACAGTAATGTTGATATTTATGATAATGCAACTAAATATGGAAATGCCAACATATGATGTCTGCAAATGAATTCGATAAAAAATGCACAAAAATTAAAACAATAAATGCTATATTCTCAGTATAAGTCGTTTTATAATGAAACTACTTCTAGCGTAACAATGAATACTGCGTGAGAAAATTATTTTAAGATGATATGAATAAAAATAAAATAGAAAGGGCTACTATGGGCAAAGACATACAATATATTATAATACGTATGTAGGCCTTTTTATAATTTTTTTATGAATTTTTTATTATTATTTTGCTTGTAATGTCATTTTGAGTTGTAACATACTTTTTAATATACTTACATTTTATACTTTTCTGCATTGCGCAGTTGTGGCTTTGTAATTGTGGCAATAATTTTACTTCTCTGCTTTCAAATAATATCCGTAATAACTTTCTTTATTATTCTCTAACTTAAACATACATGTGAGTTTAACTCATTGGCTTCTATTGTACTTCTATTACTGTTCTTGATTTAATTTCCCAATGTCTTGTATATATATATATATATATATATATATATATATATATATATATATATATATATATATATATATATATATCTAATATATAAAATTCTCCTGTCACGGTGTTAGTTACCATACTCCTCCGAAACGGCTCGATCGATTTTAATGAAATTTTTTATATCTATTCGTTAGGTCTGAGAATAGGTTTTTAACTATGTCACATACGCCTAAGTCATAAGGGCGGTCCACCCCAAAATTTTTAGCCCCAGAGTGCTATTCATTTCATTCAGGTTTTTTGTGTAGACATTAGCGTGTCGAGTCACTTTTCAAATGTGTTTGCCAGATAACGTGGAAGGGGGGAGGGCGTTATTAAAATGTTGAAAGTCGCACAAGGTTTGCCATTTTTAATAATGGATATCTAAATGTGGTGCCAAAACGTGACAATTTATTATAAATATATTTCGAGTATAGTTAGGAAACGCCTGGCGTATATTGTAAAACAGTTTTATTATGCGATTTAAATATAGATTTCTATTCCGAAGAAGTGCTCTGTGGAACAAGAAAGGAGAACACGGTGCACAAAGGGTTATGATGTCCATTCCAAACAGTATTTAAAATGTCTTTGCGATATAGTTGGAATATGCCTATAGGAAGAATATGCCTGGCGAAGATTGTAAAACAGTTTCAGTCGGCGATTTTAAGATAGATTTCGATTCCAAAGATGTGTTTTATGGTACAAGAAAGAGTTGATTCCTATTTTAACGACCCCACTCTCGCCAACCTAAAAAATCCCCGTACTTTGGCGAGCTTTGCAGTCATGGGTCTCTGGGAGTTATGCACAAGATTCAACGGTACTTACGAATTATACCGGCGGTCTGCCAAGACAAGCAATTTGTCACCAAGATAAATGCCGGGCACGTGAAATTGTTGATGGTTTGGAATACGATTGGCAACGTATTTAAAATCTGCGAAAAAGTACTTTGGCGGAAGTAACCGCCGGGATAATACGTAAGTACCGTTTCAGCGCTCCCAAAAGAACTAGATGATAACTAAAGTAAACAAACTAGCGATAAACGCACCAGTTAAGGAATCTGAAAACACTTAATTATTAAAACTACATTAATTGGCAATCCAAAATAAATAAAAATGTAACGGCATGCTGTACTTACATGTTGTTCCAAATCGCCATTTTAATTCTAAATTACGATTTCTACATACATGCAAAAAATCGTCATGGTAACTGCACATGTTTAATCATCACCACCTTGGTGAGAGTGGAGGCATTAAAGTAGGAAACAATATATAAAACGGTGAAGTATAGTTGTGATATACTTGAATGATTGAAGATTGTAAATATTGAGCGAAGATTGTAAAATAGTTTTAGTAGGCGATTTTAAGATAGATTTCGATTCCAAAGATGGGTTTTATGAAACAAAAAAGAAAAATACAGCACAGTCATTAATAATGATACACTTTCCAACTTAATGGAATAAGAACGAAAAATAGGGACGACGCATAAATTATGATACGATTTTAAAATATAGCACTATAGTGCGTATTTAAAATCTAAAATTTTTTCAGATTTTCATCCTTTTTTTTGCGGGGGGCAAAATTTTTTATGCCTCTTCCACTCATATACCACATCCTCACACACTTACAATAAGTTAATCATTTCTTTCTACTAAAATAATCCTAGGAATAATTTATATGGCAAAACAACGTTTGCCGGGTCAGCTAGTATATATATATATATTTGTGTGTATGTGTCCATATATAATACACAAAGTGTTGCCGAATTCAGCCTAAAGTAGGTGTCAAGATCATGAAAACTTGTCGCAGAACATGGTGTCCCAAGCATCGTTTAGTGCGAGAAAATCGCAAAAACAGTTATATCAATTGACAACACGAAACGTGAATTATAAAGCGAAAAAATTTTATTTTACAAACAACCAGCTATCGGAACACATAGTGTATATCAATATCTAAATGCAGTGAAGCATCCAACTTACGAATTCAATTCGAAGGGGGCCATTGACATCGGATAGGACTTGCACCTTCTAAGCGTCGTAAGAATGCATGTTTACGGTACGCTGAAGAGAGTGGGCCGAAAAATGGATATTTTAGGTAAGCGACTTTTACTTATGTATTTTGGATGCACATAAAATTGGAAGCTTGAAGAAATGGTAAATAAAAAGGTGATATGGTAAATGAAAAGGTAAAATAGTAAAATACACCTTATTTTTAATTGGAACACAAATAGTATTAATTTTTGTTCTAACACCATACAAGTGCTTCCTTTTAACGCTCTCTTTTGTATCTTTAAAAACACTTATATTCTTTTAAAAATTTTAGGTCGCACATAATAAAAACGTTCCGTGAATTTAATAAATTTGACTTTTTTAGTTTTTCTTTTGCATATAAGTAGTAGATAAATGTTCGTTCTGCCCAGGGGGTGCCATGTTAATTGTGGGGTGCATCGTAGCACAAATAGGAAGCTAGTAACTTGGCTAAACATGCAAGTTACTAGCTTGCTATTTGTAAAAAAGTCTAAGTCCGTTATCTCGAAAGAGTAACTGAAATGTACTAAGTTGAATAATTCAATGTTTCTAAAAAGACAATTTCACATATCTAGCACTTCAGAAAAAATGTATCAAGTTCGTAACATTCGAAAAATACCAAAGTTCAACACTTCAATAAAATTTTCAAAGTACAGATCTGTTAGTTTATTTAAAGAACATATTCAACGACTTATCAGAACATAAAATATACCAATGTGCAAAACTTCTAAAAGAAAAAAATTACAACTTACAATCTATTAATGCAGTTTACTAAGTATTTTATAAAATCCTTTACTTGATAATTCTGAAAAATAGTCTAAGTCCCTCACTTTGTATAGACATAAATTATATTACTTTTAATTAGTTAAGGTTTACATAAAGATAAGTTTATACATCTATGCTAAAATAACTGATTATTTCTATACCAAATTTAAATCCATTTTATCAAAACCATGTTAAGCATACTACTTCTACAAAATTTACAAAGTTCTAATAGCTAAGTTCCTTTCGAGAAATAATTTCATAACTTATGAGAACTCATAAACGTATGCAAATCAAAAGTATACTTAGTTGGAACAAGTAACATGTATAAAAGTAAGAGCATATTTATTTAAAATTTGTAAGCATAACCATCTTAATCAGTAAAATGTGTAACATGGGCACTTAGTTGATATTTCTTATAAAAATATTCAAGCCCATTACTTAATAAAAATTACAAAAATATGCTAAGTTAATACTCTGATGTTTTAAAAAACATAGTGTCTGATTTAAAATATTCTGTTACTTCAAGTAAAATGTGGTAAGATCTTTACATTAAAGAACACCTCAAAAAATCTTTATTTAAAAATACTAAGTTTCTTTATCTTACTTAACTGTTTTTGAAAAACCTGTAAAATCGATTAAGTTATAAAATTATCCAGACAAACTTTTTTAGCTAAGTTCATTTTATAAAAAATTAGTACTTTGTGAATTCTCAGGTAACGCAGTTTTACCTATCACACTTAAGTTTATGATTTTAATAAGAACATTTTATTTCTGTGTAGTTCGTTTCATGATCCATAATACATGCTTCAATAAATTTTGTTAAATTTGTAACTTTTTACCTTGTAGTGTATAAAAAAGATAAGTATAACACGAGAATCTTAAAACATGTCTACCGTTACCACTTTTTGCTGCAGTAAAATTTTATAGATTTTTATTTTGCAAGTAATCAACACACACGTACACATAAAGAAAACACAGAAAAGTTTTCGTATTTAAACTTATTTATTTACAAAAATATATTTTAAATTACACAAACTATTTACACAATTAAGAAAATAATAACTTTTCAATGAGTATTCTATAACTAAGCATGCACAAGTGAGTAAAATCTTACTGTTGTAGAAGCAAGCATACCTTTTCTACATAATCACAATGGTTTTAATATATTTTTTACAATCGCAATACTAGTTATATACCAATAACATCACATAATTACACATGTTTTGTCATTCTTGGAATTAGCAAAATCTGAAAACGGTTGAAAAAATGTATTAAATAGCACATTTTGAAGATACTTCATATAGTCCTCGATGAAAATGTTTGAAAAAAATTCTCCGTCATAATGACAAGTACATGTGTTCTCGCATCTCTCTCTTGCAATATATGGCATGTCAATCTTAAACCATGCTTTACTACTTATAAGACCCTCTCTCTCATCAACATGTGTTCTATTCGAGCAAGCATGTATCCTTTGCGAAGAATGATCCTGAACCCGGCCTATGTTTTTAAAAATTTCCTGATGTACTATATCCATTAATTGTTGTTTAGCCTCATCATAAGTACAATGGGGTTCGCGGTTACATTTTTGCGGCTTTAATTTTAAAATTAAATGGGGTAGGGTCGTCGTATATAGCGTTTTTAAAATGCATTCCAATATTTCATTTCTCATTTCGCAAAGTTTTTTTACTTAATCATTTAAAAGTGTTAAGGAAATTGGATTTAACGTGAATGAATCTCCCGTTTTGTAAATTTGTTGTAAGATGCATTTTCCATCATCATTAAATACAGATAATTGATTATTACAAATAAAAGAGCTATTGCTATGACCTATATTAAAATCTAATAGTTTTACAATAAATTCGATCCATGTGGAAGGGTTCATCACGACTCCCTGACCGGTTGGTATATACACTGCTGGCCATCGTAAATGCAACACCCTGAAGGAAGCATGCAAATAATATGAAATTTACAACATGCATTAGCTGAGGTGAGATATGCAAATGATTAGAATTTCAGCGCAGACGCACATCAAGCGCGCCTGTGGCGCCACCTCAAAGCGCTATTTAAGGCTTGGAGATTTCGACGGTTTCAAGTACAGCAATTGTGTTTTTCTTGCTTTTTTTTCAAAAAAACGATAAATTATGCCTCGTAGGAAACAACGATCATCTTTTGATCAAGTATCCGAGTTTGACAGAGGAAGGATAGTGGCATACCGAGATTGTGGGTTATCTTTCAGGGAAATCGGTCGTCGTATTGGACGAAACCAAACAACTGTGATGCGGATATGTGATCGTTGGGTGCAGGAGGGTACGACGGACAGACGTGATCGACCGCATCGACCTCAGTGCACCACGTCACGTGATGACAGGCAGATTGTACGCATGGCAGTGACGGACCGCTCAGTCACATCACGAACCATATCACAGCAGATTCAGTCTGTAACGCATCATCCAGTGTCTGCGCGTACCATTCGACGTCGTTTACAGCAGAATGGTCTGTCCGCAAGAGGTCCGTTGCTTTGTCTACCTCTGACGCGGAACCACAGACGTCTCCGCCGCCAATGGTGCGATGAAAGAAGGATGTGGACGACAGAATGGAATGAAATTCTCTTTACTGACGAGTCACGCTTCTGTATGCAACACCACGACGGTCGGATTCGAGTCTGGAGACACCGTGGAGAGAGGATGCTGAACAGCTGCATTATGCACCGTCACACTGGTCCTGCACCGGGTATTATGGTATGGGGCGGTATCGGATATCTCTCTCGCACTCCTCTAGTACGCATTGCCGGTACTTTAACCAGCCAGCGCTACATCTCCGAGGTGTTGGAGCCAGTTGTCCTTTCTTACCTTCAGGGCTTGCCAACAGCCATATTTCAGCAGGATAATGCACGGCCACACGTGGCACGCATTGTCCAAGGGTTCTTCGTCAATCACCAGATTGAATTGCTTCCCTGGCCGGCGCGCTCTCCGGATCTTTCGCCGATAGAAAACATGTGGTCCATGGTTGCTCAACGACTGACCCAGAGTTCATCCCCAGCTGTCACACCAGATCAACTTTGGCAACGTGTGGAAGCTGCTTGGTCTGCTGTACCCCAAGAACACATTCAAAGTCTCTTTGAATCAATGCCGAGGCGTGTGGCAGCTGTGATCTCCAACAACGGCGGCTACTCTGGGTACTGATTTTGGCAGGAACCACGCTTCATAGAATGCTGTAAATTTAATCATTTGTTACTTGGTCAACATGTTATCTACACAATAAATTTTGTTGTGATATCTCTTGTTTTTCTTGGTGTTGCAATTTGGGTGGCCAGCAGTGTAGTCTAATTGGGCATTCTGAATAAATTGTCTAATATGGATCTTCAAGTCAGTTCTTTCATCGTGAAGTGAAACGTAGATAAGTCTTTCCAAGTGCCATGTACTATTTACAGAAGCATATAAGCTATGGTAAAGATCGTCCGTCCAATTGTCCAACTTTGCCCTTTTCGGGGAAGGCTCATAAATGTACATTTTGGCAAATGTAAGGTTAATGTGCGGGTCTGTCACATAAGGTTCAGAAGGAATACCATGCGTTAAAAGTTTGTTGGTTGGGGGATATATCTTACACATTGAGTCATGTTCAAATTTAATGGTAGTGGTTTCACAATTCGCTGGTTTAAAATCCAAAGTTCGTTTAGATCCAAAACTTAGAATGCATACACCTGATGATAGGTCCAGATTAAAATCTTCGTAGTTACCGTCTTCAATTTTAGGTTGTTCTTCAGAGCCTAAGTTCACTTGTACCATATTAAATTCATAATTTGTCACATTCTGTAGATCTTCACGTATTTTTTGCAAAATGGGTATCCAAGAGTAAACAGTGACTGTTGCTCCAGGTAAACTGTAATTGATTCCTTCATCAGCAAAAGTAATTACTTTACGGGTCGAGGAAATTTACTTTTCACTACTTTGCAGGGGTAACTGAAACAATTCTTGCTGTAGCACATCAACATCACTTTCAGTACAAAACTCGGGGGAAATTTCCTTTTCAATACTTTGCAGAGGTTTTACATCTAAAGGCAATTGTATCATTTCTTTCAGCAACACATCAGCATCACTTTGAGTATAAAACTCGGGAGTGTATTCAATGTTAAAGTTATTTTTGATTGATTCAAGCAAAGACATTTTTGAAACTCGGCGAAAAATCAATTAAAACGCACGTCTTAAGTATAGGCGCACACAGTGTAAAGGGAGTCTCGCAACACACACCTGACCACTTTATCTAACTAAAATGTCTCTATACTGGTTCTTTAAAAAATCATGTGATTACCCAAGCGCCCTCTACCTTCCTCAACCCTGTAGATATTGCATCATCTAACTTGTCTTAGCCTGTTCTGAGAGTTGCCACTCAATGTAAATAGCACATCCTGCCAACGAACCTAGCGGATATTAAATCAACACAGATTTGCACACGTCACTATCACGTGTCTTCTGCGCATGTCACTTCCTTATCTCTTATCTGATCTGTGATACTTGATAAGAGAAAACCAATTGCCGTTAAATTTGTAGAGTTTGTAGGTTGGGTGTAGGTAAGGTCTCCTGCAACGGATACCTAAGAATTCTTTAGCCGAGCAGACGGATGTTTTGTCCCCATGTAACAAGAGTGTTGTCCGGTATTTTCCAGGTATTATAATTGCTTATATTTTTTCTGATATATGTTGTGATTAGCTATCTTTCAGAGTAATAAGTTTAATTTATTAACAGGTTTTCATTAATAATTTCAGTTTATGACTTTATTAAATAAAAAATTTAGTTTATTATTGTAAAAATTGTTTTAGTTTATGAATTTATTAAAAGGATATCTTTGTAAAATTTAAGTATATAAAAAAACTGAGTGTAAGAATTTTGATATGTTTAATTTATTAGCAAGTTTTCATTAATGATTTTAGTTTATGACTTTATTAAATAAATATTTTAGTTGATGATTGTAAAAATTGTTTTAAACAATAATTTTAGTTTATGAATTTATTAAAAGAATGTCTATGTAAAATTTAAGTATATAAAAAAATTGAGAGCCTTTCATCGCAAGTAAAGAATCTTAACCCCGTTTTTCATATTAGAATAATCATAATGTATTTAATACGTGTTCAATAGATATCCTATACAAAATTCCAATGCATTTGTTAAAATTAGATTCTGTTTTTCAATAGTAAATACCTATTTTATACGTGAACACTCATTCATCTGCAATGCCTATAATTTATTACTGTTATTTATCAAAATTTAACAAAAATAATTTGCTTTAGTACAATGATCTTTGCTAATTGTTTCACAAAAATTAATTAATGATTCATTATTTTCATAAACTACGTAAAATATATTAATCGTTGTAGCTTAACTTTGATATTTTAATTTAGGATATAATGTCGATCAGAAGAATAATCATAATGTATTTAATACGTGTTCAATAGATATCCTATACAAAGTTCCAATGCGTTTGTAAAAATTAGATCATGTTTTTAAGTAGTAAACATCTTAATCCATAAGTCCCCATTTTTGAACGTAGAATGAAACACGTGTCCCCAATTGCATACCCCTAACAGCCTCCATGAGTTTATCTTATCGGCAAACTTGCCTACTGTTATTTAACCGGCTCTGTAGAGTCTCAAGGCACTTTCTTATCTCTCAATTTCTGTTCTGTGCCGAACGAGTTTGCAATATTGCATGCACGTGGATTTTACTTCAATCATTGTTTTGTGAATTATGTGAGTATTTTTATTATTTTCGCCTCTCGCGTGTACAAGTACAGGGTAAGTGTAATATTTTCTATTATTTTAGTTACATATAAGTTGATACCGTAATTCTAATTGAAAATAATTATGTGGTTCTTATAGTTTGGTAATTATATTTTCCCCTTTTGATGTGTTGTAATTTTAAGTATGATATTTTTGGTTACTGTTAATGCATGTTTTTCTGTATTTTGGTGTTTTGCAAAATTTTAAGTGGGTAATCCAGTGTAATTAATAGCAATAGGCATTATCAGCCAAAGTACTTTAAGCAGTATGTATACGAAAACTGGGGTTTGAGGGTTTTCCCCTAATAGAAAATAAGGCATGTATGGTATCTGTATTTCAGTAAATTCTAATTAAGATTAAATTTTCGCTTGCTAACTAATTTTATCCTACATAAAATAGCATTGTGAATCTGATAAATTGTTATAAGAAAAAAAAAATTACTTTTAAAGCATTTAATATCTTCAAATGTGTTATTTTGTTTTTAGTGTCAAAATATTATGTCTATTTTCAGCATATGAGGATAAAAATTAATCAAGATGATGCCCTGAAATAGGTAGCTGAGAGGGGGAGTAGAGCTAATGTATTTTAAATCATTACTCTATTTTCCTGATCTGCTAGCTTGCTTTGTATCCGTCAAGAAATTTACCGGGTTTTTTTTACCGTAAGAAGTACTTTACAGTAAAGAAGATTTAGCAAGACGTGGCTTCATGTAAGTAAAAACCTTGTATTTTTTAGTTCAAGTAATGATTTGCGATTAAAACTATCATTTTATCTAAGTAGTTGAAAGATATTTATGTACATGCGGTATAAAACTGTGCATGCAATATACTAAAACGAATCTTCAATTTTTATTTCCAATAGTTCAACTTTCTAACAATAATACTATCTAGTCTAAAAGTTTGTGCTAGTTAAACTCACCTTTCTATAAAATATGCTAAGTGCATCAATAAAAGACCCCTCAAAAGGTTGATTCATGTATAAAACGATGCTTTCATAGTCAAACTGAAATTAGTGTTGCACATAAACAATCTAACTCGTATCGTATTGAAATTCTATAAATCAAGTTATACTACTTGTGATATACAGTAAAAAATGTTTTGTAGGATTACTAAAAATGCAATTTTTTCTCTAATTGATCTATAGAAAATATAAACTAGTATAATCGCTGCCTAAAATTTATCAAAAATGTGTTGGTAAGAAAAAATATTTAGATAAATACTTTGTTTGTTTGTTTGTGTTTTAAGGCAAACTTGCACGCGGGGTATTGGCCCAGGATGAGGGGTGCCTTGGTAGGAGGACTTTCTAAGGGGTTCTAACGCGTATTCACGGATAAATACTTTGAGTATTCATACATTTCGTATACAAAAACTTGAGTTTTTTGGGATATATGGCTAAAGTGGTTTTCTCGCAATAGAATATAAGACTATATCATTATTTGTAAAAATCTTTCTATGGTATAATTTTCTCACTTTCCTAACCGTAGATTATGGGTATTCTAAATCCTACTTTAATGTTAAACGGCTACTTAACAAAAATACGGTATACAAAAAAATTAAAACACTTGATTAAATTTTTTTTCTTGATAAATTAAAAACATTTGATTAAAAAATATTTGTTGTAAAATTAATTATTCACTTAAAATTAAAACTTGGTTAAAAAATAAATTAATTTTTGATTAAAAAAAATTTTTGTTGTAAAATTAATTATTAACTTAAAATTAAAACTCTTGGTTAAAAAAATATTTGTTGTAAAATTACTTATTTAACTTTAAGTTCGTAGGCCTCCTGGGGATGTTGTACGTTTCTTTGCTCCACATAGTTAATTATTATTTAAAGAAACAAAAACAACAACGCATCCTCTGTGCTACGCCCTGTCTCCATTCATGCGAGGCTAGCGTGATGGGGAAAGGCACAGTAAGAATTTTTATTTGAAATGAGGCGGTAGACATTCTACCGGGTGGCTGGTGGGTCCTCATTTAATAACAATAATAATATTTTTTATTTCAGGTTTAATTCATAAAGTATAGCTTATTTAAAATATAACAAAGTTTTCATGAGAGAATACATCACAATCTCAAAAAATTTTTCCAAGTCCCCTTATTTGAAGAAAAGGAAAAAAATTCTTATCAATCCTTTGAACATCCGGTCAACTTCAGCTCCCCACATTCGTTCCGACCACGCCCCCCTTCCCCGCTCAGCCTAGGGAAAGCACCTCTACGATGCACCCCACAATTAACATGGCACCCCTTGGGCAGAACGAACATTTATCTACTACTCATATAGCAGTATTTCTTCTTTCTTAGACCAATTTGAAATTTTCGAAATCAGTCGCACTTGACAGCTATTCGCATGCCATGCAAGGACAGTTTATTACATTAATAACCAAGAACTTACCACAAGGAGGCGGCCTGCATTTCGAGTTTTAACCTGACCTTCCCATCAACTGAGACAAGGAGAATTATTTACAGTATTTACATTTACAATTGCTGTATGATTTTGAACAAGTTTCAACATTTATATAAACTATCAAAATATTAAAAATAACTCGGTTTTGGCAATGGTGATCGCGAGCATAAAGTTTCTGTTATAAATCCATCTTTGAGTCTTTCCAAAATACATTTTCATCATATTCACTCAACAGCTGCAGAAATTATTTTAACAGAATGAGAGTGACACCGGAGTTCTAAGAATTCAAAAGTTGGCAATTATTTAGTTTTTCAGAAATGACAAAATACCCTTCTTGCCAATGTTTTCATCGTTGTAAGTGGACAAAGTGCACACGTTTCCAGTCGATAAATTCTTCATAGTTCGATACTTCAAAATTCAATATTGGTGGACGAAATTCCATTATTGATTAAGAAAAGTCTCTTGACGGTTTATATCTTGCCTTGAGCATTCTTTTGTAGGCCAACACCCTTACAGGATGCCTGGCGTCCGCACAATTCTTATATAACACATTCTCAGGATTTGCAAATTAGGCATACTTTGAATCACTGCATTCACGATATTCAGGAGATAATCAGGTCTTCGAATCTATATAGTTTTAATAATTGCACATTTACGTGTTTCAAGGAGTATATATAAATTTATTATTATGTCGAACTTTTCTTGGACATATCTCAATAGTAGTAACTTCAATATGGGAAATATACAGCTACAGAATTCCATTAAAACACATAATTAGCGTGAAAGATATAAAGGTCCTAGATTTCTGATAGGAAAATGAGGGTCACATGTTCCGTCAATATTGCCCTGGGAATCCTACTAATATTATAAATGTCAATGTTTGTATGTGTGTTTATTACTCTTTCACGCTGAAATGGTTAAACGTATTTGGATGAAATTTGGAATAAAGACAGTTAAAGTCCTGGATTAACATATAGGCTACATTTTATCAAGCAGAAAAAAACACTGTTCCTATAATACACAAAAAACTATCTTTTTTGCAAAAAAAAGGATACAATTGAGATTTTATTTTACAGAACACTCGACAGATGGCGCAAACTTATAGAGTACACAGTTTTTAATAAATAAATTCATTTTATCTTCTGCGATGCCTGTATAAAGAATACACCTGAATAAGTTTTTCCTTTTGACGTGGATTTATCAGCAGATTTTCGGGGTAAGTACACAAATCCGAAATACATGTTACGCAAACAAACAAATTATAAAAAAGTTTTTGAAACTTTTTTTCAGTTCAGTATGTGCATTTTCTGCGCATCTTTAGCCCATTCTATTTTTATTGTGTTACATCCAGAAAAAGGATATTAGAATTATCATTTTTAATTTTCTTTAATCACACTCATGAGTAATGATACACTTTTCAACTTAATGGAATAAGGAAAGAAAAAAGGGAAGACGCATGGATTATGATAAGCTTTTAATATATAGCACTTAATGAGTATTTAAAATCTGAAAGTGTTTCAGATTTTCTTAATTTTATTTTCCTTTCCGTTTTTCGATAACAGCCAATATCTATAAGCTATTCAAAATTAATATAAGACGAAAATAATTTGTACCTTTTTCTAGGTTTTTATCACTAAACCATCTTATTTTTGTAACCAGGGACAACCCGATACGGTGAGCATCGCATCGTGCCGAAGGGGCTTCTTTTTTACGTTAACAGGAGGCGACACTTATCCTAGGGCAGCCCCTGTTTGTAACCATCTTAATTTTAAATTCCATTCAGAATCTGGGAGATTTCAGTGGCATGAAAGCTGGTGAGAAACAAGATTCTCTGCGAACAAGATTTATTAGGATGGCGAACCAACTTGTTGCCGAAGGCGGTTAGAATCCAATAAATTATTTTGGTTGTTACTTAAGACAAATTTTAAAGCTTCGAATTCTTCCGCATGGATTTTTTCAAAGTTACAAGTAGTTAATTTTGCACAGCCAGTTAAGACTTTTCACAGAATTCGGGTAAAAATAGCCTAGCCTAAACTTAGATTATATATAAAAGGTAGCTAAAGCAAATGGATCATTGTAGCGGTTCCTGAAGTTTCCTTTCAATGATGCTAATCGCAACATTTTCCAAGGCCGTATTTGTAGCAATATCAATAGGGCCAATTCTACCTAATTGCGTTATGTCAACATCTCTTCTGTATCTATAATATATATATATATATAACATATAAAATTAAACATACTCTCAAAATTAAAAATTTCTATTTGCTTGCTTAAAAATTCTTCAGGGCGTAGAAACAAAACTTCGTTTTTAACAAAGGATTTGTATCAGGATCTAAATCTAATTCAAATGCAAGTAATATATCTCCCCTCTTCTCACGGTCTTCTGGCACCACATATTTTGAAACTGTATTTGTATAAAATCTCAATGTAGCCACATAAGACGTAGAAAATGCATAGATTGTTTACTGTGTCAATGATCAATTGGGAAATTAAGTGACACTTATGAAGTTTGACTAAGTGTTAATTTTTTTCTCGTATGACGGCATTTAAGTAAAACCGCAAGGTTCTTCATTGCCTGATGTTTGATTTGGTTGAATTTAGATTTGGTTGAAAAGTTTGTGTTGTTGTGACCTTTGATTTTTAAAGTAAACAATCATTAGTTTTAATGTCTTGAATTAAATAATACGAATTTTTAATTCTATGCGGCTATCAAATATTTTATATCCTAGGAATGTGTTTTGAATTGCTAAGTTTGATTTTTGAACAAAATAAATCAATCAATATATTTGTACATTTTCAAGAATCGTTTGAAAATCTTATTATTTGAGTTTATAGTAAAAATAAAAATATTTTGTGTATTGAAATTTTATATTAGTTCAAATAATCCAGGAATTGAGTTTGATTTATTATTATTTTCTTTGTAAGAAGTTGATTATTGAATATCCAATTCGCAATTTGAAAGCATGCACTCCATTCTTTCATGCACATTTCTATAATTTAATTTTTTAGTGTCGTTTGTATTGTTGTTTATATTTACATTTAATAACTAGTATATTTTGTGTTTTTGATTGCTAAGCCAATATTTCAAGATATTACCTCGAAAAGACAATTGTTTTCTCTTGTAAGGTAGCAGGGAAATAGTGATAAATGATAATGTTTGAGGGTTATTTTCAGAAAAGCCACTACAATGTTCGTCTACCATTACACACACACACATACATATATATATATATATATATTTCCCCAATATAGATATTTGAAGCTGCAAACTATTAAGTGTTGATTGGCTGATAAGCACTTTCGCTTTTTTCGCTTTCAAGGGTAGAATATGAGACAAAAAAAGGCATTGTGTCTTTTCTAGAACCTCAATAATATTCAAAGTTTAAATACTTAAAATTCCCATGTCACATTCAGGTTTCTGAAAGGATTGTGAAACTTTTCAGCGAATCTGAAGTAAACTTATTTTAGGAAGACGCAAGACATGAATTTGGAGATAAAACTTTACACTTAAGATCATCAATGCCAAGAATCAGTATTAAGTTCAATTTAGAGTAATAGTAAATATTTAAATATTGTAAATAGGTGTCCTTATGTCTTAGTGGATGGGAAAGAAAAGATGGAATTTGAGCTACAGCTACCCCCTCCTCGCGTTGAGTTCTGGATTTGTAATGTAATACGTTATAATTTCATAGAATTTGAAGATCTGTACGGTGTACATTTATTCCGGAAAATTAAAACTAGAATATTAAAAAAAAAATAATAAAGTAAAATTTTGATTGATGCCATGAAAGTTTTCGGCTTATGCACGACCTAAAAATTGTAACAGAAAATAAATATTTTTAAAGATACATGAAACGATTGTTAAAAGGAAGTATTTGAATAGCATTAGAAAACAAATTTAATAATATTTGTACTTCGATGAAATAATATAATTATATAATAAATAATAAATTATGTATGATTGAAATTTAAATTGGAATACTGCTGAAACATGCAATAATATTTTTATGACATGATATCCAAAGAAGCAGATAGGCTCTGGCTTTACAATTATTCTTTTCTTAAAATGGGCAAAAAATTCCTGCACCTTTTACTAAGTGAGTTGTAATTTGATGGTTCATAAAAATATTTTAGTTTTAATTTTTCAATTTAAATTTACAGAGATAATTAATTTCAGAATGTTAGGAAATGTAATTTGATAACCATGCACTGATTCCACATAATGTAAAATAATTAACATTTAAATCATCTGTTTAAATATTATGCTATACCCCTGTGGTTTTTCTTCGTTTGTTTCTATAAGCATAGCAGATTTTATCAAATAAAAATGCATTCTTCCCAAAAATCTATTTCAAGATGTGTTTTTATAATTGGTAAATAATCAAAAAATCAATATTTCAAATTTTTGAACATAATAAATAAATTTAAGTTGCAGTGTACCAATCATTTTCTATAGATATGGCCCAAGGAATTGATAAAAACTGATTAGTATGTTCACAAAAATGTTTGCAAAATCGTTAATAATAATACAAACTAGTATCTCATGATAAATGAAATAATAGGCTAGATTCTTTTAACTGTAACTGGCAGGAAAAAATAGTTTGCGTTTTTATAAGACTGCGAAGTAATAACGGTTATTTGAATGCTCTGGATATCTTTCATTCTTAAAATCTTTCTATTGACACATTTTTGACAAACAGCGCTTAGCGTTGATAATGGATAGCAATTTATCAAAAAATTTCAAAAGATACTCTCCTTAGAAATGGGATGCTGCTCCTCTTTGCGAAATTTAAATTTATGGCTCTCATTTGATTAAGAATATACACTTAGCATTGTTTAATTGCCACCCTGCGTTGCAAATGTATCAATCATTTACATATTTGGCGTATATGCTAGTAGAAGATATTTAAATACAGGTTGCGATAGCAAAGTAGGGCAGTATAGATTTATTAGATAAACTAATTTTTAATATAATTAATAGGTGTAAAAATTGATGTGCTCTGATGTATATTAAAGAGTTTCAAAGTGTTTTTAAATAAATGTGTAATATTCATTTACCACAAATTATGACAGGTATTGTAATTCGTAAAATTATCATTGGGAATAAGTTCTACAATTCGTTTATTATCAGCAGTATACATGGATAAACTTTGATAACACAAAAAGACTATCTGACCGACACGACATTTTAAACCAATTATACATGTATTCAATACATTTCATCTAAACTTACACCATTGAAAGTTAAATACGAAATTTAAATAACATTGAGGTATAGCGATTTCTTTTCCAAATATAGGAGATATAACCAAGCTGGTTTCAGTTTTTGAAAGTTTATTTTTGCAGCCAAATCTGGCGATATTTTACCAAAAGCCAACAGTTTTAGCACACTGGGAAATATTTTTGTTTTCTCCCTAAAAATGACTGTCCATACACTTTAATACATTCAAAATGCTGTCAGTGACCCTCTAAATAATCTACCCAGTCAATAGAAATTGGAAAAAGAAGGTACACAGATAGATGTTACAGCAGTCCTGAAGACAAAATGTCAGTATTCTACGGTTGATCGATTTTAAAATTAGACGAGAAACGTGCGTTTATATTTAAGTAAATTCGTTGCGCCAAAAGTTGTATAGTTCGCTGTTGGTAATAATGGATCTCTCATGCATACGTACAGTGGCGCTCATAAGTTTCCGGCCAGATAAAAAATTTGTTATTTTAAAGAAAAAATTATGCACGAACCAAATTTATTTGGCTTAAAAACAAGGAATATGAAAATTAAGAAATTTGACGCTGCTGGCCTACACTGGCGAATTAATATAAAACCTGCGCTGCGAGAAATTCAACTATCATACGCTCAAAAGTTTCCAGTTCAATGTTGGTTTTTTCGCCTGCTGATTTATGGTAAGGCCGTTTGAACGTTTTCTATTTAAGAAACATATCTTGCTCGTCAAAATGAAAACCAGTCCGAAAAGTATTTGGTGTAAAAGAGTGATTAGTTTATCCAAGAAAAGCAAATCTTCTCGTGAGATAGGATAACTTCTGTCGATGGGAAAATCCACAGTAAACGATATTTAAAAAAATATCGAGCTGATTTTGGAGTTCATGACATGTCTCGAAGTGGAAGACCGCGGAAGACCACCATACAAGTAGACATATTAATAAAAAGGAAGTCAACTGCTGACCCAGGAAAAACTGCTAATGATATTGCCCAAGAATTACGGAAAGGAAATCTTGCTGATGCCAGCCGTATGGCAGTTTCAAGGCGTCTGCATTATGTAGGACTCTTTCGTAGAGTTGCAGTGAAAAAACCTTTCATTAGTAAAAAAACATAAGACAGCCCGACTTGAGTTTGCATTATTGCATAAAGACTGGTCTGATAAAAATTGGTCAAAAGTACTTTTTTCGGATGAGTCACAGTTCAACCTCTACGGAAGTGATGGGGGGTAATATGTACGACGACCTCAAGGTAAAAGATACAATTGCAAATACCAGGTTCCTACAATAAAGCACTGTGGAGGCCATGTTATGGTCTGGGGAGCATTTTCTGCAAATGGTGTCGGTCCTTTAGTACAAATCCCCGGCAAGATGAACGGAGTTATGTACAAGGACATTTTGCAACGTCATGTAATGCCATATGCGTGAGAGAAATTGATTGAAAATTGGGTATTTCAGCAGGATTATGATCCGAAGCATATGTGCACGATTGTGAAGACATGGATGTCCTCAAAAAGAATACATGCAATGAAGTGGCCCTCACAATAACCCGATTGAAAACCTTTGGAATGAACTTAATTGACGTGTGCGAGTGCATAAATACTCAAATTGCACTGATTTTTTTCAAAAATTACACGAGGAAAGGAACAAATTTAATCTTGACTATATTAAACTACTTATTGAATCTATGCCTCGTCGCTGTGCTGCTGTTATTGCTGCTAAAGGTATGTCTACCAAATACTGACTGTATATAATATTATTGTACACTATAAATTTAATAAAACCTATTTATTACCATAATCGACCAGTGTGGCCGGATATTTTTGAACACGTGTATTTGCTATAAAAATGAACATTTCCAATAAAAATATTTAGAAAAAGTATTTCTTCCTTTAAAATACATTCCTTAATACAATGCCAAAATTATATATAAGTATTAATTCCAGGCACCCGAAGATATAAAAGTAATTCCCAAATTTTGCAATGTATTAGTACTGGCCGGAAACTTATGAGCGCCATTGTACGTACGAGCATGGATCACGGAATTATATGTCAAAATAAATCCAAGCATGGTTAAAATCGGAATAAGGAGTTCATTACATTGTACAAGGAAGTAATTGTAGTAAATTTTTGTAGTTGTAGCTATTTGCGTAGGATATATGAATGTAAATTTTTTCTTCTCTCAATTTTTTTAATATTTAAGAAAGTGAAAGTGAATAAAAATTACTTTATTTTTTAACAAGAAAGTAGACATATTTTTAAAAATGAAAAATTCAGGCTTTTTTTCTGTTATAATACACATTACTTTGTGCTGTCCCCTAATAACTCACCAAATACTTATCATTTCTAGTTATAAACATAATTTTTCCATACCTCATTCGAGACAAAGAACTTTAACGATGTTCTCTGCTTAAGAAAGTTTGTAATAGACTCTCAATTTAAAATATCCATTACTTCATTGTACATAATCGATTTTCATTATTTTAAGTCAACTCAATATCCAGGTACACTACTGAACGTTTTATCTCAGGGATATTATTTTCTTGTTTCCTGCCAAGTGCAGTTTACGGCTCTGTTTTCGGTCTTAACTAATCTGTTCTGTCTTAACCAGAAACACTTTCAGCAGATTTCAGAAAACATTTCTAATGTGCAGCCTCTCGTCGTATACAGAAAAACATAACCTAAGTTGCACTTATGTAAGCATCACTAAACATATGATTTTGCCTAGTGTTTTACAGAGCAATAAAGAATCTTATGTCTTTTGGCTGTCTTTGATAAACAATAAGTGCCATTTACTTCAAGAAGGCGCGATTGTGAAGATGAAATATTAATCATTCAAATGCTGATTTTCCTTTAAGTATGTCAGTCATGTTTCACATGCATTTAGGTTTATAGAATTTTGTTCAAAATATATTCAAAAAAGAAAGTATTGAAACAGTCAGCCTTGTCTTGAAACAGGTACAGTAATGCTTTGTGTTAGCTTACTCTGCATATGTCGGTTAATTGTCTTTTCGTGGGAAGATTGTTCGCACTTTTAACCAACATCTAATACTTCATTTACTTTATAATGCTTTATAATATAAACCTTTTTTTAATATATTTCTTAACAAATCTTTCTTATACTCACTCGTTTTAGAACTGCTTTACAGCTTCAGTTTCAATGCCTTTGCATGAGCAACTTAAAATGTTATGTAACATATTGTGGGAATATTCTTCGTCTCACTTTAATAAGCTCTGTGACACCTACTATTAATCATTGCAAAATGTTGATATTAATTTTCTCATTACACAAACTTCATATGTACGCTGATAGATTCATTTTACAATTTACTGCATAAAGCGTCGGTATCCTGCAATTTTTAAGATAACTTGTACAAACCATTAACATTTTCTTCAGTCTTAACGGGTTTTAGCTAAAACATTTATGTCAACATGAAGCACATCGGATCCAATTACCGAACAGATCCATCACGTCAGACTTTTCTCTGCAAGTTCTTATTGGTTTCCTCCAAGAATTTTCTTTAGATTATGTACTCACGTTTCTAAACTAAAAATATGATGGGAAAATTGCTGTAATAAGTTAATTATAATATGCTTCAAATGTTAAATTTTTAAAGGAAAAATTAATTAGGATTATTTCAGTCTGAAATATCTCACAATTTTTAGGAAATCACGAAATTCTCCTGAGCTGTTTCTTTCTTTTTAAACATTTATATATAGTTTACTTTGAAATCACACTGCACTTTTTAACTATAAGTGCACAAATCTAAAAAATAATTCTATATTAACTTTTATAATTAAGTTATACAAATTGATCTATAAGGAATAATTTTATTACAGCCTGTAAAAGTCATTGTAATTACAATAAGTGAACGTCTTAAACGTCTTTTATGAGTACATTTTTTTTTTATACACTTTAAACATTAGAATACGGATTCATCATTTTCTTTTACAATTAGTTTAATTATTTCAGAAAAATATTGAAACAGTTTTTTAAATAACTAGGAGCCAAGGCCCCCAGACTCGCTACGCCCGCTTTTCGTATGAGGCATTCGGCCACTAATAAGGCTTATTCGTAAAAAAGACGTAATTTCAACAGACAAAACCCGAAGATTGGATCAGATAGAATGTTACTGAGCTACACATTGCTATATTCTTGCAGGTTCGTTGGTACATAAAAATTTAAACTTCACACTACAGTAGATCCCCTCCCCCTCATAACACGGAAGATATTTTGTTATGGGAACCCGTGTTGTACGGGTCCTGAGCTATACTACACCTGGAGTGCGGACTCCGCTTATAATCGCTGGAAAAATTATTTGCACTCCTCAGAAAAAAATGATATTTAATGTTGCCATTCAAAAGTTATATTAATTAGGATCTAAAGCATAATAAAATCAGAACATCTGTTTCAGCTGTATTTTTAATAATGTAAAACCTATTGGACACCTTGCGAATTTGCCACCCATGGCAATTTTTCATTATTTGGCGACTTGCGTACATGTAAAGTCAATAAAAGCTACGGAACAGATAGGATAGCTTGCCACAAATGGCGACTTATCATTATTAGGCGATTTACACATGCTCATAACCTATAATTACTGTTCATTTAAGGTTACCGGAAAACCGTTATCCATATTTTCTTACATAATCGTTTGTAGATTGGCGTACTTAGCACCACGAATTATACCATCTCGTCGCACTAGCAAATATCAAAAGTGTACTGTAACTGCTATAATGGCATAGTTAACGCCGCCACATATTTCTACTGGTAGCAAATAATCCAGCTGGACCGAACCGGCTTTAAAATAATCTGCATTTTAATTATTTTTCATTTTCAAGATATTACTTATTTTGTTTTGGAAAAACGGATAATCGCTAATTCTAAACTTCTGTTGTCTAAGCGAACTTACTATTTGAAAATTGTCAACTTTGTGTAACCCATTTTGAGTTACTTATTTCATGTAGTTTTTATTTTGGCGTAAAATGGGTGTATTTCTACTTCATGTTTGACAATTTAACGTGATACTACATACTTAGAAACGCTTTGTTGCAAAGGAATGAATGATTTTATGCCAAATCTGGCAACCATTCTGTTTATTTTTTCAGTTTTTTATTAATATCTTCTAAAATAATTCGATTTTCGAAATTTAAGTCAGCTCATCAGGTTCCTCGGAATTTTTCGAATCTGTGGGTACCTTAGTCGAAACTTAAATCCGCAAGGTTTAGGAGGAGATAGGTCAACAAGCTTTGACAGCGCCAGCGGCCTTTACTTTTTTTTTTTTTTTTTGAATAGAGAGATACCCAAATTAAATTTCATGCTGTTCTGGAAACTCGCGGAATCTTTTCGCAATCGAAAGATTTCGTTTTGTGTACACAGCTATTCTCATGTCCATGCAAACGATTAATTTGTAAAAAAAAAAAAAAAATGATAATAAACTGTGTAATCTGGAAAATCTTTTTTAAACGAATTTGAATCCGAATTGTATGATGTCATATTCACTTGAAAAGGGTAATTTTGTCACGCAAATGATTTATTTTTTTGACTCTCGGAAATAAAATGGTGCTGAAAATAGCAAAAAATCGCTTAAAAAGGAGGGAACGGGTGGATTTTCAGTTTTTTAAATAAGCGCAGATTGTTTTCTGTAGTTTTATACATGATCATGAAAATTTTCAAGCGGATCGTGCAAACGGTGAAGAAGTTATTAGGCTTTTTGTGTTAACTTTGTAAATTTCACGCGATTCTAGATACTTGGAAACGCTTTGTTGCAAAGGAATGAATGATTTTATGCGAAATCTGGCAAGCATTCTGTTTATTTTATCAGTTTTTTATTAATATCTTCTAAAATAATTCGATTTTCGAAATTTAAGTCAGCTTAGCAGGTTCCTTGGAATTTTTCGAATCTGTGGGCACCTTAGTCGAAACTCAAATCCCTACAGTTTAGGAGGAGATAGGTCCACAAGCTATTGACAGCGTTAGCGGCGGCGACAGCGGCCTTTACTTTTTTTAGAATAGAGAGATAATAACAATAATAATTTTAAAATTTCAAAACATTTTCACAAAATTTTAAAACTAACAAGTTTTGATGAATTTTAATGAAAAATAATGAATTATTGCAAGCAGTGCCACTTATGTTTCAGTGATGATGAGAATTAAAAAAATTTCGTCTCTGTGACTCGACTAACAGTTAAATACCCTAGAAATGTTTAAAATAATACTCAGTTTCATTAATTAAAAAATAATTTCACTTTAAGATTAGCTACGATGGTAAATTATTAAATGATAAATTCAATTCTAAATTTTCTTCAAATAAAATCGAACACGGAGCAATGTATTAATTTGTATGCACATGTTGAAGCCTGCAATTTAATTTCGCTCTTGAGTCTGGTTTGAAACATTTTTATACGTTGTTCGGATACTTTACTTTAATTATAAGTAATTAGGGATATTTTCGTAAAAACAAATTAAAAGTTCTACAATAAAACGTTTACTAATTGAAATGTAGTCACGGAACTTAGAAGCATTTGTAGAATTCAAAATCTCTTATGTGGAATACTGATTGTGGGATACAGAAAATTGATATATTATAATTCGATGTAACACTGGCAAATACAAATTTTAGTATATCGTTAATTATAATTGTTAAAACCGGCACGGCATCCGCCGAATTAAGTACTTATTGTAAAGATTGACTGTAAGTTCTCTCTTCGGATACAAATATTTAACTTTCTTGTCAAATAATTTAGTTTTAATAGCTTATGCGACTCGCTTTAACTATGTTGTACAAGGAGCAGCATTATTTTAATTATCGGTAATCTCACATCCAAGCGCATTCAAGAATCCAATTAGTAAGACGTCATATTTCTTTCGCGAAATGAACTTTTATTGACATGGTAAAGCAAATTAGCAATGCAAGTTTATTTGAATTCAGCACATAACAGATAATTTAACACCTCTTAATTCTCCTGATTTCAAAGCAATATTATATGAAAAGAATAATCTGTACTTTTTATTTTTAAAGACGTAAAATAAAACTACGGAAATTAATGATAATTGTATTTCATTAAACCATTAAAGCCTATTTAACCTGTTGAATTTCTAGTGAATATACGATATTAATTTTTATACGTACACATCTAATTTAGTATGATATACACATGAATTATTAAAAAAAATGTCTACCTCTTATTTATGGGCATCTTAAAGGATGTTAAGGCATCACCATGTCCCAGTGGATGACACACTGAGCATAACTGACGGATGAAGCTTTAAGGTCCTACGTGAATACCTAACGCGCGGCTCTCAATGTAGCGGTCTGGTGTTTTGGTCGGTCTTCTGCAGATATAATAAAAATGCGCATTAGAGCCTCTTAAAAAAGTACTCCGAACAAGGCACCCCCAGTCTTTAGAGAAGTCCCTCGTGTAGGTTTGCCATAACACAGAACTCAAACTCGAACTTAAATGATCCCAGACAGCATAGCAAATTTGCATCAAACTTGCAGTAAGCTTGATTTATCAGGTCAATAAATTTGCATTAAGCTTGATATTTTCAAGCGTGCAAGCTTAATGCAAGCTTGAATCAAGTGTTCAAGTTTACACTTGCCCAACTTGCATTAAGCTTGACATAGCAAGCTTAATTCAAACTTACTACACTCTAAAAAAAATTTCCAAAAAAAAAAAAAAAATTCCTAATTACATGGGGCACCGGTTCGCGAACTCGCCCCATATATTTTATTTTTCCACGCATTTTCCCCTCAACGCTGAAACCTCAAGTTATTTTAATCTACTTCCGTCTAGCGTCCGAGACTGGGATCGATCTCGGTACCTAAGGTGTGGGAAGCCAGCGCCCTAACCATCATGCAAATCTACTCGAGGCGAAGTGACTAAAATTTGAAATGACTGTTACGGATGCCACTCCGATTTTCGTCGAGATTGATCAGTATTGCCCGATGCTGATCTGCATCTTTTATTTTTCCATAGGATGAATCAAAATTAAAATAATGTTATGTGTGATTTATAGACTCTACTAATAGGGAAATAAGCATAATATAAACTTAAAAGCAGCACCCGTTTTAAAACTTTCAAAATCGCAACACACATGTTGAGCAATATTGGCCAAAATGAGACAAACAACTGATTTTGAAATCAATTTCGTAGTTTATTTGTATTTTACTTTGAAGAATTTCAATATTTGGAAAGATAGAATCTTTTTTTTTTTTTAATTCTATGGTCAAGTACATTTATGACTGATGATAAATTATTTGTTATGTGGCTTTCCAAATCAAGCAGTAATCAAGTTGTATTCAAGCTTGACAGTTCAAATGATTTAAATTTGGCAGAAAAATATTTTCCGATTCATTTTTTTGTAATTTCCAAGCTTGCTGCAAGCTTAAAATGAATTGAACTGTCAAGCTTTTATTGATACGTCAAATTCAAAGAAAAATCAAGCTTGATTTAAGCTTATGTGCTGTCTGGCATATTAAAAAAAAACTTCATGTTTTTGATAATAAAGATTTTAGTAAGGGAATACCATTTTCAAAATCTTTTTTCAAAATTTTCATAAGTTTTTTTTTCTTCCTATAAATGCATTTTATATATTTATTATATTCATTGTGTCCCATAACTATTAGTGCAAAATGTAAGGGGAGATAGGGCACATAATAAGGAATCAGGGCAAGGAAACAATGGGCTTGTTTTTAAAAATTTCATCCGTGAAATGAAATAGAAAATTTAAACTATTTCTTTTAGCCAGATGCTTTCAGTGAAATATACATTACTTTTTGACAAACGATGGTTGGAAAGTTCACTATTATTCCAGCAATTATTTCAAAGTCACTATCAATAGTTACATGAAGACGATGTTTCCGGCCCCGCATTGCTATGCCAAACCTTATTCCTTAAGGTTTGCTATGCCAAACTTATTCCTTAATATCTACCCTATCTCTCCTTTAATTTTCTACCAATAGGTATAGGATATCCTGTGCATATACATTTTGTGGACCTACCAGCTTATGATTTAAAATATTATTTAAAATTGCATTATATTATGAGTGACCTAAAAAGGTCACAAGAATTTTAAAACTTGCGTTCTAAATTTTTCCCTCATAAATAATAATGCTGAAATATTAATTATTAATATCATTATTACATATTTGCTATTCTTATTTAAAAGCTTATTTAGTTTGTTCAGCATTAGCAGTTTGGGGCTTTCTGTCATAAAATACAAAATTAAAACAAATCAGAAGCATGTAAGAAAAATGTTAAATGCATCCATACTTAACTAAAATCTTAGACATATGCAAGGTTTATGTCTAAGGTTTTAGTTAAGTATGGATGCAGATTTAGTAAGTAAACATCTTAGACATATGAAAGGTTTATGAACTAAACATATTGTTAATTTGTCTTTGCGTTTTCATATAATATGGTTTCTCTCTGAAACTAAGAAAAATAAATTTTCTCTGCTAACTCTTATTTGAATGTACCTACATTTTTTTTTCCCTATGAACATCGGAAATCAAATCAACGGAAGTGAAATACCAGAAAACAATTTATTTCGGATGCAAGAAAATAATCCAATCAGTTCATGGGAGCTACAGTAATAGCATAAAGTCACTATCCAATGAAAACGTCTTTTGTCAGATTCCCGATAATCTAATGCGTAAAGAACCTGACAAAAGCGTTTCTATGTGCGACAATTGAATATTACATTCAAGATTTGTTTAATGTGTTACAAATGGAAACAATTCCTTATAAATCAACAAAGGTAAAGTTTTGTTAATATCTGTATATATACGGATTGTAAAGTAAAAAAGATTTTTTATTTCACAGGGATCTTTCTCATCTGTCATTATGAATCAAAATAACATATTACTTAATCTGAAAGCAATCATAGTGAAAATGAACCATTTTTTTTACAAAGTTCAACATTGATTTTTCTGTAAAATATTTAAAAATGTTTAATTCATGGTGAGTTTCCTATTCTCCTAGAATTGCTACTGACTTAAAAGCAAAATTATTTCACATCCAAAGATCGTGAAAAAAAGAATATCATTGCGCCAAAAAAAAATTACACTGAGTCAAAAGATCATTCTGGGATACACAAAATCCGAATTTCTTATTTTGTGTCCCTCTCGAGCAACAAAATGTTCTGCAGTAACTTAAGTTACTGAAAATAAACGTCATTCTCTATTTGTTTTCGGTATTGTACTTTGTATGGAAATGAAAAAAAAAAAATTTTAGTAGTTATCTACTCTCATAAAACGTTTAATATTTTAGCAATTTATTATTAAATTTTCTTCCTTTTTACGAGTTTTCTTCCTGCATTCATTATCGATACCATCGGCCATACACAAACAGTATAAAAAATTATTTCGAAATTTTTAATACATAGATTATTTTACAGATATTTTCAAATCTCATTACATACATTTTCAAAAATTCCATTTCTCCTGAAATAAGCCATTGTTCTTAGTTTGCTACATTTAAAAAGACTTGACTCTCAAGGAAAAAAATATACAAATTTTGTCTATTTGCACTCTTTTGTGTAGCCATGGCCATGTTTCTATATTCGAAGAGAGAGAAATCAAATCAGTGGAAGAAAAATCCCAGAAAACAATTTCTTTTCGAAACTAAGAAATAATCCAATCAGCATTGGTATTACATGGGTAATACGGAAAAGGCAATAGACCACGGAAAAGTCTTTCACCAGATTTTCTGATAATCGACCATGTGATGAATATGACAAAAGATTTCCTGGACGCAGTATCGATGAAGGAAGACAGAGATTTGCTTGTTGTGCAGTAAAGGGAATCATTGTTTCTTTACAAATACACAATAAGAAACACTTATGTATGTGAGACTTGTGAAAAACTGTTTGACATTAGAACTCTATATTTTTAATAAAAAATTATACGTAACTAAGAGTATTAAATTTTTCAATTTTATAATTCATTATTTGCGATTTTCAAACCGAACATTATTTGTTCCTTCCAAGGTTACTTATTTGTTCCTTGCAAATGATAAAACTGAAAATCTACATATCGTAACTTTAAAGCAGTTGGAACAATTTTTTCGTTTAAATTTTGCTTTCTAAACTATACACGTTATGACGGCTTTAGGTCTTGTTTCAGGTGTAACGTAAGAACTTAACATGCGAATAAGCTCAATACCCGTCATAAACAATATAAAATAGTCATGATTATTCACAAACGAGAGGAGGCACGATAGCATTTTGTGTAAATTCATACCACATTTCTTCCGAAATATCTAATGTATATTTTACTACATTTTCCATCATTTAGTCTTTATATGTGCTGTGAATTCGCAGAACGTGCCATTTTCACGGAGTTCAACGTTGAATTGTGAGATGCGAAATATTTAAAATATAACTTCTGCTTTCGTTTTTGATTAAGAAAGTACTGTTTCTTGTAGTTTTAGGTAACTCGGACATTTTTTATGCTTCTTATTTTAATTTCACTTAGGCATGAAATCCTGATATGATTTACAATATATATCAAAAGGGAATAATTTTCAAAATCCCTTTAGTATACAGAATTAAACTTTAATAGGGAACACTACTTACTTTTTATGCATGTCTTGTATAGTGTACATACCGTTACCGAAAACAAAGAAGTTTATCTGTACTTATTATATTTCTTTTCTATTGCTCTATTTTCTCTTTTTACATGCATACATGCTTAATACTGTAATATAAATTCTTCAAACAACATTCTTTACTGAACACAATTTTTTCGATAAATTCCTGCAGCTAGAATATAGTCCTAAATAAATAATTTCTGGAAATATAGCTTTTTGTAGTACAAGTTGTTCATTAGAAATGTAGTAGAGGTTGTTCTAAACAAATATGTTTTAAAAATTCTTTTTCCTACTATTGGTGTGTTCCATACACAACCCATAGGTTTTTTGTCTTTAATATTAGTTTTTCTTTAATATTCTATGGTTCCATTTTCGCATTGGTTTTTAACTGCTCTCTTATATTAGAGGTTTCAATCTAAATATCACTCAATTTTTAATTCTAGTATTTAAATAATAGTAATAATGTGTAAATCTATTAAACAGTTTTTTAAAACTTTTTAGCATATTTCTAACATAAACTGAAACAAACCCGCCATACCCTACTTGTAAATACATATTTCATATGTATTTACAAGTAGGGTATGGTGGGGTAATTACGACCAGGGGGTATTTACGACCAGAGGAATTTTCATAAAAGTATTGGCATTCCACACATCTTTCAGTAAGACGTTATTTTGATTGAATAAGTAAAAATTATATCTTTATTACTCAATTTGTATCAATAATTTCCACACCAGGATAACTTTAACAAAAACCAGAATACTAGTGACAGTTCCAAAATGTTGTAAGCTTAAGTATTTAAAGAAAACAACTGGTTGTAATTACCTTTACCCCTTTTTATTAATTCCATGATTTGGGGGGATAGTTACTACTATTCGCTTAAATTTTAAGCAAATGATTCTACCGACACAGACTTTTTACTAGGTTTTTTTTTAATTCAACGTTTTTCCCTTATTAATGAAAACAATATTTTTCTTATAATTTAAAGAAGCAAAAATTCACTAACTTGAAATTTGCAAAAGTGGTCATAATTATCCCGCATGACCCTACACCTTCAAAATAATTCATAGAATGCTTACCAGAATATAATCTCTGTCTAGCTCGAAGGAACACATACTGTACAGTTAGAAAAGCCAATATTTTTCCCTTGTTGATTAAGTGCATATTTCAATTTGCTTTGCTGTATAATCAAGATTTCAGTGCTTTTCAACTGTCAGTAAAGAAGCAATGGGGATTGCATACGCAGTTCACATATTCAAATAAACGCTTATGTATGTATGATCAGAAAATGACACTGTTTCAAAGAACAAGACAGGATTGTCTATGAAATTTTAGATATTTTACCCTCAGTGCAAATATCTATGTCAAAAGGCAATTTTTATCTATCCATACATTTGTCTATCATCTATATAGCCATATACCTTTTTACCTATCTATCTATCTATAGATAAATAGATATAGATATAAACAGGTCATAGAAATATGTAATTCCTCAGATTTCCCTGTTAAATGTTGACGTCACTTAGAAGTAAATTTAAAAGAACGTTGTTCGTAAATTTTCTTCTTTTATTTCTGGGTTAAATTAGAGTTTCTTAGTACATCATTGGATTATATCATTGGTGAAAGCGTTTCAATTTCGGTAAACGATAATTGAGTTGTACGATGTTTTTACATCGCATATTTTCCAAAACTGCATTATTGTAAGTGATCTCCTGCTATGCATTAGACTTATTTTTCTTTCAATGCATAGAAATATATTAATGGAGCCCGAAGACTTTTGGTATATGAATCTTTTGAAATCCCTTTGATTATTTTAAAGTGATAAAATTTTTATGAATATGTTTCACCACAAAATTAACAACGGTTGTGTCTGTGTGAATCTTAACACTGTTCGAATTACATAGTGAATTATCTTTAACACAGTCATTTGTGTGTTTGTAACGAGATATTCTTAAAGACACCAATAAACCTCATAAAGCAGATGCAATCATACCTAAAAGCTTTTCATAGACAACGTATTGTTTGTCAGAATTCTTAAATTGAACGTCATACTATTATAGAATTAAGATGTATTTAAGATATTGATACCAAGTATAAAGGCAATGCAGTTTAATCTGTTACGTAATGATGCGTTTATATTCATTTTGAGGTATATTTCGATGACAATAATCCAAATATATAGGACCGTGGTTGGCAAAATTTCTTGTCAGAAGCACCACATATCAAAAACACAAAAATTGAGATTTGTACTGAGAGCCTAATTTATTAAATTTGAACTATATTGGTAGGTATTTGGTTTTCTAAAAAAAATAGTTGCAGTTTTGGGTGATTATTAAACATTATAAGTTCACTGAATAAAACTTTATCACGTGCTTAATGATGATGTTATTTTGTAAAAGGACTACCAACAGCGGAGATCGATTACGGTATAACAATAAATTTTCCCGTTGATTGCAAGATGATTGAAGCAAATATGTCTGGAAATGTTATTTATGTTGCTGAAGGGTTCTAAAATTAGCAAACTCTCAATTAAGAAATCTGAAAGACACATAAATTGTGAAGAATGCATATGTCGTAGGTATTTCATGTGAAAAATAATACCCAAATTACACAAAATTGAGCAATTGCTATTGTTAATGATTTTTCTCATTTTCTTTTAACGTTTCGAAGATCTTTCTCTTTACTCTTTCATTATTCATCCAACCTATAGCTGTATGGGACAGATGGACTATTTGTGTATTTTTGATATCTAATTTATTAAAAATTGTTTATAAATCATTGCAATTTACATATCGATAGATGTTGTAAACGGGATCTCGAGAATAATATGACTCCATTTTTTCATCAATAGTGTTATATATAGTGAAAATACAGCAACTCAAAAAATATGAGGTACAGCGACAGTTGGTGAGACTTTATGCATGTCTCAAACTGTGTTTTACCATAAACGAATGTGTCCATAAAACTTAAGGTAGTGAATATACTTTCGTCGATACTGTAAGCATACAGCCAAATCGACTACAATAAAAAATAATGGTGAGCAACTGGATGCTACAACAACCCTAAATACGGAATTTGAACATTCTCTGCTGATTGTTCTTAAGTAATGTCTGATACGTGCGAACATACGTACGTACAGATATCACACAAAAACTGGTCAAAATGGATACACAAATAGTTGAAGAGGATTTTACAGACATACCATGCATACATAAATATGTTGGAACATCGTGGATGGTAAAATCGATTTTTCTGTCAAAATCTGAATACCGGACATTTTTGTAAAAATAAAAAGTCTTTTACTTTGTTACCAATATGATTCTATTCTCTTATTCCTGACTTAATTATTATTTCTCCGTACTAAAGTAAGGAACAAGAATCTATTCAATTTAATCAATTCACTTTTACTTTCATGATTTAGCAATCTACTACTAAATCTCTATACATCAAAAAGTAACAACGTGTATAGTTTAGAAAAAAGTCTTGATTTTGATCCATGTTTTAACTGTAAAAAATAAAAACACGTGAACAACTAATTTCTTTCATTAAAAAATCATTTTTTGGGGAAAAAATATGTATACAACATCTTTGATTTAGAGATTAAAAAAAACTTGTAAAGTAACTTTTTGATTTTATCTCAATAGTTTTTTTTAACTATAGGACTGGCACATATTTAAAAATTCGACAGTTAAATTCTATTACTGAAAAATGTTTATAGTTATATTTTTACTCAATTTATTGAAAATTAAGCTTCTATATTTGTTCTTCAATTTTCTCTGACAAATGCTCAGATCAGTTGTCAGAAACAACTTTAGAAATAAATACTGTCCCTCATTTTTTCTTATTCGTCAAATTACTCTTTCTTGGTTTCTGAATCACCGAATGATTCCTTTATCGGAAATTTTTCAATTTCATGGGAGAATAATTGAGTTATACAATGTTTTGATGGCGTCTTTCTAGACGGGACTTTTCTGTAAATGCATGATTCCAAGTGACTGTGCAGAGCATTAGACTCGGATTTCTTAAGTTTTGATAGATGTTAAGAAAACTAGAGCCTTTTTCAACGTCAATCTTTCTTCATCTTATTTGTATTTAAACATTAGCCATTTTTATAAGAATGGTTTAGCTTTAGATGATTCAAAGAGATACCTTGAGAAGGATTGAAAGATCAGTGATGAATTGTGTAGCACTGTGCAAATGCTGCATACATTGGTTATACATGGTGTCCCAGCAAGGTAGTGACGCCCTTTAATTCTCTCTATCTATTATAAATAAGTTGCCAATGTTAATTGAAAAAGTGCCCCAAAAAACGTAGGAAAAACAATACGTTAAGAAAAAAATCTCGTAATTTAAAAAAACATGACACTTTTGAATTGATATACGACTTTCATACAAAAAAAATTCACAATTAGTAAAGTGTGCCACGTACAATAAGGTGGTAGCGTACAAAAATTCAGCGTTTCATCATAAAAAATCTCAGAGAATCTTTAAACACTTCCGGTCAGGTGCTATTCATGAATTTGAATATAAATGTTTATTCGCAAAGTGTAAAAAAAGATATTCTCTCGTAATTTCTGTGCGACCCCTAAAACGCAATCATCAGAAGTGATATTTTCCCATTAGACAGACATTGAAATGTGATTTATCATCAGAACTCCGAGACATTTAAGACACTTTTCTGAATCTCTTTATTAGTGTATGGAAAGTATTTTACTGATTGGATTTTTTTTTGAACGGGGTTTCACATACAAATTTAAAAATTGCCACTTTTTGAAAATTAACAAGAGGAATTTTTTCAATTTACATTGCCCACTTACCTTTAAGGCGGGGAAAAATTAAAACCTGATACCATATTTTTTAAATACCCTGTACCATAAAGCGAATTTTCAAATCCTATTAAAACAGGGAACAGTTTTTCTTTTAAATATGATAAGTTTCATTTTAAATATTCCCACAGATATAGAATTAGCCATTCCCCTAGTAGCACAAGTAGTTCAAAAAACGTCCGAAAGACGTTCACAGAAAGCTCAGAGGCGTTCAAAACACGTGCTTTGAACGTCTTTTAAGCTAGTTGTGCTACTATGGTCATGGGGGCACCACAGTCTATTTTAATTCAGGTAAAATAAAATTTATAAAATATTTTTATTCTGTATATGAGAAGGCATTTTTTCATTTTATAAAAATTAATGTCAATGAATATGTTCAATCTCAGTCGATCGGTAGAAAACGGTTTCTGTTACAGAAAAAATTCAGTTGAAGTCTTGAAAGAAAAATGCAGAATTTCTAAGGTGTCTGATAGTTTTCTCCCTCGCAAAAATCAGATGATATTTAATAGGAAAAGTGTCATACGGAGTGTTTATATCATGGAAAAAGTTTTCAACCTACGAATATATAAAGGAATGTGGCCTAAAATGATCCTAGTGCGAAAAACGATCCACATACGTTTTCTCACACACAGGCAACGCTATTTACCGGGTAACACATAAACTACTTAAGCCAAGTGAAGAAAAAGAAAGGTCGGTATTCGAGCGGTCACATTATTACGCGTCTAAATAGAATTTTTCGAAAAAATGATTCTTATAACATATGTTATAAGGTCAGCACGACATTTCATATTAATTTAGTTACATTGTCTTTAACGTACAGAAATATAACTTGGTTTACTGAATAGATGTTATGCTGAATTATGTTTTTGAATGTGAATAACACTTATTTAGTTTTTTGTTTCTCGGCGTATTCCAGTAAATGACCTAAAGTGGAAAGCCATATTGCTATGTAAAATGATTCATCGACTGAAGAAACTCTAGATCTGGTTCCTAGCATCATGGAAAACCTTCAGTCGTTCTCAAAATGAGCGTGACTCAACTTTACATTATTTAATTTATTCTTCGCTTATTCTAGGCCATAATTTTTGAATTACAATTTTGAAATATTATATTTTATTGTTTGTGGTAATTTTTACTTTACCATTTTCATGAAATAAATTATGCATACTATACGATTGTAAAATTTGTTTTATTTATTTTTGTACAGTTGTAATTATACTTCTACACCTTTTATTTTACCGATAAAAGCGATGTACGATAATTTTCAAATGAAGGACCATTTTGCCCTTGTGGTGCGGGTAAAATGATCCTTTGGTAACTTTCTCAAAATTTATTTTTTTCATTACTAAATGTGCTTTAAGAATATTTAAAAATATGTTTATGCTGCAAAATATAGTGTAAAATATGCTAGCAAAGGGGAAAAGTTTTATTTAAACATTAAGAGGCATTGCAGGGGCAAATAAGGCAGGGCGTTCCCATCAGCATCTCAGAATTTCATGAATTTTTTTTTCTTGTGTTGCCTTACCCATGGAAAGAACAAATCTGAAATATTTTTGATTTACCTCTTTTAGTTTTGGAGTTATGAGGCGTCAAAGTACCCCAGACGAGTGACGTAGAAATAATTTAGAACCATTTTTGCAACTTTATTATCTCGACTGTGACTGGCACAAAGGTGTTTGAGAGAATTTTTTCATTTCTATAATATACCTTGGATATTAACATCTCAAATTGAAAAGTCATTCGAAAATAGCCAGAGCCCCCGAATATCCCAAATTTCATAAAAAATACAGTTTTAAGAGTGCTTTAAATCTTGGCTCTGACGTGATACAGAAATACGTTTTGCACAGAGCAGATATACATCTGCATATAAAGTGAATCCAATGTTAAAAATGTTTGAAGGCCCCCAGGGACCCACGTTACGGTACCATAAAAATGGTCTTTAGCGCAAATTTATGCAATTTCGAAGCATTCCTTGGTAGAGCTGAAGCCGACTTCCCACAAGAGAAAACCGTTGGCATCGATATGTAGTATCATCTTGTAGTTTTATATTATGAAAAAAGACTTTTTGAAGGTTCAACTGTTTCGAAGAAAAATCCCAAAAAGTATCTCCCTATTCGGTACATTCCACTGGCACGCGTGGGGGCGTTTCGGCGTTCCATTAAGAAGTTTAATCGACTGTACCAATATTTACAATTACCTTAGTCTGCATATATCACAAATATATCCTCATAGCACAAATAGTTCTTTTACAGGGGCACTCATAAGAATTGCATTACGCTGTATGGGGATCTCTGCAACTAATGAACCAATTCGAATTTTTATTTTTCACTGATAGAAAGCTAAACTATTCCTGAATATTATAGGCTAGGTAGGCTGAAATTCAATTTTGTTCAGTCTACCACCTGTTTTCAGATCATTTAATAAGAAAATATCAATATCATAACAATAATATTCAAAAATAGAGCATTAATGACAACGGAAATAATTTTTACCATTTGAAACTCTAAAAAAAGTAGTAGAACAGTAACAGAATGAATAAAACACTAGCGATGTTAGCAAGGAATACTCTTCCCATTAGATTTATAATTTCGAATACTCTATTTTTCAGTGAATCATACAAAAATTGGATGTCTGTTTGGGAAAAATGATCCCATTTTGCCAAAAATGATCTATTTCGGGCGTACCTCTTACTGGTCCAAGGTACACTACCATTCAAGTAAGTGTAGTATTTAACAAAAGAATTTAAATGAAATCGTCTGCTTTCTATTAATTACTGCATTATTGTTTTTTGTTTTAATTGAATGGCATCATTAAGAATTTTAGTTATTATTCCAAGATGTTTTGAAGACAGGATCATTCTAGTTTTCCAGCAATAATCTCCAGCAAGTAATTTCGCTGTTTTTTTCTTGCTTTACACGTGATTTGTACACGTGATATGTACACAAGATTTTCCTTGTTTGTTTTCTCTCTAGAATGCCAAGAGAAATACCCTTAAATGATCCAAAAAATTCATTTTCAAAAAGCTGAAGCATCATCCAAAGTGGTACCATACACGTATATTGATAACCGTTTATCTTGGGCTAAGGAACACATGTCATGGACTACAGAATGGACTTCTGTGATATTTTCAGATGAGAAGAAATTCAATTTAGACGGTCCAGATGGTTACCAGTACTACTGGCATTGTCTGAACAACGACGAACATTTTTATTCAACTCGACAAATGGGGGGAGGAAGTTTGATGGTCTGGTTAGCAGTTGGATATGGAGGAATAACGAGTCTGGATTTTCTGAGTGGTAGGCAGGAGCATACAGACTATATTCAGCTGCTAAATTCTGAGCTTCTTCCTTATGACTTCGAATTTGGAGGAGAAGAGTGGATCTTTCAACAAGACGGAGCCTCCATTCACACTGCTAACGGAGTTAAAAACTGGTTCGTTTCAAATAATGTGCAGGTTTTACCCTGGCCAGCTAAAAGCCCTGATCTTAACATAGTAAAAAACATCTGGGCAATGCTTGTTCGTCGTGTATATTCTGGTGTAAAACAGTTTTAATCCATCACTGAGCTTCGAGAAGTATTGAATAGCTCATACCATAATTCTTGCACGACATCCAATATTTGTATGATTCGCTGCCAAATAGAATATTCGAAACTAGCTGCGTGCCCGTTCTTCGCACGGTAGGAAACGAAAAATTTCCTCACATGTGTAATTCGAATTAATTCCAGTGATGTGGAATCTAGAAAAAGCAAAATTATTTCTCTCTTGACTTAAAATTTGCGTCATATATGTAATAACCTGAGATCATTGCAATATAATGACACACACACACAAAAAAAAAAAACTATATCAGCGTCATTCGGTATCAAAAAAGTGATAATGGACCGTTTGCAGTGAACTTCTCACTTTCAAAATGTCTTATTTCCGCAGACATGCTGTCTTTTAGGTTCACGTTTTAGCGTTAAATACCTCAGACACTACATGAAATGGACATTTTTTTTTATTTTAAAAATACGTCACCCTCTCTTGGAACCCTTTACAAAAAGAAAAGAGATAAGAAATAAGACTGCGCTATTTATAAGGGCTTTAAAGTTGTTTTTCTAGATTATGCCGTTTAAATTTCTTCTCGCAAATAAATCCAGTATTTATAAAAGGAAATCAAGCCAAGCAAAGAAATCGTCTGCTCGCGGGACCCGTTTTTATTTATTTTTTTTCAGCTGGCAATTTTAATCATTGTTACTGTATCCATGACAGCCAAACCTCAAGATATCAAACCGAAACTCATAAGCAGGTACTACTGAAATGAAAATCCCTCTTTACTTAAAAATTCGTAAAAATTCTCCTAATTTATATTTTTCCCCCGTTCTTCTTTTAAAAGTGGGCGAATTGTGTGCTCCGTCTTTTGCCCAAATATAAGAAAGTTATGGAAAAAACACTCAAAATACTGGTGTTAAACAATAACGTAAATAAAAAACTTTGTAAAAAACACACATAAGATGTTATAGGTAAGAGGATACGCACGTTTCAACCAAAAATTGTTTTGGCCTTCGTCAGTCCAAGCCCTTCGTTGCAAGCAACACAGGGAACTCAGTTCCCTGTGTTGCTTGCAACGAAGGGCTTGGACTGACGAAGGCCAAAACAATTTTTGGTTGAAACGTGCGTATCCTCTTACCTATAACATCTTATGTGTGTTTTTTACAAAGTTTTTTATTTACGTTATAAGAAAGTTATGACAGATAGAATTCAAGATGCAGCAGTTTTAAAAATATTTTACGAAAGTCAGCGTCAAATTTAATTTTATTTGAAAAATTCCCAAAAATCTGCAAATTACGTTACACATTCCGAACAAACAGTTTTTAAAAGAAAATTTTCTCCTCTATACGATGATGTAAATATCGTTTTCTTGCGAGTGCAATTACCGGCGTTATTATATATTACGCAAGAAAAATCGCTAAAAATCGGACAAAACATAAAATAAAACATTTTCTAATTCGAATTTCGAAAAAATCGCTTCGAGGTGTGTCGAGACCCGTCTTGGAGAATTTCCGTACAAAATTTGGTAGGTCTACGATCACCCGTTTCGGAGCTACTCGAGACACAGACAGACAAACGGACAGTTTACACTCTGTTTTATTTATATAGATTATAAAATCTAATGGGAAGATTATTCCTTACTAACATCGCTTGTATTTTATTCATTGGGTTACTGCCCTTCTACTTTTTTTACAGAGTTTCAAATGGTAGAAATTATTTCTGTTGTCATTAAGGTTTAATTTTGAATATCATGATTATGATATTGATATTTTCTTATTAAATGATCTGTAAAATGTTGCTTACAAAAAAATTCAGTAAAAATAAAAGGTTCCTTATTTTTCTAAAAAAATCTAAACGTCCTTACACTTTTTTTTTACGCAGTGTAGGCTAAAATTCATGCATGCAGCATAATTTACAGGAACACTCAAAATAATTCGTAAACATTGTCGTAACTGTCTCCATCTGCCAAATGCGAAAAAAAACTATCTAAATTAATTTGCTTTCCACATACCATGTCTTATACTTCATTTAAAATAAATAAAAAGTAAATAATAGTGTGAATAAACGAAATTATCGAAATTCTAGATCATTTATTTCTGACTTTTGCAAGCTGCTTTGATACCTTTTATAATAGCAATCGTAAATGGAGTAACAGGAGCAAATTCATTTGGACAAAAAAATATCCTGTAAGTAGGGACTGTTTTTGTGTCATCTCGTCGTGTCCCTTTAATGAATGAGAGTCAGGTATTATGTGCAAATATTTCATTGTAGCAGCCCCATCTACTTCTGATAAAGCGACGACCCTTCCACTGTAAAATAACTTTTCCTGCGTAGAAAGAGTTAAGCTCAATTATTAGCAACTTACTACTTTTTTCACTAGTGTACAAAAAAATTATATTTAAAAAAAGAAATAATGTAAAATGCTGTATAATAAAAATATTTTATTTATAGAACACGTACAATTTTTTTATTATTTGAATATTTTGAGCATTCCTGTAAATTATGCTACATGCAAGAATTTTAGCCTTTGTTACTCAGGAATAGTGTAGTTTTCGGTGAAAACATCTTTAGAATCGATTCAGTAGTTACAGAGATGTCCGTATAGCGTATTGTAGTAGAATTCTTTTGAGTTCCATGTAAAAGAACTAGTTATGCTACATGCTGAAAGGACCCTAGCGGGCCTTCAAAAATTTTTAACATTGGATTCAATTTATATGAAGATGTATAACTGCTCAGCGCAAAAATGTTTTCTGTATCACGTCAGAGCCATGATTTAAAGCATTCTTAAAACTGTATTTTTTATGAAATTGGGGGTATTTGAGGGGGTTTATTTGGGGGCTCTGACTATTTTCGAATGAATTTTCAATTTGAGATGTTAATATCCAAGTTATATTATAAGATAAAATGAAAAAATTCTCAAAGCACCTCTGAACCAGTCACAGTCGAGGCAATAAAGTGGCAAAAGTGGCCCTAAATTATTTCTACGTCACTCGTCTGGAGTACTTTGGCCCCATAACTCCAAAGCTAAAAGAGGTAAATAAAGCAAATTTCAGATTTGTCCTTCCCTTGGGTAAGGCAACACAAGAAAAAAAAATCATGAAATTCTGAGATGGTGATGGAATTTTCTTTCATGACTTGCCCGATATGCTCTTGCAATGGCTCTTAATGTTATTTTATAGGAGAAGGTGGCCCAAAATGATCCTAGCGGGTAAAACGAACCACATGTGTTCTCATAGGTACAGTTTTTATACATAGTCTGGCGCAGTATGTCCTTTTTGGGCCTTGTGCCAATAAACTGCAACCAACCAACCAACCTCATAGATGCAGATAGCGCTACCTACCGGGTAGCACATAAACTAGTAGTGCCAAGTGAAGAAGAAGCAATGGCAATATTCAAGCGTCACAATGCATCTAAATAGAATTTTTCGAAAAAATGTGTTTTATAACATCTGTAAAAAGATAAGCACTACCTTCCCTATTTATTTAGACATACAGTCTTTCATGTACATATATACGACTTGATTTACTGAATAGAGTGTGTTTTTAGATTAAAATTGCACTGCTAATATTGTTATGTTTCTCGGCTTCATCCAGTAATATGAACTAAATTGGTCTTCCATACTGCCAGATAAAATGACCCATCGACTGAAGACACCGGGTCCTGGACAACATGGCAGGCCTTCAACAGTTCTCAAAATGCGTGAATCTCTATTACATTATTTAATATACAGGGTGTCCAGTGCTAACGCTGTCCAATGGCTATTACCTAAATCGTTAGTCAGAGACACATAGTTCCAATTGCAAAAATGCTTTAAATTGTATAATCTATTATATCAGAAAAATCAAAGTCAATAAATCAATTTCAAAATTGATTATAATTGATTGATAAAAATTAAGAAATTTAGATTTTTATACGGTCCTCTGGTCCTGTCAGTTATATTTCGAAAATTTTTCTTTATGCAATTTTATGCACAATAAAAAAAAATCGTCCTTCTACGACCAAAATTCATCGATTTATGAAGCATCAAACATTGCGACTTACGTCACTTTTCCACGTTTAAAAATTTCTCGTTATGGTAAACCGTTGAGGGACCATATAAATACTGAAATTTTAAATTACAAGTTTTAATTTTATTTTCTGGCATAATGCGGAAAAAGAAGCAAAACTAATTTTCTGAATTTTCTGGCTTTCTTAATTTTCTGAGTACTGATCTTCAAGCAGGGCCTTATTATCGCATGGGCAAATCGGGACTTTGCCCAGGGCCCCCGGCTCGAAAGGGCCCCTCAATTTCAAATGTTGTTCTGAAATATTCTTTTTATATAAAAATTTTATAAAAAAAAAAATGAAACACATTTCATAGATCAGGGGCCCCCAAATCCATCAATGCCCGGGGCCCCTGTTCGTCATAATCGGGCCCTGCAAGCAGAGGGCTATAGTTAACCTCTATTAAAATCTATCTGAGGTCATACTTACTAAATCGTATATGTGTAGCATGTAGATGTGTAACATAAAAGTGTGCTACGCAAAGTACAGAAGAGTTTTCTGCACGGGTGCATATTCAGATTGCAGTCGAAGGAAGTTATTTTACATTAGGAAGTTCATTTAAAAAAACCTGTTTGAAAAATTCGACTTTCAGAATAAGCTATTTTTTTATGCTACTTTATTGGATACACATTGTTAAACGTTAATCTTCTTTATTGCAATGTATATTCATAAAATAGTTAATGAAATTGCTAATAAATATTACAAAGCTCAAACCATGTTAATTTTTCTCAAATTCATTTTGTATACAACCCCTATTTCGCAGCTTGAAAAGTGCTCTAACTTTAAACAGCTGTAACTCGGCGAATTTTCGTCGTAGGAGGACGAATTTTTTTTATTGTGCATGAAATTGAATAAAGAAATTTTTTCTAAATATAACTGATAGGACTGGGGGAGCGTGTAAAAATTTAAATTTCGTAATTTTTATAGGATTTGATTCACTGACTTCGATTGTTTCTCATATAACAGATTATGCAATTTAAAGCATTTTTGCAATTGAAACTATGTGTCACGGTTTACGAAATAGCCATTGGACAGCGTTAGCACTGGACATCCTGTATATCCTCGTTGATTGTATGCCATAAATTAGAATTAAAATTTTGACATATTCCATTTTATTGCTTGTGATACTTTTTTTAAAAATTTTTAAAGTATGCATACTATATGATTGTGAAACTTATTTTATTTAATCATGTATAGTCATGATTACTTTTACAAAGTAATCATGACTATACAGAGACTAAAATGTTATTTTATGTTAGACTAAAATCGATTTTATTAAATCGAAGAAAATGTCAAAATATATTACTGTTTTGCATTTTATTACAGCTTTTATTTTGCCGATAAAAATCAGTTTACGATTATTTTCAAATAAAGGATCATTTTTTCTCTTGGCTGAGGGTAACATGATCCTTTGGACACTTTTTCATTACTTCAATTTTTTCAATAATCAATGTGCTTTTAAATTATTATTAAAATATATTTACGATTCTAAATACAATGTAAAATATGAATGCAAAGAGCTAAAATTTTATTTAGATACTTATGTTATTTTATACAAGCTTAAACCTTAAGGTAATCATTTTGGGTCACCTTCCCCTACGGCAGTTTCAATAAAGATTGTTTCACGGGTAAATGAAAGTTTTACACATTAACACATATTTAAAAATCTTTTAGGAAATAATAAAGAAAAAATTAAAGCTACAGAAATTCGAGCTACAAAAATCGTTCTAAATAGGAATATAGCAAACATTTTTTTAAAGTTTCATTGAAGCAAAAGATTAATCTTTTCAGATTTGCGATTCTTTTGATATTCTAAAACTAATCGAGGTTTGAACTGTACTAATGCAAAATAATTGCCATTTCATATGAAATATTTTCAAATAGCACATTTTTTTTTCCTCGAAGAACCGTCCGGAAAAATCGCTTTAATGTTTCGTATTTTGAAACACCATAAATCTATCTCTCTTTCTCACACGCATAAGTTTCGAATTAGGAAATGACCACTGTAGATGATCACTTCCATTTGTAGTATGTTATATTTTTCATATCTTTCTTTTACACTTTATTTTATATTCAACAGCAAATCCCAATAGGAAATGGAATGTTATATACAACTCATTAAATTCTGAGGGTGTCATCATGGCATTAGTCAAGATTTCTTTTGGATCCAATGCTTTATTTATCAGGGTTTATTTTACTTACAGTCGATACGTTAAGAAAATCAAAATACGAAAAGGATTTTCCCTCTATTCCAATAGACTATAGGGAAGATACAGAAAATGTGCAAAAGAAAACGTTTATCTAATAGCGAATTTTATATTTTCTTTAAAATATAAAATCATCAAATGTTAGATTAAAATATTTAAAAATGGTTTATATTTCTATGTGTATTATTTTATAAAATTGAAAATCAAAGTCAAAAGATAGCATTGTTGCATATTTTTGTGATTTATTTCAAAAGATATTTTCTAAATCATATGGCAGTGAAAAATCATCTAAATGTTACCCTGAATGAAGAAATCATGCGTATAATTGCAAAGTATATTCAATACTCAAAATACATTTTAAAAACCATTGTGTGTTGTAATTAATATGTCATACTATAGCCTTTTATGCACAGTGTATAGAATAGATTGACTGTTTTAAAAATTTATAAGATGAAAATCACGCTGACATGCACAAATAAAGCAAAAGTCATAAAAAACTATAAAAATAGAATAAGAAGTAAAAGAAAATAGAACGGATCTCTCTTTAGTCCTATTCGCATATATTTTTTTTTCTTTGATGAATTTTAAAATTTAACACACAAAGTGTGTCAAAATTTCCTAAAAAATTATAAAAATGTATTATGAAAATTAACACAAATAACTATAAAATTTTGCAGTTTTCATGAATATAATTAAAGAGAGATCGGATAATTTTGATAAGAAACAAACTTCATATTATATATGTCAGCTCTAACTATTATTAATATTTTCAGCTGCAAACGTTTTCGGTATTAAAAAAATATGAATTGTCACATTAACTTACTGCAAGATTGTTAATTGTTAATTTAACCATTAACAATCTGTTTTGGTTGGTTGTTTTCTTCACATAAAATTTTGAAATGGTCAGTCTGTTTTATGACACCCGATATGTAGCACGTGATTCCAAATTGTGCCTTTTTTTTACAAAATATTGAAACATAAAGTTTAAGAAAATCAGTTTTATTACTTAATGGCTATTTAATTACTACTAAAGATCATCGTCCATAAATATAATGGATTTTCTCGTTATGGTACTATTCTGGTCGATCTTTTATATTTGATTGTTTTGTATCAGAAATTTGCCAAAATTTTTAAAGGATACAAACTAATATTCGTCTACTTAAATCAGTAGTCCCTAAATGGTTAAGATTTTAGAATTTCTTCATAGCATGCAGGGGAAGGTGGCCCAATATGATCCTAGCGGGCAAAACGAATCACATATGTTTTCTTAAATACAGGTAGCGCTATCTACTGGGTAACACATAGACTAGTTGTGCCATGTTAAGAGGAGGCAATGGCGATATTTAAGCGATCGGAGTATGATGTGTCTGAGCAGAATTCTTCAATTAGTGGGTTTTTTAATATCTCTTATAAGGTTAGCACTAACTTTATATTTATTTAGAAATACAGTCTTTAATGCACAGAAATGTGACTTGGTTTGCTGAATAGAGTATCTTTTTAGTGTTCGAGACGTGTTCGACGTGTTCGAGAAATATGACCTAACGTGAGAAGCCATATTGCCAAGTAAAATGATCCATCGACTGAAGAAACTGTAGTGCCGGCTCCTAGCCATCATGGCAGCCACTCAGACTTTTTCAGATCGTTTATTTTGCCAATAAAAATAATTTACAATTATTTTCAAATAAAGGATCATTTTGCTCTTGGTAAAGTAAAATGATCTTTTACACTCATTTTCAAAATTCTATTTTTTTTTTCGTTAATCAGTTTGGGTTTCAAATATTATTGAACTATGTTTATGATGCAAAATATAGAAGCAAATATTGAGGCAAAGGCAAAAAGTTTTATTTAACATTTATCTTATTTTATGCTAGTTTTCACCTTAAGGGAGTCATTTTGGGTCACCTTTCCCTATATTTATATGTATGTGCGTGCGATGAAAATGCAAAAGTCATAATTTTGCAACCATCATTTTGAAATATATGTATGCCAGTATACTTCTTGAAAACAAAAATAAATATTTGTTCGATTTCCAGGAAAATATTCAAAACTAAATAATTATATTAGCATATCAGTTTGTTAATCAATGAGTTTTATATCGTAAATATTTCTATCTAATTTTTCTATCAATTTCAATAAAAATAACAAAGTCAATTTCTTCCTGTTTACACAGTTTTATTAGCATCGTTTCTAGTCAATGCAGAAACAGTCAACATACTTTATTGCGAGCATCCATAAATAGCAGGCGTTTTTAATTCATTTTATTAATGATGTATGAAAGAAAATTAATATTTACTTTATTTAAGTTTTCAAGTGTACTCTTAAAAAATCAAAATTTGTCATTTATTAAATAAATTTTTTGCATGAGTCAAATCGAATTCTGTCAATTTACATACTTTTTTAGTTTAGTTTTCAGTTTTGTTAAATTTATTTCCTTTGTTCCCAATTATTATTTTCTTCAAATATCAAAACTCTAAAAATAGATTTTCAGCATAAAATTTTGAAGTTCAAATTTTTTATTTCAATAAAACAGTTTCAATTTCTGAAATTGATTGACTTTGTTTTCAGTTAAACTGGATTTACGATATTGCATTGCTTTAACTTCTATATTCTTCAATTTATAACACTTTAATTTGAGCATCCATTTCAGTATACTATATAACAGTAAAAATAACTGTCAATAATTTTCAACTTGTGAGCACCATTTTCTAGAAAATAAAATCAATCAAAACTGAAGTAAATTAACTTAAGAACATTAAAATATCTCTTATTTCCAGTATTCCTGAACACCTATCATTAAAAATATTGCTTAATGTTTTGTATTTTCATACACCCTATGTCGTATGAACTAAAATATTCCATTTTTCTTCTTTCTCAACTACACTGTGTTTTATATTCAACAACAAATCCAAAGGGGAAATGAGTAGTACGTTATAAACTACATACGGAATCCTTAAGGTGCTATCATGGCATTTGTCATGATTCTTTCAGGGCCCATGCATCATTTATCACCGTCTCTTTTTCGTGAAGGTCGTATAAGTTATAGAAAAAACCAAATGCAAAACATCATTCATTTGTTTTATTTGACTTTAGAGGTAAAGGTAACAGAATGAATAAAGGATTTATGTAAATATATGATAAGTCACTATGTGATAGATTTAACCCTGTGAGTTTAATTTATTATTTTATGTTCAGCAATATAAAGAAAAAACAAAACCTCTTACAAACAGCCTTTTCTATGTGTTTGATCCGTTTTTCATGTATATTAAGATTTAACTACGAAATAAGTGCATACCAAGTTCTCAATCCCGTAATAATAGCAACATGGGAACACCAAAAAGTGCCATTAAACATGTGTGATAGATATTAAATATACAATACATTTGCATATCATAAAATAAGAATAAACTTTTTTGGCTTCTTAAGCATAAATTTTAAGAGTAATAATATTTAAAAATATTTTTAGTTGAGAATTTCATTTCTTTTTCGATTTTTATTTAGCACGTCAATTTTCAGATTTTTCCTTTGAGAGTGATAACGTTTAAACGAACATAAGGATGCTATATAGTCTGCGTAAGCATATACAAAATCATATATTTTTAAGTACTCGATTGTTTTCTCTTTTAAGTACCTTAATTACTCTAAGTACAGACTGAGTTTTCATTGTAACTTCAAATCATTGAGCTTTATTTCTATTGCCATATGCTAGTGGAGGCTTGTTCAATATGGCCTATACAAATTACAGCCAATCACAGCGTAGTAGACAGGTACGTTCTTTTACCACAGTCACATTTTGTATCTGAAATGCGATTCTTGAATAAATTACAGAATGAAACGAGTATGAATAACTTAGACTATTAAGAATAAGGTAGTTAGATCAAAAATTATATTTGCCTTTATTCTTTAAAAGCAGAAATTTATAAACTAATTTATTCCGATTTCCAATGCTGAAGAGAAAGTTCAGTTACCTTTTGTTTTCTAATAGATATACTAGAAAGTTTTACGAACCATACCTATAAAAAAACGCTGTTGCTTATTTATTGAAACAATATTTATCATGTGTTTTGAATTGAAAATTATCTATTTTTATGTTTCTAATTCTAATGAATCGCTTGTGTAATGTTTTCATTTACACTAAGTGTTGTCACAGCCATCATCTGTTTCGATGTTGGGGTATTCGAACCTTATTTCTTATGAATATGTTCCCTTGAATTCAAATATGGAATTAATTTTTGTCTAGGAGCTGAAATTTCTGAGATGTAATATTTTAATGAAATGAAAGTTATAAAATTTTAAATTAATTCCATGAATCCAGTAAACTAAACACGGAATTTTTATTAGTATACTATACAAATATTATTACAGGCAAAAATTAAGTATTACCAACCAGCTAGCCACTGAACGGAAATTTCAAATCCGTGACATTCTTGAAAGAATTTTAAAACAGTCCCTTCAAAATTCCGCCGTAATCTGCCATCATCTGAGCATAAGATCTTCCTAAGGAGCGGTCTTCCATAGTTTTAACTCCGAAACTTCGCGTAAATACGGGTTAGGATCCCTTAGAAAATCCCCCACGGAGGGCAATACTCCGCCCCTTGGCCTAGATCCCTCGCGCAGATAATTGGCCTTAACACCACATTTGCATTTTCTATAGTTTAATTATCTTGATGAAATCTTTCATCTTGTTCTTCAATAGTGTATCCTAAATTTTTTTTTTTGAAAATGGTCTGAGTGGCTGTATAATCTGAATACTCATGTTACGCTTTTAAACAACATTCCAGCTTTAAGTACGTTTCTAATAACCTTTAAAAACACTTTTACAACTATTTAAAACTATTAAGCATCTCATTTACCTGTTCAAGATAGTTTTCAGCTTCGTATTTGCATAGGAAATTTCCAATGTCCAGACTTTTTGCTAAGTTTCATTCATTGAATATAAATACAAAGGGCAGATCCTTAATTAGTTGTCCTATGCCATCAAGTATTCTCTTTCAATTTTCTCCATACTCAATTGAGGCATTTTTTCACCAGCGTATGTAAAGCTTCATCCGTTCTTATCAAGACCCTTTACAAATTGCTTCATAAAGCCGAATTTGATTTGCACTAAGAAAGATGATTTTCTCTTGTTCAATTAAGCGTTTGTTAATCATATTTTTCCCTAGCGTCCATATTTTCAATCTTAGGCTAAACTTTTATAACCCAAATCGTTTCTGTTTCGTATTCACTACCCGAGATATACAAATTACAAGGAATTTGGTATGACATTTTTCCTGTCCAAGTGTCGTTTTCATTTATTAACCTTTTTAAGTCCACACGATTCGCCCATTAATGATCATGATATTTTATTTTCTCTAAGACCAAATTTATTGTGTTATATTCTTCTTTCATTTTCATCGACATATTGGTATGGAACCGTATTTGTTTCCGTTGTGGAAGGGCACATTGCAAGCTTTGATTTGAGCTGTCAATAAACAGGCGCCAGACATCTAGGAAAAATTCAGGAAGACGCATTTTTCCAAAAGTCTTCTAATTTCATGACAAAATACAAGATTGTCCTCTTGAAAGAAGGATAGCAGGTCCTTGAATCGTGCATGGTTAAATATCATTGCGGCCAGTAAATTCAACCTGGAAGCCAGTAATTCATTAGCTTCTTTTCACAAATCGAGATCTCTGGTGATGTTATTTAACTCACCCTGGTCGAAACACTGAGGAATTGGTGATATTCCCACATAATCACTGTCGCAGTTATTAGAATTAGAAGGTTCATCAGAGTGACAACACTCGTCTTCATAGAGCTCTATCATCTAGTCAAATATTTTGATCTACCTTCTTCAGAGATGGACCGGACGTCTTGCAGAGAATACATTTGGGTAAGATCACTTACTTCGGTTATTCTGATTAACACCAGTAGTATGTACTATGCAAAATTAACAGCCATCGAGGTATGCCGAACTTCAAAATTTTTCTTATCCCGATTGTCCACTGTCGTAAATGTTCTGTGCAAGTTTCACACACTTGATGTGGAGGCCAGGTTTAATCTTGACACTAAGTATAACCCCAAAATATCCGTAATAGGCTGTTTTTGAAGTAATAAATGGCTTTTGTATTTTCTTTAAACGAGCATTCTCCATATATGTAGCAAAACAACTTCGACTTGAACTGAAATATTTTTTTTATTCAACATCTCAAGTATGGCTATCTACTATAAAGCATACATAAATACTAATATCACGTAAAGGAAACTTTGATGTATGTCGTTTGGGGCTTCCGAAACTAACCTCAATGTGAAAAAAGCGATGGTCACTGAAGTAACTGGATGTTAACTCCATCTGCTGCTCTTTGGAAATACCTGGAAGACAAACAGAAAACTCGATAAATATTCCGGAACAATCCTTGTGCAGATGTTTTAGAACTGAACATAATAGGGTTAGAACAGTAGTTTTTGTGAGTTAACTGTACTTATAAAAACACGGTAATCTAAAAAACTAGAGTTGATAGAAAAAGCTGATTGTATGTTTAGATTCAGTACCCCACATGCTGCTAAAACCAGTTACAGCACATGTGTGATCAAGGTATTTCTGCATCCACGGTGTTTTTCTGTCAGGTTCTTTACATCAATTAACACAGTTTTTGCTTAAACGTCATCAGTTATACAAGTCACCAAAAGAAAAGGAGCAACCATATATTTTATAAGACTTCAAAGTTTTCAGCAACAGTCTCAAAAGTTTGTGTAAATATGCATTTGATATTGATTCTAAACTGATAAAATTAAGAAACATTGTGTTATAAATAGTTATAATAAATTTTACAAATAATTATTCGAAATAACATTATTTTCAAACAATATAATTCACGTGTGTTAATTTGAGGTATATCTCCGTTTGATGACAGTATCTATATCTAAAATATTGCATTTTTGTCTTTTAAATTGATACTATGTTTTATGTTCAACGACAAATCAAAACAGGAAAGGAAAAGTAGGTTAGGAACAGCACATCGTATCCCCAAATTGTGATGATCCTGCCATCAGTCATGATTTCTTTTGGCATTTGTCCATCGTTTATCACTATTTCGTTCCCTTAAATGTGATGAGTTGTATCAATCAAAACACGTAAAAGCGCATCCATGATTTTCAAAAGATTTCGAAGATTACGGAAATGTATAAAATAAAGCATTATGTAAATATGCATTTTATATTTCTATTGAAATGGGATTGAAAACAGTATGTGGTAGAATGAAATCTATGATTGTGGAATATTTTTTCTGTATACATTGTACTTTCTAAAATAGCAAAATAAATAGGATACACTGCGCGATATATGTTTTTCTCCGGTGTAATTGAATAGGTATTTTTGGATTTATTTATTGTTGAATTATAAAAATCTTCTTGATTTCGATATATATTTTTAAGTAGCAGGTGTTATAAGTCGACATTATTGAGAAATAAGAAAAGCTTTTAAAGTATTAAAATATCTAAAATGATACGTATTTTATGTTTTAATGTATTTGCAATCATGTGTTACTTAAATGAGAAATAAAACACAAGACTTTTGAAAAATGTCGTTCGTAACTTTATGTTTTAAGATTTTCAATGAGCATTGTTAACTTGACTATATCTATCTGTCTATCTATCTATCTATATATATATATATAATAAATTTCTCGTGCAAAATAGTTTACATAAAATCAAAATTGCCTGGATAAAATAAAAATTGTCTTCATTGATGAATCACATTTCTTTTTCATTCTTAACTCCTAATAGGAGTTTAAAATACCATAAAACATTTCAATTTATTTCACAGTAAATTTGGTTTTCATGAACATTTTGTTATTTATTAGGTTGTTCCAAGTATCTTGAGCTACATATTTTCTTTTCATTGTAAAACTTGTCAATCTAATTTTTATTTTGACACTATTCTTTAAAATAAGTAGAATAATTTAAAACAGCCATTTTTAAGTAAAGGTGGAGGAACTATCATGAACTCACTAACAACTAATAGGACACTTATTAGTAGTAGAAATGAGAATTTTAAAAACCATCCTAAAAGTCTTAATTATAGACTCATATATCGTTTTTCGATATCAGTATTTAACTTATAATCCATAATTAATGCATGGAAAGTTTTAGATTTCTAATTAATTATACAGACTTCTTCCAAATCAAATACCATTCAAATGAGGAAATATCTTCATTGATCCTATGATGGTTGAAAGGAATCTTTGAAAATGTAATCTGCATTGATTTTCTGATAATAAGACTGTAAAAAAATTTCAACATGTTGAACATCTTATTATAATTGTTCTATTGAGTCATTTAAAAAAAATGAATTATGTTACAGAAATATTCAAACTTAATTTTCTACACATGTAGCTGTTCGTCAGATTACTTAATTATTGATTAGTATGGTTAAAATATGATTATTAAATTCAATCAAATATCATTACATTCGCGTTCAAATATGGATGATTTCTATAAATTAATATTTTATTCGATATTTGCAGTAGTAATCCGGATAAACCTTGTTATACATAATTTGGCTTGTCCTGTTATTTAACAAATGAAGTAATTCGATGCCTAGCCATCATGAAATAATTCTCAATTAATTTACAAATGCAGAGTTATTTTACGTAAAATAGCTTGCTTTATAGTCATCTCTGTAAAATCTATTTTTAGTTCGCTTATTTTTAAAATGAACAGATATACCTTCGAAATGATATCTGCAATATAAAAGTGTAGAAATGTTCCTTGCAAATAATGAGAAAAGTTATACTTACAGATATTATGTAAGTAAACATTTCCATCTGAAAACTTTACGCTTTACTTTAACCAGTTTTTCTGAGAATATTTTTCTCAAGATCCACTTAAAAATCCGTAACTCACTTAAAAATGACCTACATTGTAAAAAAAAAAAAAAAAAATTCAAAACAACATTTCTTCGAAATAATGGCAGCTACGGTAACATTCTAATGAAAAATACATCAAAGCACCAGGGACATCACTGGACAATACATTTCAGTGGAACTTTCCTGAATTGTTCAGAAAAGTTTTGGTATAATTTTCATGAAACATTCTTTGGTACTCTAGGCACCTCAGCTGCCCATTATTTCCAATTATAATTCATGGATGTTTTACAGCGTACGTCATATATGAGCAAACTTCGGCCCGTGGGCTGTATATGGCCCGCCATGGCTTTTGCTCTGGCCCGAATAACTTATCAAAATCCTGTATAAAACACATATAAATCAAATTCCCGTGTAAATCCCAATTATACAGACCGGGACTTCAGTAACATCCTTAAAGTTTGGCTCGCAACTGTTCATAGGTTACCCATACCTGGTTTACGTTAGTAAAATTTGCACTTGGCGTATTTATTTATTTTTATATGAAAAAGCCTTTTTTGTAACAGCTAAATCCTGACACTGTAACTTTACAAGTTGACTCAAAATGAAAGTCTTCATGGAAAGAAGTGAATAATCGTTTTTTTACATTCAAATATATTTAGCTTTTGTTAGATGGATGGAACTCCGTCACGTTTCATCATGCATCATCGAGAACATTCTCATCTAGGCGATTCATCATCTCTTTCCGTGATTTATTTTTAGGACGTCGATAAACATCTACTATTTCAAAAAAGTATATTCTATCCTCCTAAACATGCTTAAAAGACAGACAAGAGTAAGACATTCTGTTTGATTTATTACGCAGCTAAGGTACCATTTTAAGTACAGTTTAGTGGTATGAAAAATGATGTCAGGTTTTTATTGTACTATCTATGGTGGAAACAACGTACTTAAATATTCTATACAAAGAAAAAAGAAAATGCATGTTGTATAAACGCAGTTTATAATAGAATTTCAAAACTTGCCAGCTGTGTTAATTAGCAAGCTGAGAAAATTGAATTAATTTTTCTCTCAACATAAACGAATTTTCTGTCTGAAATATGAGCAATAACTGGTTAATATCAACTATTAATTATTAATTTGCAGATTAATTAAGATTTTGCAAAAAATATTTCTCTTATATATAAAAAAGTGGTTCTTATATAATATCAGTCATTATTTTGTGAGTTGTGTTTTTAAGAAAAAAATTTTTGCCCGAAAGCAAATAGCTAGACATGCAAAAATAATAATATTAACATTTGTGCATCCGTGAAAGGTACAGCTTTCTGGCCTGGCACATCACGCGGCTGTAAATCTAGTGGTCTAGAGTTCCGGTCAGTGTTCTTCAGATGTAACGTGAATGCACAGTAGAACTCCTTAAAATGTCCTCCGACCAAGGCACCCACATCCTTGGCAGATAGACTTGTTTAGCTTTACCACAACAGAAGCAAACAAACAAACATTTAAATTTTACCCAGTCTTAATAAATAGTTAAATAGAAAATTATTCGCTATAAGAAGCGTATTAATTTATGCGTTTCGCAAAAGATATAAATCAGATCAATAAAAGAATGTAATGTACGTCTTCAAATGAACACACAGTCTTGAAAACACTATCAAATTTCTATATTTTACGGGAAATTCTGATTGGTAAATTATTACACAGATTCTTCGATTTCGACAGGTGGCAAAGTACGTAGTAGGATGCCAGCCTAATGGATGCCAGGCGTTTTAACTTATAAATAAAATACATTAATTCGGAACGTGGATTGTGGTTCGTTGATCAATTTATAACATGCCAGGATGTATTTCCTTATAAATTCACTAATATACAAATTTTGATTAAAACATACGTAATTCAAAAATATATTCATATCTATCATGCCATTTATAATGGTTTACATAAATTCCACTAATATGATTTCAGATAATTTTCACTTTATATTACAAAATATTACTTAACAATTTTGATATGCAGGAAATGTTTTTTTAAGATCAGTTATATTTTTTCAATTAGAATAAACCTACACGCTTAATCCATATACACACATTAAGTATTGAATGTTTATTTGAGTAATTTCAGTTTAAGTTTTTCAGAAAGATGTGAAGAAAACGAAGAAAAAAAGAAAGAAAAGCTGATGCTAGAAATGTTTTGTGTCTTAATTTCGTTATTCAACAAGAGTTAAGCAGAAAAAAAGTAATCGTAGTAATCAATGCAGGTAAACGAAAAATGATTTACACAGATAAATTACCCCCTACTAATGTGCAACATCCGATGAGATTCTACAAGAAAATTGTCATAAAATTAGCACTTTTAATAAAAACAATTTGTATGACGCATATCATTTGCGCATCCCAGAAAAACAATTAGATTAAAAAGTGAATGCTAATTAAGTTGTTTTAACAGAATTCTATAAGTAAACGATCTATAAAATTATTAATGAATATCAAAATATATATATTTATATATATATATATTTATATATTTTTTTCATTCATGGGTTTTTCTATTCAAAATGAATAATTCAGTTTTTATAAATCAGGCATTTACAAACACAGAATAAACGAAACATGTATGACTGATGCTCGAGTCAGTGTAAATTGAATAATCGTGTCATTAACAAAAATTTTCATTCAAAGACTTATCCGAAAATTCTAATCAATTCCAATACAGAATCCTTGGCCAGATTTCAAATTTTAAGCTTTGAGAAATACATTCGACATAATATTTTGTTTAATAAAATATGTGAATTTTCTGTATTTTTAACAGTACAATCTTAATAAATGTGAAAATGTGAATTCAAACATGCATTTTCTACATTCAGATGTATGTAAAGAGGCATACAGCAGAAAAGTACCATCAAACCCTGCATTTTGCTTTAAAATTTTTACTCTATTACTACAAAATTACACACTCTACCTCGGTTAGTACTATGACTAAAGAGATTGTTTTATTTAAAGTAACTAGGGGCCAAGGCCCCCAGACTTGCTACGCTCGCTTTTCGTATGAGGCATTCGGCCCCTAATCAGGCTTATTCGTAAAAAAGACATAATTTCTACAGACAAAACCCGAAGATTGGATCCGATAGAATGTTACTGAGCTACACATTGCTTGGTTCTTGCATCTTCATTGGTACATAAAAATTTAACTTCGCACTACAGTAGACCCCGTCCCCCTCATAACACGGAAGATATTTTGTTATTTGAATCCGTGTTGTACGGGTCCTGAGCTATACTCCACCTGGAGTGTGGACTCCGCTTATAATAACTGGAAAAATTATTTGCACTCCTCAGAAACACAATGATATTTAATGTTGCCATTCAAAATTTATATTAATTAGGAGCTAAAGCGTAATAAAATCAGAACATATGTTTCAGCTGTATTTTTAATAATGTAAAACCTATTGGAGACCTTGCGAATTTGCCACCCATGGCGATTTTTCATTATTTGGCGACTTGCGTACATGTAAAGTTAATAAAAGCTACGGAAGAGATAGAATAGCGTGTCACCCAAGGCGACTTTACGTTATTTGGCGATTTACACATGCTCACAACCTATATTTACTGTTCATTTAAGGTTACCGGAAAGCCGTTATCAATATTTTCATGTAAATATTCGTTTGCAGATTGGCGTACTTAACACCACGAATTATACAATCTCGTCGCGCTAGCAAATATCCAAAGTGTACTATAACTGCTATAATGGCATAGTTAACGCCGCCAAATATTTCTACTGGTAACAAATAATCCAGCTGGACGAGAACCGGCTTTAAAATAAACTGCATTTTAATTATTTCTCATTTTCAAGATATTAGTTATTCTGTTTTGTAAAAAACGAATAATCGCTAATTCTAAACTGCTGTTGTCTAAGTAAACTTAGTATTTGAAAATTGTCAACTTTGTGTAACACATTTTGAGTTACTTATTTCATATAGTTCTTATTTTGGCGTAAAATGGGCGTAATTCTAACTCATGTTTGTAAATTTCACGCGATTCTAGATACTTGGAAACGCTTTGTTGCAAAGGAATGAATGATTTTATGTGAAATATGGCAACCATTCCGTTTATTTTTTCTGTTTTTTATTAATATCTTCTAAAATAATTCGATTTTCGAAATTTAAATCAGCTTAGCAGATTCCTCGGAATTTATCGAATCTGTGGGTACCTTAGTCGAAACTCAAATCCCTAAGGTCTTCTTCAGCTCAGAATTCTTCAGCTGAAACGGGTTGCTGATTGCCACGAAATTTGGCATATGAACTGTACAGGAGATGCCTCCAAGGAAGTCTTTTAAAAAGTTTAGTTCCGAAAGGTCATAAGGAGGCCCTTTGCATGGTGAAATCAACTCCAAAATGACCCAGACTAGTTAGTAAATGCTCAAAATAATTATATAATTGTCTAAATTTTAGTAAATTTTGTATTAGCCACTTCCATTGTTAAATTTGCTGTTTTTTCAAGCAAAGATTCACCCAGTGGGCATTTTTTAAAAAACTCCTTGAGCACATCTCACATACAGTCTATTATAAAATTTTGTTACGATATTTTCATCCGTTTTATGTGGAGAACTAACTGATAGGGAAGTATACTTGTAGGCACTCTGTATTAATATATTTTCCTATATCATTGCATTTTTTACTTTATTTAATATTTTTGAAAGCTAAATTGAGCGGTTTGCTGCAAAAGATACAGGTAACTCAAACTTCTCAAAATCGTAAAGAAAATGTAAAGAAGCATTGTGGGATTTAACAAAAAGTAACGAGACAGGCCACAGTTGCGTTGAGTAACACATGAACTTCTTCTCACTAAAGAGAGGTAGTGAGAAGAACGGCTTTGACTGAAGGAGACCGACAGAATGTTTGTTCGAAACGATCGTATCGAACGATCGGTCGAAATATAGACGATCGATCGAAACGATGAATTATAAGTAACATTTAATGTGTGTTTTTTCACACATTTTTCATTTATTTTATCGTTTAACACCAGTATTTTGAGTGTTTTTTCATCATACCTATTAGTTGCCCCTCCCTACTTGATGTTCGCTGTTGTGAAAATTTCACAGTCCTTTCCTATTCTGGGGCTATCTATCTGGGGTTCTATGTATTGAACTGAAATACGTATTGTCTAAGAAGACGTTGGCGGGCGTAATTTAAAAGAAATTAGTAATAAAAATGTTTATGGGTTGTGTGCAAAATAATGTGTTGAGTACAAGAACGTTGATTTTTAAACTGCATGTGTAATTTTAAGTTATATATATCAAATGAATCTGAATTTTTAAAGTAAATATACACGTTTTTGTAAAATCTTCCGCTATTAACAATTTAATTAAAAATTAAAATGAAACAGAAAAATTTCAAAAACATATCTATACCAGATAAATAAATATATTGATTTGAGATAATTCTTATTACATTATTCGAAAATTTATCAAAGGCTCACTTAACAACAAATTTAATTTTTTTCAAGACATTAATTCCTTATCTTCTTTTAACACATTATTTTGCTAAGAACTTGAACAATTCGATTTTCATGTTCACGCGATGATGTGATATTCCATCACTCCTCATTTCTTTTCTTGATAACCATGATGCATCATATTATTGATCAATTACTGTGTTTTAATAATTAAAAGCTACCGGAAGTCGATAGTGTTCGGTACTGCTTAATTATTCACCTCATGAAGTCAAGGGATTATCGGTTTTAAAGTACTTTGTGTGTACTCGAACTTTCCTGGAGATGCTTAGCTGCAATTCTTCAACCATTGATTTAAACTTTTCAAAACAGTGCCTGGGGGCTTATTTTTGACTCTGATTATGACATATGATCTTATGAAATGTATAAGGCAGGTTTTTTAACAGACAGAATTTCAGTGAATTGATGCGATACGACAGTTTATGGCATACATTTGTAGGTCGAAAACTTAGTTTTGAATAATACTTACTTAGAACGTTTCAAAGGACAGTTTTTTAATTTTCCTTTTGTGGTAAGTGGTCCATTATTCGACTTTGTTAGTTTCGGGTTTCTTACAGTGCATTTTCATTCTGCGACTATGTATAGATATATACATTCATATTTTTATAACGCTTCAAAATACATTCCTTAAACAAATTTATTCACACACTACGTCTTTAAAAGTGCTCATTATGGAATTACAATTTACAAAAGTTGAATATTTACGTACACCAAATTGATCATCGACAACTAAAATGTTTGAAATAATAGAACTAATGCTGAAAAATAAATCATAATGAATGTTTTAAAAATTAAAAACTTTTGTCCCCTATTACTTCATACTAAAAAAATAAAACACGTTGTGATATACAGGGTACCTCAAGAAGATGGTAACGGACTTTAATTCTTTATCTTTTAGAAATAAATGTGCAATGTAAATTGAAAAAATGTTCAAAATAAGGTCGGAAGTACGATTCACTTAAGTAAAAATACCTATTTTTCATTTAAAAAAAAGTTACGCTTTCTAAATTTTTATGTCCCCCCGTACAAAAACATTCCCAAATAGTAAAATGTGTCCCATACATTAATGAGGTGTTGTACAAAATTTGAGATTTATATCCCAAAAACTGTCAGAGGTATGAAGATAAATATATGCTGACTCAAACCTCATTTTAATGGCTATCGAAGTGAACATCGGATAATCGCATTTCTGGGGTCATACAGAAATTACGAAAGAAAAATATTTTTTTTCATTCTAGCAGAAAAACATTTACATTCAAATGCATTTTTGCGATGATCATCTTTGTTTAAATATAACCCTGATACGTCCCCATCTTTGTTTAAATATAACCCTGAATCTTGTACATCACATCTTTAGTGTATGGAACATATTTTACTAGTTGGGAATTTTCGTACGGCGGTTGTATAAAAATTTAGCTGGAGGAATTTCTTCTTAACGGTGTCTTATTTCTGGCCTTATTTTGAACCGTTTTTCAATTTACATTCCCTACTTGTCTCTATTAGATAAAGAATTATAGCCCCTTAACAGCTTTTTAGTACATTCTGTATAATAAAAAATATGCTCATCATATTGCTTTAAATAGAAAACAGATTACTATCATTTTTTGACATCTATAAATTAGGGAGTGTAATTCTTGAGATGTAATTCTTTTATTCATGAAAAATAGCTGTAAGTGATACACACTTCAATCCTACGAGGGGTTTACGTGTTAAACGACTTTCACTGAACTCAAGTTTTTACAGAAATGTATCTGTATTCTTTAACTAATACGCACACATACACATATAATAAGCATTTTCATTTTTACGTTAAACCTTAAAATGCTAATATATAACAACTTTTTCTAATAAAATCTTTCATTCTATGACAAACTATTCTTTCTGAGTTTTTTAAAATTAATGAGGATAAAACTCAGTATCGATCGACAGTTCACCTTCTGTCGAGCACAAACGCGCCGTCTTAGTATCTAGTTCAAAATTGGAAAATATCTCCTGAAGAGGGTGAAAATTGGAAAGCAACTCACGATGAAACTCTCCTAAACTCTAGGATATTCCAAATAAGAATACCACTGGCAAGTCTGGCCATTGCTTATGATAATACGGCATCATGGGACAGATCAACTACTTACATCGCATAGTGCGTACAGAGTTTGTCCGTAAAGTAATCAGACTGGGCCTCGTAAAAAAGAAATTATTGATACGATCAGCACTTAAATTTCTTAAAATCAGTCGCCTTGGGCATTGATACACACACTCAAATCCGATTCTCAAGCTGCAAAGACTCCCTGAAAGTCAGTTGCCGAGACCTCTTTGAGAGTATCTGTGACAGCCCGCAGGATAGCGGGAATGTCTTTGGAACGGTGGCCTTTCAGGCTTCGTCGAAGCTTTGGAAACAGGAAAAGTCTACTGGAGTCACACCAAGCTGTACTGTGGCTACTTTTCAAAGAATACCTCTTCTGTTCCTAAAGCCTGAAAGGCCACCGTTTCAAAGACATTCCCGCCATCCTACGGGTTGTCACTGATGCTCTAAAAGAGGTCTCGGCAATTGACTTTCAGGGAGCCTTTGCAGCTTGGGAATCGGACTTGAGTGTGTGTATCGATGCCCCAGAAGACTAGTTTAAGTGTGTATACCGATCGTATTAATAAATTATTTTTAGCAGACCCAGTCTCATTACTTTACGGACAAAACTTGTACTTCGTGGCTTAGATTGTATTATAAGGTGCTCCATCCAAGTTGTTGGTAGGAGTAAGCTGAAAAGAGTGCGTTGAAAGCTATGACCACAGCTTAGTTCTACACAAGCAGGACAATCTTTGTACACCATCTACTTCGGTGGATGAAAGGAAACATATATAATGCAAGAAATGAATGGAAGTTTACTTTATAAACGACTGTAACTCAGGAAAAGCATATGGTTATGTTGTCAGAACCTGGTTCTCTTTATATAGGACATGTGACTCCATATTCAGGCTCTAGTGCGGGTATTATACGAAGTATCATCAACATCGTTACACAGAAAGGGAATTTTCGGAACTGGTTGCTGTTGCGTGTGATGAAACGAAAGTCAACGTGGAAAGAAAACTGGTGCAATTAGACGTCTTGAAATCTTTGCTAGACATAAATTACACTGGTTTGTATGTTTATAGCTCACTAATGAATTACCTCTTACTCACATGTTCAAGAAGACTGAAGGAAAGACCTGCACCACTTTTTCAAAAATTTAAAAAATAAATAAAATAAAATAAATCCCTGGAGAATTGCAAAACCCTTGCTGTGACAAGTTTCCTTTCTGTCCCAGTTGTTCAGCAAGAAATTAATTAAAAAAAACACAGGGCAGGTACAAAATAATTTTTCGATATTTCTAGAGCAGTATCCTCGGGAGAGTGTCTTCCAAATTTAGAGAGCAAGAGTACCGAAATAAGTGTCTTATTCCATGGCACACTTCAATCAGAGTTCTGTTTCCAAGTGTGTCTACTGCTGAGCCAACAAAATACCTTTAGCTCGTAGTAGAAAATGTTTTGAACGTTTCTGTCATTCTGGTTTGAACTATAAAAAATCCATACTTTTGTAGCACGTCAATAGCATGGAGTAATAAAAGGTCACTTTTGACAGAAGATTTTAAATCAATCATACACAAATACGCTCCGAGGAACTCTTACTTGTTTACCGCGAAAAAATTTTGTGGGTAAGCTGTTAGATGAACACTCACATACAGTTCGACAGTTCGGCCTCCAAAGAATACTGAAAGCAAGAAAATTTGACTGAAAGGGTAAAATACGCCAATTCGTTCTTGCAAATTTAAATTTTGAATCAGAGGAATAGTTTGAGATCATTATGGGAAAGCCTTTGTATGTTACTGCCTTCTCACGCAATACCGAGGACGATGCGACTAACAGAAAAATATCACAACCACGTGTGGAGCAGAAGGCAGGGATGGATATTCTTTTCAGTGGATTCATATCGCAAAAGGGATTTCCACAGTTTGATAAAACATTAAAGGCAAAGTTGAACGTTGTTAAATTTATCTGTTTGTTTTCTAAATATTAATACTCTTTGAAAAGTAAATCAAAGTAAATATTAATAACTTTGTATTCAATATAAGCGCAAGGAATTATGCAGATTAGTGATATGCTTTTGAAACGACAATGTTTTTTCTAATGAAATAAAACAAATAGTTTTTTTTCACTGTAATATTCCTTTTTTACCCCTGTGTTGAACCTGAAGGCGATGAGTGATTGCGCTAGGAATTTTTTTTTTCAGTGTCTGTTTTGCCAAGCATCATAGTTTGCTGAGTCAGGAAACATTAAAATTTGAAAAATGCGGCTTTTCCACTCCACTCTAAGGTTAAAATGTTATTTATCAGCGCAAAAGAAATTTGAATAAATTGAAACTCCATCTTGGTGTACAGTATTTATATTATAAATTACTCTATTATTCAGTATATGAACATCATACAACATTTATCGCAGATAAGATGCTGTTGTTATACCATCTTTTGTGTTGTTATTTTCGTGTTATTTGAAACACAGAAACATGTTTAAAATTTCTTCGGTTTCTTTGTTTATACAACTGAAAATTAATCTCTGCCTTTTTCTATAAGGGGATCATTCTGAACTACAACTATGATATTCCTTTTATCCAGAATAGATTTCTAATCGTAACCGAAGCTTTTGCACTGAAAACACTTTCAATATGCAAACTGAATTCAGAGTATGACAAAAGCACATACTTTAAAAAACACGTTAAAACGTAAACTTTATTCTTAATTAGATATGCGTGTTAGTGCGTATTGAGTTTTAAATATTTAGTACAAGTTAGCGTGATTGATCGACGGGGAAATTGTTGAAGAGCAAATCGTTTATCATGCATTTAAAACGTTTTGGCAAGAAAATAAATCTTCGGAAAAGATCAACAATGCATAATAGATTATTCTAAACTTTAGCATGTGTGTTGTCATGTGTTAGAAGTTTGGAGCTGTTATATTTCCGAGAGTTACAGAGAGCGTTCAGGAGGATGTCGACGGAAAAAAAACTAATATTTCAAAACACTTTAACCATGTTATTTTACACGAATAATTAATCTGATGCTCGCAAATTCACCGAGAAAAAATAGTTTACGAGAAAGCCATGATTCATTGTTTAAAGTTGTTACATAAAATATCGGAATATTATCTTCCAATTATCTATGCAAAATTTTCTATGCAGTATTTTATGTACCATGCTAGAGGAGAAAATTGTGCAATTTTGCAATTTTAAAATCTTTCAGATTCTATATATAAACATGTTTTTGTTTAATGGCATTTACTGGTGATTTATTAAAAAATGGTCTGTCTGAATTGTAATTTTAAAAAAAACTTTCAATTAAATAAATTTAAAAATCAAGAACACAGGTTTCAGAAATTTCGATTTCAATTAATTAGTGTCCTTTTAAGTGTGCAGTTATTTCTCTGATTTTCTACGAGTAGTTTTTCTCTGAAGATAGGTACCAAGGGTCATGTCCCTATATACGAGATTCTTTATCCAGCAAAAATGCTCCGTTTCTGGTCGTTTCAGGCAAAATGGCTTTCATATCAAAAGACCATTAGAAACAGATATTCTTTATTTATTTTTTGAAGTAAAACTTCTTTAGGCGCAAGTAGGGAGTAACTCAGATTTTTTTTCTGACGGAAGTAACGCTCAGTAAAGGAAGTGACGTATATTTTTCCCCCTTGCTACCTTCATTTGCGAAACAGCTCTCGGGCGTTCGTTCCTGCGAACGTCGACTGTGCTCCCTGCGCGTCGACATTACTCCCTACCTGTTTTGAAGCAAGATGTTGTCTGATGACTCTGTTCAGTGGATAAGTGGACCAGCTCTTATCAGAGCCACTGTGGGAAGTCTTTCGCTGAACAGGCGGCGATCCTGCTGACTGTCTCTCACTGTTGTTACAGGCGGCGACCCAACCCGTCACCTCCGATAAAAATAAATAAATAAATAAATGTATTCGTGTAATCTTTACGCACGGCTGAAGTAAAACTTCTTTGACGTTTACGACACATACTACTGAAATGATTAAACTTAACTTAAAATAAATATCATATTATAATTTAATTATATTTATTATTCATGTACTTTACAAAGATTATATAAATGTTATATTCATATTATTCATTGGAAATAGGTTTCTTAAATGTCATCATAATTTTTTATGTATGAAATTATAGTTTTGTGGTAACTATAATGTGAAACATAAATTTTACTCGCTAAATTTGCTAATTTTCTTGAAAATACAGCATCTGTCTTGCCGAAACGCGTTGTTGATTGAAGTCGATAAGTATTCATAGTTAGATCAAATTTGTCTTTTAAAAAAATCAATTAACGGCTGAGATTCTTGAGAGTGAAAATTTACATGAAAATCTAAAGTTGGGGTCTGAGGATGAGGTCTAGTTGGCCTATTTGGTAATCAGGATCTGTTTACATACTGTATGTTTTATGTATGACAAAAAACATAAAAATATATTGGAATGAAAGGGGCCCCATGAAAAATGTCTGCCAAATGTTCTCATGTCGCCTTAGCCGGGCTTTGCTTGTTAACCCGTTAGTGCCCATGTTTTTTCAGCTCATTTTCCGATTTATGAGGATGCCAGAAGTGATAAATAGATTTCCGACATTTGTGAAGAATATACACCTTTTCCCAAAAATATGAATAAGGCTATGAAAGATTCTCATTTTACTTCCTTATCGCTGAGTATTTAATAGAAATCAGATTTTATTATTCGAGAAATTAAAACAGGAAAATAAATTAATGCTTAGATATTTTTGCAACCTACAAATTTTGCGAAGGTCTAAAAAGATATAGCTGAGCGTTAATGGGTTAAACATAATATCTTCAAATTTGTATTGATCATTATCGCTTGAAATAGTTGTAATGGCAAAAGGAACAACATTTTTACTGTCGTGTTCTGAAGTCCGTTTTAATCTTCGAAGTGTCAATCAGTCCATTTTTGAAGACAAAAAGCAAAAACCACCATTACACGGGCCTTAGCATACGCCTTAAGCATCAGATTTATGAACTAGAACTAGAACTAGACTTATTAAAACAAACATATCACTTCGTAATAACAATCGCTTCGCAATAATTTTTCAATTTTGAAATGTTTTTATGGGTATTTACAGCAGTCACACACCTTTGAAAAGGTACAAGGCGGAGCATGCTGAGGTGTCCGAACGAATTTGCGAATTTGCGAATATCGAATTTATCGAATGTCGAATCGAATGCATAATTTTTAGCGTTACAAGTTACATTAAATTAAAGATTTTGAATATTTGTGATGAAATGAAGTAATCAGAAATTTTTCTCTCGAGAGATAATTTTAGTAGCTATTATGATTACATAAAAAGAAGTTTTGGGGGCCCCTAAAAATCGGGGGCCCAGGCACGCGCATCGAAAGCCCCGCCGTAAATCAGTCCCTGACTGTTCCGGTTCGATTGCAGGCAGGTTCCATTTCTTTGTGATTTTCAAAAACCATGTATTGTATATTATTCATATCAAAATAAGGATTATTGAAAACCTCCTGTGAGGTTGGGATTACATGTAAAATATTATGTTGGATGTACCTTCAAAGCGCTTAGTGATATATAGATAAAGATTGATGTCTCTAAGATACGGCTCTTGACTGTTTTTCTCGCTGTTCACAAGCTGAATTCGGGGAACGGCAAAAGCAGGTCGAAAAGGTGGGTTTTTCAGCGGTTCTTTTTTTTCTGGCCGGCACGTCACTTCCTTTATTGAGCGTTACTTCCGTCAGAAAAAAAAAAAATCTGAGTTACTCCCTAGTCGCCACTAAAGAAATTTTACTTCAACAAGGCCTACGCACCGAATAGAGAAAGTGGCACAATGGTGCATTCCATGGTTCAAGCTCCGTTGCTTTACTCACATGTTTTCAATGGCATTATTACAATATTTAATGGAATTATGAGTTAAAACTTGACATGATTGGTTGCCATGATACATAAATATTTTTTGTCTGTACTTAAATAGTATGTAATCTTTTAATATTGCTCATGTGTTTTTGGGTTATTTATAATAATGAGCCAAATGTAAATTTTTAAACAGAATAATACTTCCAGCAAAACTAGCAGAGGAAAACAAAGGTTTAAAAACACTGCCATAGAAAAACGCAATAATAGACCCTACGTGCATTCGATACCAACCGACAGAAGAAAACATCAGTTTAGGAACACAGTTAAAGAAAATACCACAACATAGACATTCTCTCGAATCAAACCCTACGGGAAAACGATTTAAGAAAACAGTGAAAGAATAATAGTTCAACACTGACACTTTCTGGATGCTAACCCGATATCCAAACGGATCAACGGTTTAAGAACACGGGTATGTAACACCACAAAGAAACAAACACTGGCTGAAAAGGGTTTAAGAACAAGATAAAATAACAAATGGACACTCCGTGGATTCTAACCCAACCTCAATACGGAGCAACGCTTTAACACGGGGATGGAACACAACAAAGAAACGGACCCTGGCTGCAATCAATCCCAAACAATAGACAGAACCTGCAGTTTAAAAACGCGGATACAGAATAATAATTCGAAATCTACCAGCAGACGAAATCAACGCTTAAGAACACTGTGATAGAAAAACACACACCAAAAAAAAAAAAAAAAAAAAAAATTAAATTTATACTACCGGCATTCGAACCCAACAAACAGAGGAAAACTTCAGTTTAAGAACACAGTTAAAGTATAATACTAGACTATGGACATTCCCAACCTCCAGACGGAACAATGGTATAAGAAAACAGTTAAAGAATAATACTGCAACATGGACACTTCCTGGATTCTAAATAATTATCATGAATTACCGAAGATTCTTACTGGAGATTTTAATGTTAATTTTCGCTATCAAGAATCTCAGCCGTCTGTTGATTTTTTAAAAGAAAAATTTGATCTAACTATGAATACTTTTCGACTTCAATCAGCAGTGCGTTTCGGTACAACGATAGATGGTGTATTGTCAAGAAAATTAGCAAATTTAGAGAGTAAAATTTATGTTTCACATTATAGTTACCACAAACCTATAATTTCATACATAAAAAATTATGATGACATTCAAGTACCTATTTCCAATACATAATATGAATATAACATTTATATAATCTTTGTGAAGTACATGGATAATAAGTACAATTAAATTATAATATTATATTTATTTTAAGTTAAAGTTTAATCATTTCAGTGATATGTGCCGTAAACGTCAAAGACGTTTTACTTCAATCGCGCGTAAAGATTACACGCACACACTTTTTTTTCCTTTTAATGATTACAAAATATTTCCGATATACATTAAAAACAAATTTACACTACAAAACAACTAAAAAGCTTTTACAGGATGAAACTTCCGTTGATGTGAAATAGTTAAATTTTGATCAACCATTAAAGACATGTTTTCCTGTTTTTATTATAGCTTCCTTTTTTCTGTAAAAACTACTGTTATTGCTTAAAACAGTGATTCTACTCAATGCAACGAGTCAAAACGGTGTAAAAAAATATTTAAATAAATTAGGGTGGCACTAGGTACGTTATAGCCCTAGATATCAGAATTTTCCTTTGTTTTATGTAATACAATATCGGAATTAAAAGAAGCATGTATCAAAAGTTTTAAGTTTACTGTTAGAAGGAAAAAAATATGGAATGAAGCCTCTCATAATTTATGTATACCAAGAACAAAATTTTGGTTATAAGAATTAGGCTAATAATACATATCAACAAAATCTTACATTGGAAAAAAATCATAATGTTTTTCAGGTATTGCAGATATACAAAAATGTATCAGATTATTTATACTGAAAGAATTTGTGAAATATTTTGAGTAAGGGAAGTGATCCACTTTCCCTGTCAGCTCACTAACCTAAGCTCACACTTTTGTCTTTTTAATTCATATTTATGGACAAATGTATTTCAGATAATTGCGTCAAAATAATCTCTTTTTTAAGTTTGTAAATTTAAAAAAAATTAACAAATTATCATTTTTTGTAATATAAATGAACTACAGGTCTTTAGCCATTAAATAATAAAAACTATTAGTTTCTGATCGAACCTTTACTTTACTGTTAAAGAACACAAGAAACAAGACAAAATAATCAATGAAAAATGCAACGACTGGTAAATGGCTTTACGATAACTCATTAGTCATGAGTTTTACCTACCTCATTCATATTACAAAGCTATCGACAACAGATTACCATTTAGTAAAGAGCAATTCCTTTTTCCGGAAATAAGAAGAAAAAAAATTCGATTTTGTTAAAGAGTTTTTTTAACATGATTTTCTTTTTTATTTGGCTATTCGCTAAACAAAACAACATCAAATCAAACTTTTCTTAACAGAGTGCCTTATTGGTTCTCATTTATTTATTTATTTATTTACTTTATGTAAGCATTATCTGGTGTTTTGATTTACCGAGTTAACATTACTAAATTAAATTCTTTTCAGTAATGTAAAACTTTTTTAATTTTTTCCCCTAGGCAGAAATTTTTTTATTTAACTTTTTTTATTCGTCTTACTTTTAGATCTACTTAGTTCTTGAAGACATGCACAATTTCATTGTTAAAAGCCAAGTTTTTTAATTACATACATTTGAATTTGCATTTTTGTAGATTAGATATTTTCATAGCGTTGATTTATTTATTGTCCGTATGTAAGCAATACATGTTTTTCTGAACAGTTTTTTTAATGTAAAACAGAATGTTATGTACTTTTAAATTGCTATCTATCGAATAGTTTTCTTGTATTTTTGTTTGTTTAACACTAAACAAACAAAACAGTGACTGATCCTTTTTATAGCAAATGGCCCTTTTTCTGATAAATCATTAGCTAATTTATCAGGCATTTTATATGTAGACAATTTTCATATGAATTAATACGTAATTGCATTCTTCGTGTAAATTTCTTTTCTTACGTCGAGTTCATGATAAAATACACAATACCGAATTTATGATCTCTTTCGTTGATTAAGATTATTTCTCACATCTGTGGGATCAGGTTAGTCACTGACTCCAATAAATTCACTGGTTTTATTTAAAACGAGACATGATCTTGACATGATCTTAAAATGCATTGCAAAAAGTTGCACGCGCAAAATTTATTAACTACGTGAAAATATAAAAAGTTAGTGAAGGTATAGATTTTGAGTGTGTGAATAGCATAAATGCTGTATTAGCCAAAAGGGCTTGTTTGATGATTAAAAAGTATTTTTTCTATTAGTTTGCTTATTTATTTGATTGTAATCAGTATTCAGCTTCCTACAAATGGAGGCTCGGCCGGGATTTGAACCCGGGACCTCTCGCATAATAATAAGAAATCACATTTCTTTGCTTTCGTTAAGCAAGACATTTTCTTAATAAACTTCTTTTAAGATATAATAAAATTTCTACTCACAGTTCCTTCGATTACTCAATGGTTGAAATGCTGCAACCACATTACTCAACGTTAGTCCGTAAATCAAGAATGCATGCCATCTTGATTCCAGTTCTGCCAAAACTCTCTAAAGAAGACAGTCCAAAGTGGTACAAGTACGTAGCCGATGTACAGAGCATTATCAATAGTTCTACCACAAGAAGTACGAAATTCACTCCTTTTGAATTATTGATAGGAATTAAAATGAAAGATAAGAATGACTTGAGAATTAAGGAGATATTAGAAGATGAATATATGAACTACATAATGAAAGAACGAGAAGGTATGAGAGAAGAAGCGAGGAAAAACATCGTGAAAATTCAAGAAGAAAATAAGAAACAATTTAATAAGTGTAGAAAGGAATCAAAGAAGTTTGTGATATAGTAGCAATCAAAAGAACCCAATTGGGTTCAGGCTTAAAGCTGAAAGAAAATTATCACGGACCTTATAGAGTATCGGTTGTAAAGCCAAACGATTGCTACGAAGTAGAAAAGGTAGGAAATCATGAAGGTCTAAATAAAGCATCCAGTGCCGCCGCGTATATGAAGCCTTTGGGAAAATGACTTAAGTTTCAGTCGAGGACGACAGAACTGTCAGGACAGCCGATCTGTGGGATCAGGTTAGTCACTGACTCCAATAAACTCACTGGTTTTATTTAAAACGAGACATTTCATGATCTTAAAATGCATTGCAAAAAGTTGCACGCGCAAAATTGATTAACTACGTGAAAATATAAAAAGGGAGTGGGGTGTTCTATAGATTTTGAGTGTGTGAATAGCGATAAGTGCTGTATTAGCCAAAAGGGCTTGTTTGATAATTAAAAAGTATTTTTTTCTATTAGTTTGTTTATTTATTTGATTGTAATCAGCATTCAGCTTCCTACACTTATTATATTTCATTGCTATGAGTAAAAGCAAAATGTTTGTTTAGTAAATTATATAGAATTGAATTATATTTCAAAAAACTAATTTAAGAGATTATAGTCCATAGCATCCGTAAAAAACATTTCGGGCGAATTTTTAACAATACCGTGTGCATTCAGTTTAACAGATTGATTTTTAAGGGAGGGGAGGTTATGTATGCATTAAAATTAATCACATTTTCTTTAATGTGTGTTGTGACAAACACATGTATGTTTATTTTCAGTGTAGTGCAAAAGGGGAGCCCACACACGAAGAATAATTTACAATATGCAGACATCGTGGAGCCAGATGTGTCACTACGGCAAAGTCAAAATTGCCCCATAATAAATTACAGAAATTTATAGTGGGCAGCTGAGTTACGAGATGCAGACATCGTGGTGCCAGAAAGTGTCACGAGGGGACAGTCAAAATTCCCCCATAATAAATTAGAAAAATTTATTGTAGACTGTCTCAGATGGCCAATGTTACGCAGAAAGACGTAGATTGGGAGGCGTAGAAAATAAGGACAGTGAACCAATCACAGAAACGGAGAAACAGAAAATTATGCACGTAAAGGGGACGTGAGCAAAAGGAACCCCGGATTGGTTGCTAAAAAAAGCAAAAAGAAAAGGGGGCTCAAGAGTAAAAAAAGAAGTAGGAGATGAGAAGTGACGAGAGAGTCGAGATGAAGTTCAGAGTGAACGGACTTCAAAAGTGATGTGGTTGAGTGAGTGTGTTAAAAAAAAATGATTTAAAAAAATTCCGTAGTGAACCAGCAATTTTATTAAAAGTGAGTGAATGTTGCCGAGCTTCAATTGCTGAAAAATTACGATATAGAAACCTAGATGTCAGGAGCCATCAAGCATAAAAAATACCCCACCATAGCATCAGCAGAAAAGGTAAAAGACCTTTATATTGATTTGTTTTAATCTTGAGTTGCACTATATCTCCCCGCTCTCTCCTATCTATATAACCAGCATTCTCACCGCGAAATAGATTTTATGATTAATCTTATTGAATATTCACAAAAGAAACAAATAATGTCACGGTTATCATTATTTAATGTGTAAGAAAAAGGAAATTGTATAAGATATTGTAAGTTTGGAAGAAGTCATAATAATTAAAGAAAATGTTTTAAATTTTGTCTCTTTATTTGAGTCGGTAACTATTTTATTTCAGGTACCTTGAAATAGGAATGGTATATTCTTTTAGCAATTACAGGTTGAAGGATTCTTCCCGCAAGGTAGAATTTATGGGTTATTGCATACAAATTTATTTTTACTTCATGTGGTGCCGCGAGAAGTGAGCCTTCGGAAAATCCTTCAATATTGTAAAATTAATAATAAGTAAAGAGGAGAGAATTCTCGGGGAGATATAGGATACATAGCATTCAGATCAGATACCTTTGCATAATGAGTAATAGTGTATATATTGTGATATTCAAAGTTGATTAATATTACCAGGTGTGAAATGAAGAAACAATTTTTGCTTTAATATTCATAAAGATTCATAAAAGTATAACAAAAAAAAAATTTAGTTAGTTGTGTAAAAAAAAAAAATATATATATATATATAAATAAAAAAAATATTGAGTTGTGACATATTGCACGATTTTATAGTGAAGAGTATTGTGTTAGAAAATATTTAATTGTGTGAAGAAAGGTTTTGTGAACTTATTATGAAGACAAGTGTGTTAAAAAATGTTGATTTCATATTGAGAAAAAAATATTCAAAAAAAAATGTAGTTGTATAGTTAACAAAAAAACAAAATTGTTTTTTGTTTATTATTGATAAAATTAAGACAACTTAGTGCTGAGTACTATTAGAGAGTACTGGTATTTAAAAGAAAAGAATAAGTCATAGTGAGTGTATATATATATATATATTTATTTATGTGTGTGTATGATATGTATTTAAATTAGTGATGGAAATTAATGGCAAATAATAAAAATAAGCATAGCGGAAAAGGCAAAAAACAAATAGACAGTACAAAAAATTCAAACAAAATGGATACGCAATTGATAAGTTTATTGCCGCAGTATAGCGGGCAAGATGGGGAAAGTTTAGAAGAATTTTTCGCCCAATTTGAAAATATCGCGGAGTTATCCGGCTGGAAGGAAAATGAACGTGGTCTAATTATGAAAACTAGATTGAGAGGACAGGCGTTTAAACATATAATGGAGAGCGAACAAAATGCTAAAAACAATGATATCAACAGTATTAAAGCGGAATTAAATAAGAAATTCAGCACAAAGATAACCCAACTACAAAAAAAAACAATTATTTGAAAATATCACACACAATCCAAAAACACCCATAGAAGAATTGGGAAAATTAATAAAGAAAAGAACTAAGGATTATTTGGGAATAGATAAAGAGACGGAGGAAACTTAAAAGATAGCAAACACAGTGATGTTACAAAAATTTTTAGACACAATTCGGGAGGACATTTTCGAATAGAAAAAGTAATAGAATTAGATCGAGAAATTGAGGAGGCTGTGCAGAAAGCGCAACAGTTAGATGAAATATACAACACGGCGACAATGAATAATATAACAAAAAATGAAGAAACAAATATTCCTGCCATAGTGCAGAATTTAGAGATATTAAAATTGAGGGAGGAGATGAGAGAAATTAAGGAAAATTTAAAACAGCTCACGACCATACAGGTACCGAGAATAGTAAAATGTGAAATTTGTCAAAAGTTGGGACACGACGCACAGCAATGTTGGTTTAGAGAGACGAATCAACCATTTAATAACATCGTAAGAAAAAGACAGTATACAACACAAATTCGAAATAACGACAGACAAAACTATGTACCACAATATCGCCAGACGAATCCGAGGAGAAACACGGACTACCGAAACAACACAGGGAATAGAGACAATTTTAGACAAAATTTTAATAACGAAAGGCAAAATTTAAACTGAAAGGGGAGTTCAAACACAATGCGACCCAGGACTCCGGAATAGGGGCAGGACCCAGGACTCCGTAGTGGGGGCTGGTTGGATATTCGAAAATACAACCTTAATTGAGGAACAAAATAAAAAGAAAACAAAAGCAACAGAGGAAAAGGAAGAAGTCAAAAACATCGTTACGGTTGCGGCAAACTGTCAGCGAGAGTCACAGGAACTACCCGTGGTTGACGTAAAGATCAAAGATATTCAGGCACGAGCATTAATTGATTCGGGTAGCATGATTAGTTTAATGTCGAAGGAAGTATTTGAGAAAATACAGGAGACGGACACAAAAATTAATTTTTTATCGAGACAAGTCAAAATTCGCACTGTAAATAATTCCGTTATTCCCTTCTCTAAGGCGATAGAAATAATCATCAAACTAGAAGACAAGAATTTCAAACAAGCTTTCTTTGTCACGATTCAAAATTTCGGGGAGGATTATAATGTAATTTTAGATTTTGACTTTATGAAAGAACACAAAGTTGATTTAAATTTACGGGTAAACAGGGAGGATAATCCGATGGGCGATAACACGCAGGAGAAACAACGCAACTAAATCCGATAAAAGAAACAAATGACATAGCAAGAAAGGATACTCAACAACAAAAAATGAGATTAATAAATAAAATCACACTGGATCCGTACGAATCACAGGTAGTGGAAATCGAGTGCGACAACATTCAAAACGCAAATAAAGAAATGATGGTAATTCCGGTAAAAAACAAGGCTGAAGTTACAATACAGGAGGGAATTTGTCAATTAGATAATCAAGCGCGAACGGAAGTAATTTTAACGAATAAGAAGGGGAAAAAGTAACGTTAAATAAAAAAATGAAAATAGGAGAAGGCGTGGAAAAATATATGATTAAGGAAAATAAATTTGAGGACCAAACAGAAATTGTACAGATAAATAATTTGCATTTAGAAGAAATACATAGTTTACGTAAAATGCAATTAAAGAAGGAGGATTTCCAATTAGACCATCCAAGTATTGAGGACAAACAAAAAGTAAACGAAATATAATGCACGATAGCTTATAAAGCTTTTAGCAAAATTATGAGACCTTAGGAGAGACGTCGAAAGTGGTTCCAGAATTTAAATTAAATCACAACTTCCCAATTCAAACAAAGCCATATAAGTTACCGGAGACTGTACGTAAATTTGCGAATAAGGAAATTCAAAGCTTATTACAAGCGGGGATAATAGAAAAAAGTAAGAGTAATTATACCTTTCCAGTGATTTTCATAAAAAAAACAAACCTCCAAGTCAGACAAGATTGAAGAGACAAAATATAGAATGGCTATAGATTACAGGTTACTTAACCAAATAACTGAAACTTTTCCCTATAGATTACCGGATATCAAACAAATATTGCATGAAATGAGCGGATATAATTTCTATACGGTGTTAGATTTGAAGAGCGCGTTTTTCCAAATTCGATTGAAGGAGGAGGATAAAGAAAAATTAGCATTTATCGTAGATAATCACAAACTTCAACCATGTCGGCTCCCATTTGTCAGTAAAATAGGCGGAACATATTTCGCCATGCTTATGGATCAAGTATTAGAGGATTTCAAAGAGGATGCGGTGCGTTATTTTTTAGACGATATAATTATAGGAGCGAATGATATAGAGGAAATGATAATAAAATTAAATAAAGTACTACAGAGATTAGGCGAAAATAATTTAACAATTGATCCAAATAAGGCGCAAATAGCACAAAATTCGATAACATTTTTAGGATACAGAATTTCGAAGGAAGGTTTTGCACCTTCGGAAAAAAACATACATAAAATTCAACAATTTGCGGTACCAAAATCAGTAAAACAAACGAAATCATTCTTGGGAATGTGTAACTATTTTAGGGAGTCAATACACCAGTACGCTGAGATTTCCGCTCCATTAGTAGAGATAACAAGAGAGAAACGTAAATTTCAATGGGGACAAGAACAGCAAGAGGCATTTGAAAAAATGCAAAGAGCAATTTTGGAACGCCCAACTTTACATCCAGCGAATATGGAAGAACCATTTTATTTAATTACAGATGCGAGCAAAATAGCCGTGAGTGGGATTTTATTACAGAACAGAGATGATAAAATGTTGCCAATCAAATTTTTCGGACGAAAATTAAAAGATACTGAAAGAAAATATCCTAGCATGAAGACAGAGTTATTAGCAATCCGTGACTCAATTATGCATTTTAAACAGTTTTTGTACGGACAAAAATTTTACATACTCAGTGACGCAAAGGCACTAACTTATCATTTAAATCTTGAGAAACAATCGGATATCACAGCGCGATGGCTTTATGACATTTTAGAATACGATTATGAGATTATACACATTAGAGGCGAATTAAATCCGGCAGACTATTGTTCACGTTATGTAAATACTATACAAGTAGCTGACAATTTAACACAAGACATTTTTCGTCCAAGTGAAAAAGTAAGTAGAGAGAACATTATACTAGAACAAGAAAACGACAATACAATAAAAAAAATTAGGGAAAATATAGAGAGTAGAAATTATTCACATTCAACGCGAATTTATGACCTTAGTCAGGATAAAAAAACAGTAAAAAAAAAAAATAAAAATAAAATAAAAGAAAAAAAACACATAAACACGCAAAAAAATAAATAAAGAAAGAAAGAAAGAAAAGAAACAGGAAAAATGCACCGCGACCGAGTTTGTTTACAAACCACGAAGAACGATTCAAAGAGCGGGAGTCGTTCCAAATACATAAACAAGAGGAGCGGACGCAAGAGAAAATCCTGTTTTCCTCCGCGAGGTAAGGCGAAACATCCCCCCCAATTCACAGGCGCGCAAAGAAATCCTGAGGTAAGCACGGAGGCAGTAGTTGGAGGAACCAGTTTTTCCCCGCGTGTAATTTTTGAGAAAATACGGAGTGAGCAAAAGAAATAGGATGATATACCCGGGTACTCCAGATAGATTGCCGTCAATTATACATCGGGACCCAAGGGCTGGTTCTTGATGTCTTAAGGAGTCTTCCGCTATAACAGAAAGCACAAAGGGGTGACAGAATTTCATAAAAAAAGCAGGCAGGGTACAGGATAAATAATCAGCAAAAACAAAATCATATAAACAAATAAACAAGCAAAACAAAAGGGGAGAAAGGATAGCACAATGTTACTGCAGGTGTCGCGTGGCTGTATTCTGAGAGGCTAAAGGAGAGGAGAGGATTAGAAAAACAAGTGAGAGCGACCGGGAATAATTTCAAAAACAACAAACAAACAGTGGATGCAATGGGTCCTAAGAAAAACAAAGGATTATACAAACTACAAGGTTATATCACAGGAAAAATAAGGTAAAAAATAAATAAAATAAAATAGAACCCAGCGCGCGAGGCATGCGGACGAGTCAGTGCGGGGATGACCAACGTGCGTGGGGTGATTCAGCGATTCTTCCACCCACAGTTCGAGTTGAGTGGGAATAGTGTATTACAGAGATGGTGATAATCGCTTTCTCACATTCGTAGAAGGGAATCCACAAGACCGGTCAGGGACGAGGGGCGTGCCGCTGAGAGTAATTAGCGAAAGGGAGACAGGATAATGGATGTCGTGGCAACAGGAGAAGGAGACGTAGTTTCGTTTTTCGAGGCAGTTGAGAAAGAGAATGAGCGGAAGAAAGGGTTTTGGTTTCGCCAATAACAGCAGATGATGCTGACAATTGGAGGACAGATGCGTAGGAAGGGTAAATTGGACACAGGTTGTATATGAAAAGGGCGATAAGATACAGGCAAAAAAATAAAAAAAGAATATATATATATATATATATATATATATATGACTGTCTCAGATATTTTATATATAAAAAAAAAAAACTTTGATAAATACAGTAAAGTGTATATTTGGTGGTTGTAAATGCAAAGGTATGTGACAAAAAAAAAAATGAATGTTATGTATGCTCAAATTACATACAAATCAATAAAAAAAAAAAAAAAAAAAGTTCCAATCCAAAGGTGGATAATTTGGAGACTAGGTCAAGGCAAATATGAACTGAAAGACGACTATCAATCTTAACGGATATGTACCATGTGGGAAGTGCAACTGCAATATACGAACTCTGGTAATACGTTTCAAGGATTCATGTTGGACTATGTGAAAATCAAAACTAAACGAACAAGTAAACGACAACAAAAGAAAAGAGACTTTTACGGTATAAGAAAGACGTTCTACTGAGCCATGGATGAACTTCTATACGTAGACTTTATGTCATTTTTTATTGTTTTTTTTTATTAACAAGGGGAGATATGTAGTGCAAAAGGGGAGCCCACACACGAAGAATAATTTACAATATGCAGACATCGTGGAGCCAGATGTGTCACTACGGCAAAGTCAAAATTGCCCCATAATAAATTACAGAAATTTATAGTGGGCAGCTGAGTTACGAGATGCAGACATCGTGGTGCCAGAAAGTGTCACGAGGGGACAGTCAAAATTCCCCCATAATAAATTAGAAAAATTTATTGTAGACTGTCTCAGATGGCCAATGTTACGCAGAAAGACGTAGATTGGGAGGCGTAGAAAATAAGGACAGTGAACCAATCACAGAAACGGAGAAACAGAAAATTATGCACGTAAAGGGGACGTGAGCAAAAGGAACCCCGGATTGGTTGCTAAAAAAAGCAAAAAGAAAAGGGGGCTCAAGAGTAAACAAAGAAGTAGGAGATGAGAAGTGACGAGAGAGTCGAGATGAAGTTCAGAGTGAACGGACTTCAAAAGTGATGTGGTTGAGTGAGTGTGTTCAAAAAAAATGATTTAAAAAAGTTCCGTAGTGAACCAGCAATTTTATTAAAAGTCAGTGAATGTTGCCGAGCTTCAATGTGAATGTTGCCGAGCTTCAATTGCTGAAAAATTACGATATAGCAACCTAGATGTCACGAGCCATCAAGCATAAAAAATGCCCCACCAGTGCATCAGCAGAAAAAGTAAAAGACCTTTATATTGATTTGTTTTAATCTTGAGTTGCACTATATCTCCCCGCTCTCTCCTATGTATATAACCAGCATTCTCACCGCGAAATAGATTTTATGATTAATCTTATTGAATATTCACAAAAGAAACAAATAATGTTACGGTTATCATTATTTAATGTGTAAGAAAAAGGAAATTGTATAAGATATTGTAAGTTTGGAAGAAGTCATAATAATTAAAGAAAATGTTTTAAATTTTGTCTCTTTATTTGAGTCGGTAACTATTTTATTTCAGGTACCTTGAAATAGGAATGGTATTTTCTTTTAGCAATTACAGGTTGAAGGATTATTCCCGCAAGGTAGAATTTATGGGTTATTGCATACAAATTTATTTTTACTTCATTCAGTATTAAAAAAATCTGGTAGTTTTTTCAATATACTTCCTTTATCTTATCATTTATATAACGTTTTTAACATTTTCCATATCACTTTTCCAAGTTTAAAAGTGATAATAATTTCGGTTTGTCTGTTTGTCTCTCCATCCGTTTATCTTCTAACTGCCGTAAATATGCATGGATAACTACGAAATTTATACATGTTATTCCTACGTACTGAACCATGTATGTACCCTATTGAAAAGGGTGTATATAGTATTTATAGTATTTTACAGGAGCATCGAAAATATTTCCAGTGCATTACGCTCTATAGATAGTCATTCTTGAAAGCGTATTTTTGAGATATTAGGCTATTTCATGCGAAACAAAAGTTCTTCTAGTTCTTCTGTAGAAACATACAAAATAATCCAACGCATCGCAGCCTACGGCAGTAAGAGACATTAAGCATAATACAATAAGAATATAAACGCTTATAACTGTTTACTCTTACGTTAAAAGATTAAAATAAATTTTACAGTTATTTTGCAGTTCTCACAAAATTAAAGTTATAGTGATATATATACAACTTTTTAAAAAATTGCCTCCAAAATCTCCCGGATTTAAGGACTGTACATTCACAAATTTGACTCAAAAACTTAGTGCTGGAAAATCTTTTATAATAAATGAGTTTGACCTGATTTATCTTTGTTTATTTGATGTCTGCATGAACATAAATTGCAGCATAATTACATTAATAATTAGGATCTGCAGTATACATGCATTAAATGTATGATTTCTTTTTCTTTTAAGATAAGTGTTTAATTTTAAAATTTATTTACTGTTTTCTGCGTAACAATTATTGGGGAGCAATTTACTAGTATCTTAAAAGACTTCAAATTATTATATTTACATAAACTTGTATTAGCTGCATGAAACCCGTAAAACAAAGTGGTTAATTGGCATTTCGCTTGCGTGTCTTTTTATTTATTTGTGCCTTTGTCTTTTATACGTCGACCCCTAGAAAGATGAATAGACGGTGCTTCACTGCATATTTCACTGCTAACATCGTTGAGACTCAGCGCGTAAATAAAGGCAGCAAAAATTTTATGTTTTATTTTTTGCCTTACGAAATGGAACACTCTCATGTTTAGGTTAGCTATTCTGATGTAAATATTAATTTTGGGAATGAAACAGTTTGGCAGTTTTGAAAATTCTCCTCTGACCGAATAAAATTTATTACATTACTAGCTGAAGTACCCGTTCTTCGCACGGGAATGAATGGACTTTTTGATATTACGATTTGTGGTGATTACTATTCATTGTAATAAACAGATATAGCAAAGTGGATATCGCGTTATATTGTGTCCAATAATCATGCATACCGAATTGCAAGGCAATCGTTTGTACGGTGCAGAAGGCCATGCGGCGTAGCGCAATCTAGTGGCGAGTTTTAGCAAAACGGATACAGCGAAAATATTTTTCGCATTCAGATATCGATGTATAGGAATTTTCATGACTATCGGCTGGACAGTCCTGAAGTTCATGTGTTGACGCGACATCTAGTGGCAAGTTATAAGAAAATGGATAGCGCCAAACTCTTCCCCGTGTTCAAATATCTATGTATACCTATTTTCATAGCGATCATTTGCACAGTCAAGAAGTGATACACTGCAGGGCCATCTAGTGGTTCAATAAAGTAATGATTTGCTACAGCGCCGTCAAGTGGCGAGTTATAGCAAAATGGATAACGCCAAAATATTCTCATTGTTCAAATAGCTATGTATACTGATTTTCATAGCGACCGTGTTCAACTATCTATGTATACCAATTTTCATAACGATCATTTGCACAGTCAAGAAGTGATACACTGCAGGGCCATCTAGTAGTTAATTAAAGTAATGATTTGCTACAGCGCCGTCAAGTGGCGAGTTATAGCAAAATGGATAACGCCAAAATATTCTCATTGTTCAAATAGCTATGTATACTGATTTTCATAGCGACCGTTTGAATGGTCAAGAATTTGGCCTGCTGCAGCGTCATCTAGTGGCGAGTTAAAATAATAATGCATTGCAGTGTCATCTAGTGGTGAGTAACATCAAAAGGAACGCAGTTAAAATGTATTCTTCGTGCTCAAATGTGTAAGTATAAAAAATTGTATGCCGATCGGTCGAACGGTATAGAAGTTGATGCTTTTCAGCGCCATTTAGCGGCAAGTTACAGCAAAATGGATAGTGAAAAATATTCTCCGTGTTCTAATATTCGCGTGTACCAAATTTCATCGAAATTGGTTAGACGATATTCGCATAGCAAACGGCTAAACGGAATAGAATTCGACGTTCTGCTGCGCCACCTTGTGGCAAGTTAGAGGAAAACGGATAGCATAAAGCTTCTCCATGATAAAAGACTTAGGTGAACCAAATTTCATGGTGCAACGGTGCTCAACGGTGCTGGAGTTTTTCAACCTCATACACTCATACCAACATTCATTTTTATCTATAACCAGTGTCATTATATATCCCAGTCTCAAATAAAATCCAGTTTCAAATCTAAGCCTCGCCAAAGTGCCAACATACGCCATTTTGCAAGCATTTTTTCAGGAAATCATTCGAAGCATTGACTTAGCAGCAATAATATATGGGAAATGGTTCGACCGCGAAAAAGTAAAGCAAGCCTTTATTTGAAAAGTTGAATCCCTTAATACAGCCGAATTTTTTAAAATTATCAACTATAACGTGTTTTATTCATCATTACTCCGATGTACTGAGAAGATTTCAATTTTCTGAAATTTGGCGGAATTCCCCCAACTTAAATCAATGTACTCATTTGGCGAGAATTCTGGAGATAGATCAATTGAAATCCCTTAATAACTGCATTATTTCTTCACGTATCAGTAAAATTTAACGCTGTATTCTAATAAAACCTTTGCACTTGTTTTCAAAAATCTATTTCCTTAAGCTCTCAATAAATTGCGCCAAGCCGAAATCTGTGCAAACCGCTAGAACTCACTTTCACAAAATCGGCATTTGAGCCATTTTATTTTTTCGCCAAACTAAAATAATTTACCTATTAGCCTCGGAAATCTTCAATTCTTATTGTTTTGCGTGTAAAGCATTACATTACTGCTCTGATTTCCCATGCACACGATATTATAATTAAAAAAAATAACCTTACGAATATAAACTAACAAAAAAAAAATCATTATTATTCTTTTATTTTTACTTTGAGAATTTAAAACATTTTATTCGGCAAAATCGCCACACATGGCAACCACGATCCTTATTTCACACTTTTTTCACTACAGGGGTTACAATTACGGAAAGCTTTTTGCGTGAAGAGCATAAAAAATCTCTTAAATTCCGGGAACGGGTGGACTTTCAAAGTTTTAAAGTGGACTATGAGTTATTCTATATTATTTTACATATCTGTACTAAATTTCAGGCCAATAGGTCCATTTTTGTGGATTTGTATACGAATCAAATCCACAAACAAACAAACAAACAAACAGAATTTCATTTTTATTTATAAGATTAGAAAACTACTTAAAGAGCTTAACTACTTAGAGTTTAGCTCTTCGCCTGTTCCTGCTAATGCAGAAACGACGCAGAACTCAGCAAGAGGAGATAGCTGCATGTCGAGTCCCGCCCAGGGTTTTACTCTGTCCCGCCAAAAAAACGTGTAATGGGAGTCTGCTTCCTCGGTTTTAGTCTATCCCGCCAAAAACACGTGTAAAAGGCGTCTGCTCCTGTTTTAATCTGTACCGCGAAAGAAAACGTGTAAAGAGCGTCTGCTTCTACGGTTTTAATCTCTTCCGGCAAAAACCGCATAAAAGGCGTCTGCATTTTCCGTTCATTGTTTAGGCTAAAAACGTATAAAAGGCCTGTATTTCGGGTTCTAAAGAAAGTCATCATACGCTTTTTTCAGTTGGAAATTCAATTTAAATAGTTCGTTAGCCACTGCAACAAAAGAACGAGCAAGTCTTTGGCACAGGTGAGGCATTCTTTTTCAGAGTTCATTCCGTGCCTTTACTATTATGCTGTTTGACACATTTCCATTTTGGGATTCAATGAATTTTTGTTCAGCTATATAAGCAATGCAGTTTAAAGCAAGCTCGAGCCTGTGTATGCTTCAAATAATCAGAGAGTTCATTCCTTATAGTTACTATCATTCCGTTGCAGAGTTGCATTTTACTGTAAAATAAAACAAGAAATATAAATATTCAGAACACATTGATTATATGAAAGACTTACTAACATAATTCCTTGTTTTACAACATTTTGTTTTACTCGCACATCGATGTGTTGCTCACTTCCCAATTTTTAGTTGAAATTTTGCATACTAATGCATTGGGTTGGCAACTAAGTAATTGCGGATTTTTTTTAGAAAATCAAAGACAATTTTTTCATGGAACTAAATAACTTTATTCTGTAATGTATTGCCCATTTTGATCAATGACCTTTTGCCATCTTTCAGGCAGCATCATAATCCCACGTTCATAAAACTTCTGGTTTTTATTAGCAAAAAACTGAATCAGGTACGATTTGACATCATCATCTTTATTGAAATTTTTACCATTCAAGGAGTTTTGTAAAGATCGAAACAAAAAGTAATCAGATGGTTCAAGGTCAGGACTATATGGTGGATGTGGCAAAACATCCCAACCGAGCTCCAATAATTTTTGCCGAGTGACCAAAGATGTGTGTTGCCTTGAATTGTCATGATGGAATACAACACCTTTTCGATTTTTCAATTCGGGCCGCTTTTCTTCAACTGCATTATTTAATTTCGTTAGTTGTTCAATGTAGACATCAGAATTGATCATTCGGTTGGGTGGTAAGAGTTCAAAGTAGACAATTCCTTTGTAATCCCACCAAACTGATAACAAAACCTTCTTTTGATGAATATCAGCTTTTGATGTTGTTTGAGTTGGTTCACCTGGCCTGCTCCACGATCTTTTCCGCTTGATATTGTTGTAAACAACCCATTTTTCATCGCCAGTTATCAATCGTTTTAAAAATGGATCATTTTCATTACGTTTCTTTAGCAAATCGCAGCTGTTAATGCGTTGCGTTAAATGCGTTTCTTTCAGTTCGTGAGGAACCCATGTATCGAGTTTTTGAACATAGCCAAGTTGTTTTAAGTGATTTCCAATGCATGTATGTGATGCATGAAGCTTCTCTGCAATCTCACGTGTTGTACTGTGACAATCCGAATCGATTATTGCTTTGATTATGGCGTCATCAACTTCAACTGGACGACCAAAGCGTTTTTCATCTTTGAGTGAAAAATTACCAGAACGAAATTTGGCAAACCAATTTTGACACGACCGTTCTTTTAAGGCTTCGTCACCATAAACAGCAAATAACTTTTTATGAGCTTGCGATGCGTTTTTCCCTTTGCGGAAATAAAAAAGCAAAATATGACGAAAATGTTCCTTGTGATTTTCCATTTTTCAACGAAGGCCAAGCGAAAACTACGCAACCGATCAAAGAACTTTTTTTACTGATTGACAGCTGAATTGCCAACTATCAAATAACAAAATGTGTTTTACATTTGTAAATCGTCTACAAACTTAAAAATTCAACTGAAGCCATCTATGAGTGAAATCCGCAATTACTTAGTTGCCAACCCAATATTTCAGCTAGCAATACTTGAATTAATGATTAAATTGTTAATTTAAAGAGAAGCTCTACAGAGATATTCAAGCATTTGCCAAGAAAAGGTGATTACTGGAAGATTTCGGATTTTATACGTATCAAGCGCGAATACACTGTTTAAGCGCTGCTATGGTTACTTGTCCTGAATATGTCTAGGATATGAAGGGTAATGCACGTGCCATGGTCGACAGTTGAAAGTATTTGACCTGTTCGGTTCCATCACGTCACCGGGACATCAATTCTGCCTTCCGTACTCAGCGTTTCTTCCCGGCAGGGTTTTTTGAAGCCAATGCGCATGCGCTCCGGCTGGTCTGCAATAGGGGCAACGATGGGTACAAAAGGGAGAATGGCTTCCATCGCATTCTTTCAAAGATGGGAGCGAACGGCTTGAAGCAACACCCCCTAGAGAGGAAAGCTGCGGCGCTTGTGACGTCACACCGAGTAGGTAAAGCAATGCGTTTCCATTGGGTTTCTCCTCTTTCCCGCGGCGCGGGAGAGAGGCGAAACCCAATGGAAACCCTTTGCTTTAATTACTCGGTGGGACGTCACAAGTAAGCGCCGCGGCTTTCCTCTCTAGGGGGCGTTGATTATAGGCCATAAATGCCATAAGACACTAAAATGTTTATTTTGAGGAATTGTGTTAAGAGCCTCAATCTAAGGGAATTCTTTCACTGACATAATGAATTCTTATGACAGAAATCTGCATAAATATAGTCATTCTAAAAAAAAATGCCGTATTTTTGACGTGCGATGATTGCGCAGTGAAACTACTTTATTTCAGCGCTTTCATTGCTAGTCGTAAAAGAAGGGTTAAATGTGCTCAGTGCTAAAAAAGTGCAGCCTTTTCCATTGATCCATTTAGCAAACAATACTATAGCGGTCGATCGAATAGCCCATCCGATGCCTCAGAGGGTGAGATGGGCTGCTAAAGAAGTTTTTTGACAGAGCCAAAGAAGACATAGTTTTGTCGAAAGTTTTTTGTAGCGCGCGTTGTAGTTGCTTCCACAACGGACTTTGACTTCCAGTATACACATTGTGACTAAACATTTTTTTTATAATAAGGTGACGCCTTAAATTAGAATAAGTCTTAATGAAACATTGAAGAATACAGATTCAATCCTGTTCTTTATAACGATGATACTTCTAAATTTCTAGCTCCATGCTTACAATATCTCTTTTCACAGATTCTTTACGGCTACCATCACGACAGGACCTACATAATATTCGCATTGAAACTCATTATCATCATGGGATTTATTTATTGCAAGTAGCTGAAAAAAATGCTTTTCAATAAAAAAAAATTGTACTGACACAGATTAAATTAGTAATTTAAAAAAAATCCCGATTAGTAAATTTTCTTGCAAAGTTGGCTTCTCGTTGAGGCGCAAATTAAGATATCCATGCTAGAGGATCGCTTAGGCAACTTTTGTATCCTTAATTTTGAACTCAGGGTCTGAAAAGGTTATTTTACGGGAAGGAGGCTTTACTTTTACAATCAATAGTGCTTAAGAAAGGATCTTTTAAAACCTTCGAAATGGATTTTCATATTTTACAAAAATTTTTGGATTTTCATTTTTAAAAATATTCTGAATATTTATATGCATTTATCAACACCATACAAAAAAACGAATTCAAAACTTCCCACTAGATGAGTTTTAACGATTCTTGTTGGTCATTGTACAGCCGGCGTATAGTAGAGTTAAAACTTTAAATCCTGTTTTCTGGAAACGACTTATTTTCAACTTTCGTGCACGATTACTTTAAAAATGTACATGCTAGCCTTCTGAAATTTATTTTGCAAGTGTATCTACTTATAGTGTACATACTAAAACCAAAAAAATATCTCATTATTCTTTTTGTTTTGTTTTAATTAGAAATATATTATGTATTTTATACTATTTCATAAATTTTCAAAATTTTGCCAAAATTTTAAAAGTTAATCCCTTTTATCCAGAGTATTCTCACCAGAGTATTTCTGACTGAGTAAAAAATACTGATAAATATTTTACAAATATAATTGTTACTCTGAAGAATTGTTACAGTGTTTTTTTTTTTTTTTTCATGTTTTATATTACTTTTAAATACTATCTTCACTACTCTTCTACTTACTACTACTAACTCAATCTTCTTTTCAATACTAAGCTTTCTATCTTCATTTTCTATTTTTACTAGCTGACCCGGCAAACGTTGTTTTGCCCTATAAATTATTCCTAGGATTATTTTAGTAGAAAGAAATGACTAACTTATTGTAAGTTTGTGAGGATGCGGTATATGAGTGGAAGAGGCATGGAGCGCTGTGAACAATACTGGAATATAAAAATAACACAATACCAAACATATATTTTTAATTCATTGTAATTTATTCTTTAAATTTATATATATCGCTAATTACAATAATTTTACTAAAAAATAATATCAATCCCTTAACGCAATAGAGTATACAATATTTTTTGTCATCCCATCTTTAGATAACTTAAACAAACTGGATGCCCACTGTATGGTCTGCCCACTCGAGAGCATGTCACGTATAACTGTCAGTGTGAAAAACATGGCGTGCTCAAATATAATCCAGAAACAGACATAGTTTGGCCTTGAGACTTATTGATAGTCGTTCCATAAAAAATCCCCCCCCCAAAAAAAAAGGATGAAAATCTGAAACACTTTCAGATTTTAAATACGCACTATAGTGCTATATATTAAAATCGTATCATAATTTATGCGTCGTCCCTATTTTTCGTCCTTAATCCATTAAGTTGGAAAGTATTATCATTATTCATGACTGTGCTGTATTTTTCTTCCTTATTTTATAAAACCCATCTTTGGAATCGAAATCTATCTTAAAATCGCCTAGTAAAACTATTTTACAATCTTCGCCAAGTATATCACAACTATACTTCACCGTTTTATATATTGTTTCCTAATTTAACGCCTCGACTCTCGCCAAGGAGGCGATGATAAAACATATGCAGTTACCATGACGATTTTTTGCATTTATGTAGAAATCGTAATTTAGAATTAAAATGGCGATTTGGAACAACATGTAAGTACAGCATGCCGTTACATTTTTATTTATTTTGGATTACCAATTAATGTAGTTTTAATAATTAAATGTCTTCAAACTCCTTAACTGGCGCGTTTATCGCTAGTTGTTTTACTTTAGTTATCACCTAGTTCTTTTGGGTGCGTTGAAACGGTACTTACGTATTATCCCGGCGGTCACTTCCGCCAAACTACTTTTTCGTAATTTTAAATACATTGCCAATCGTATTCCAAACCATCAACAACTTCATTTATCTTGGTGAAAAATTGCTTGTCTTGGCGGACCGCCTGGAAAATACGTATGTACCGTTGAAACTTGTGCATAACTCCCAGAGACCCATGACTGCAAAGCTCGCCAAAGTACGGGAATTTTTTAGGTTGGCGAGAGTGGGGGCGCTAAAATAGGAATCAACTCTTTCTCGTACCATAAAACACATCTTTGGAATCGAAATCTATCTTAAAATCGCCACCTGAAACTGTTTAGAATTTCCTCCAGGCATGTTCTTCCTGTAGGCATATTCCAACTATACCGCAAAGACATTTTAAATACTGTTTGGAATGGACATCATAATCCATGAGTGTACCGTGTTTTCCTTTCTTGTTCCACAGAGCACTTCTTCGGAATAGAAATCTATATTAAAATCGCCTAATAAAACTCTTTTACAATATACGCCAGGCGTTTTCTAACTATACGCGAAATATACTTATAATAAATTGTCGCGTTTTGGCACCACATTTAGCGATCAATTATCAAAAATTGCAAACCTTGTGCGACTTTCAACATTTTATTAACTTCCCCCCCCCCTCTCCACATTATCTGGCAAACACATTTGAAAAGTGATTCGACACGCTAATGGCTACACAGAAATCCTGATTGAAATTAATAGCACTCGGGGGCTAAACATTTTGGGGTGGACCGCCCTTATGACTTAGGGGTATGAGACATAGTTAAAAACCTATTCTATGACCTAACGAATATACATAGAAAATTTCATTAAAATTGGTCGAGTGGTTTCGGAGGAGTTAGGTGACTAACACTGTGACAGGAGAATTTTATATATTATAGATTTTACGTACCTTTTAGAATGTTTTCCTTTTGAAATGATTCTTACAAAATTTTGCACACACTCATAATAAAAATAATTTATACGTGTAACCATGGAGCTAGAGAGTATAAGGAAGGAAGAACTAATACTGTAAGAAGTAACCCTATTTTTCGCTTCCTTTTATTCTCCGATAATCTCCACCAATTCGCCGAGTGCGCCATCTATCCGCCTGGTATACTTTTGTAGACTCTAGAAAAAAAAATCTTTGTTGCAACTAATTTACGCAGATTGCGAGTGGCAACAACGATGAATAAAATAATAATATGATTTTTAGAACAACAATGTTTAGGAAGTTTAATCGGTCTATGTTCCGTATCCGGTGCACCTTGGTTCTGGCGACATCGTGAGCGATGTTCAACGTTAGTAAAGTACCCTGCCGATGGTTGTTTGACTGGCAACCATAAAGAAATGTGTAGAGCTTGGCGACGTTTTTTTTTTTTGAAGGAATGATAATGCGTCAAATATTGTAAATTGGATAATTTAGAACTATTGAAAGATGCGAAATTTCTTGCACTTTCGGGCATGTGTAATAGTTGTTTTTTAATCTAGCTACTGTGTGATGTAAGCAGATGAATGTAACGAATTCGCTTGCTCAATTTGACGTCACTAAGCTGTTAATTTGCGTTTTGCACATGCGTTATTGTTATTTTTCGTTTTTTCCTGTTCTTTCGTCTACTATTCTAATTTGCTTCAACTTGTACTGATGTTTTTTTTTCTCGGTCTCGCAGAGGGGCCCGCGTTAGCATATTTTCGAATGCATGTATCGATGAATGTAACGAATTCGCTTGCTCAATTTGTCGTCACTAAGCTGTTAATTTGCGTTTTGCGCATGCGTTATTGTTATTTTTCGTTTTTTCCTGTTCTTTCGTCTACTATTCTAATTTGCTTCAACTTGTACTAATGTTTTTTTTTTTTGGGTCTCGCAGAGGGGCCCGCGTTAGCATATTTTCGAGGGGGCCCTTTTGAGAGGGTGGCCGGACCCACTGATGTTTTTTTTTGGATCTCGCAGAGGGGCCTGCCCGGACCCACTGATGTTTTTTTTGGGTCTCGCAGAGGGGCCCGCGTTAGCATATTTTCGAGGGGGCCCTTTTGAGGCGGTGGCCGGACCCACTGATGTTTTTTTGGGTCTCGCAAAGGGGCCCGCGATAGCATATTTTCGAGGGGGCCCCTTTGTGGCGGTGGCCGGACCCACTGATGTTTTTTTGGGGGTGTCGCAGAGGGGCGCGCGCCCCCTCCAAGAAAAATGTTTTTACACTACATAAATGGGGCTTTTACCAATATTTAGCAGGCTTTACACCAGATAAAATGAATATTCACAATTTGCGCACTCCTCCGAAAGAGTTTCTGGTTCCGCCCTTGGAGAACTTATGTAAAGCTGACGTCATAAACTTGAAAATCGTCTGGATTTTTTATCACATGTTGGTCTGGAAAATCGTTTTTTTTTTTTTTTTTAATCAGAATTTGACTGGCAATTCTGAAAATTAAACGCGGTGCATTTGAAGTATAGAATTTTCATTTAGTGTTAATTGCATGAAGATTGAAGTTTGGTGTTCTTTGATTCTGAGTGGAATAAGTTTGTGTTGGATTTTCCTTGTGTTTTTGATTCCGTTTTACGGACCCATTCTCGTAAGTTAGTGAGCTTCTCGGGGAATTTCGTCTTGGGGAATTTCATCGTTGTAATGGATGTTCCCGGTCCTTCCATTAAAAAATGAGGTGGGAAAGGTGAGGTAAGTGCTTGTTTAATCTACTTTTTCTAATGTTTTGTCGTGGATTTGACTGTTTTATATAGTGTCATTTACTTAGAATTTGCGTTTCTTTGTAAAACTTTTAGTGGTAAATACTTGTGTTTATTTGTCACAAGAAGGCGATAGCCGTTGAAGCTTGGCGGTCGCCAGGGTGGCTTGGCGCCATGGCTGGAGCTTGGCGCCAAGATCCTTGGCGATCGCCAAGCTCCAGCGGCTATCGCCGTGTTTACATGAGGGGCACCGTCTTGTATGATTTTACCTTTTATGAGACAGCAACCGCTACACTTTAATTTCATAGTCTCTCTCTTGCGGAGGTAGCGCCGTTTAGGAGCTATCGTGTTCACACACACACACACACACACATCTCGTACAAATAGCATAAATGAATTCAGAAGACCTCAAAATGTGTAAATACACCAAAATCTCGAAGTTGAATTTTTTCATGATTACAATACTTTCCTTACATGGTACATGTTCGGAAAGTAAAAAAGGTGAAAATTTGAAACACTTTCAGGTTTTAAATACGCACTATAGTGCTACATATTAAAATCGTATCATAATTTATACGTCGTCCCTATTTTTCTTACTTATTCCATTAAATTGCCAAAGTGTATCGTTATTCATGACTGTGCTTTATTTTTCTTTCTTGTTTCGTAAAACCCATCTTTGGAATCGAAATCTATCTTAAAATTGCCTACTAAGACTATTTTACAATCTACGCCAAGTATATTACAACTATACTTCATCGTTTTATATCTTGTTTCGAATGTGCATCATAATCCATGAGTGTACCGGTTTGTCTTTCTTGGGTTGATTCCCACTTTAACGCCTCGACTCTCGCCAAGGTTTGCGATCATTAAACATATGCAGTTACCCTGACGATTCTTTGCTTTTATGTGGCAATCGTAATTTAGAATTAAAATGGCGATTTGGAACAACATGTAAGTACAGCATGCCGTTACAATTTTATTTATTTTGGATTGCCAATTAATGAAGTTTTATTAATTAAGGGTCTTCAACTTCCTTAACTGGTGCGTTTATCGCTAGTTTGTTTACTTTAGTTGTCATCTAGTTCTTTTGGGCGAGTTGAAACGGTACTTACGTATTAACTCGGCGGTCACTTCCGCCAAACTACTTTTTCATAGATTTTAAATACATTGCCAATCGTATTCCAAACCATCAACAATTTCATGTGCCCGGCATTTATCTTGGTGAAAAAATTGCTTGTCTTGGCGGACCGCCTGGAAAACACGTATGTACCGTTGAAACTTGTGCATAACTCCCAGAGACCCATGACTGCAAAGCTCGCCAAAGTACGGGAATTTTTTAGGTTGGCGAGAGTGGGGGCGCTAAAATAGGAATCAACTCTTTCTTGTACCATAAAACACATCTTTGGAATCGAAATCTATCTTAAAATCGCCACCTGAAACTGTTTAGAATTTCCTCCAGGCATGTTCTTCCTGTAGGCATATTCCAACTATACCGCAAAGACATTTTAAATACTGTTTGGAATGGACATCATAATCCATGAGTGTACCGTGTTTTCCTTTCTTGTTCCACAGAGCACTTCTTCGGAATAGAAATCTATATTAAAATCGCCTAATAAAACTCTTTTACAATATACGCCAGGCGTTTTCTAACTATACGCGAAATATATTTATAATAAATTGTCGCGTTTTGGCACCACATTTAGCGATCAATTATCAAAAATTGCAAACCTTGTGCGACTTTCAACATTTTATTAACTTCCCCCCCCCCTCTCCACATTATCTGGCAAACACATCTGAAAAGTGATTCGACACGCTAATGTCTACACAGAAATCCTGATTGAAATGAATAGCACTAAGCTAAACATTTTGGGGTGGACAGCCCTTATGACTTAGGGGTATGAGACATAGTTAAAAACCTATTCTATGACCTAACGAATATACATAGAAAATTTCATTAAAATTGGTCGAGTGGTTTCGGAGGAGTTAGGTGACTAACACTGGGACAGGAGAATTTTATATATTAGATATATAATACTACATTAGCGTATTTTTGGTAATACTAAAAAAAAATATTCTTCAGTTCATATTATTTGACACACGGGCGCTCGATTATGATCATGCTTGCAGTTCATTTCGGCTAAGTTAACGTTGCTAGGCCCCCTTAACCCCTTCCCTGTTTTGCCCGTATGTCGTACGGGCGCGGCTATCGGGCCTTTACTGATTCGCCCGTACAGCGTACGGGCAATCTGATTTCTATTTGGCTTTCACTGTTTCGCCCGTATCTTTCCTATTTTTAGTAACAAATTATTCGTGTAGATATTTTGTAAGAAAACAATTGAATTGTAATCGAAAATAAAGTAATTGCACTATTTTACTTGTAAATGTGACTTCCTTGTTTATCGTTCATGTAGGGAAAAATCAACTTGCAGGGTTGTTGTGTGATTATGGCAACGCTGCACTAGGGCGATCTACCAGGGGGGGGGGGGCTTGGTAGGAGGAGTTTCTATGGGGTTCTAACCCGTATTCACGTTATATATGGAGAAAACGGTAAAATCATACAAGACGGTGCCCCTCATGTAAACACGGCGATAGCCGCTGGAGCTTGGCGATCGCCAAGTGCGAGCGCTACGGATCTTGGCGCCAAGCTCCAGACATGGCGCCAAGCCACCCTGGCGACCGCCAAGCTTCAACGGCTATCGCCTTCTTGTGACGAATAAACACAAGTATTTACCACTAAAATTTTTACAAAGAAACACAAATTCTAAGTAAATGACACTAAATAAAACAGTCAAATCCACAACAAAACATTTGAAAAAGTAGATTAAACAAGCACTTACCTCACCTTTCCCACAATGGAAGGACCGGGAACATCCATTACAACGATGAAATTCCCCAAGACGAAATAAAGACGAAATTCCCCGAGACGCTCACTAACTTAAAATAAAGGTCCGTAAAACGGAATCAAAAGCACAAGGAAAATCCAACACAAACTTATTCCACTCAGAATCAAAGAACACCAAACTTCAATCTTCATGCAATTAACACTAAATGAAAATTCTATACTTCAAATGCACCGCGTTTAATTTTCAGAATTGCCAGTCAAATTCTGATTAAAAAAAAAAAAAAACGATTTTCCAGACCAACATGTGATAAAAAATCCAGACGATTTTCAAGTTTATGACGTCAGCTTTACATATGTTCTCCAAGGGCGGAACCAGAAACTCTTTCGGAGGAGTGCGCAAATTGTGAATATTCATTTTATCTAGTGTAAAGCCTGCTAAATATTGGTAAAAGCCCCTTATGTAGTGTAAAAACTTTTTTCTTGGAGGGGGCGCGCGCCCCTCTGCGACACCCCCAAAAAAACATCAGTAGGTCTGGCCACCGCCTCAAAAGGGCCCCCTCGGAAATATGCTAACGCGGGCCCCTCTGCGAGACCCAAAAAAACATCAGTGGGTCCGGCCACCGCCTCAAGGGGGCCCCCTCGAAAATATGCTAACGTGGGCCCCTATGCGAGAGCTAAAAAAAACATCAGTGGGTCCGGCCACCGCCTCAAAAGGGCCCCCTCAAAAATATGCTATCGCGGGCCCCTCTGCGAGACCCCAAAAATAACATCAGTGGTTCCGGCCACCGCCTCAAAAGGGCCCCCTCGAAAATATGCTAACGCGGGCCCCTCTGCGAGACCCAAAAAAAACATCAGTGGGTCCGGGCAGGCCCCTCTGCGAGACCCAAAGGAAAACATCAGTGTGTCCGGGCGGGCCCCTCTGCGAGATCCAAAAAAAAAACATCAGTGGGTCCGGCCACCGCCTCCAGTGGTCCCCCTCAAAAATATGCTAACGCGGGCCCCTCTGCGAGACCCAAAAAAACATCAGTGGGTCCGGCCACCGCCTCAAAAAGGCCCCCTCGAAAATATGCTAACGCGGGCCCCTCTGCGAGACCCAAAAAAAAACATTAGTACAAGTTGAAGCAAATTAGAATAGTAGACGAAAGAACAGGAAAAAACGAAAAATAACAATAACGCATGCGCAAAACGCAAATTAACAGCTTAGTGACGTCAAATTGAGCAAGCGAATTCGTTGCATTCATCTGCTTACGTCACACAGTAGCTAGATTAAAAAACAACTATTACGCATGCCCGAAAGTGCAAGAAATTTCGCATCTTCAATAGTTCTAAATTATCCAATTTACAACTATTGAAGCATTATCATTCCTTCAAAAAAAAAAAAAAAAACCTCCGCCAAGCTCTACACATTTCTTTATGGTTGCCAGTCAAACAACCATCGGCAGGGTACTTTACTAACGTTGAACATCGCTCACGATATCGCCAGAACCAAGGGGCACCGGATACGGAACATAGACCGAGAAAACCTACCAAATCTCCAGACCGTTAGATCGACAGCCGCGCGATGGGACCCGAACCTGGGACCTTCACACTTTGGCCATCTACCATTTTCAGTGGCATAACCACTGTGCCATGGTGAGGCCAACTTGCAGGGAAAATAGACTATTTTAATTAAAGAAAAAAAGTTGTAATAAATGCTTAAAAATATTAGAAATGTTAATTTTAATAACATACCTTTACTTAAAAATGTAAAATGAACAAAAAAAAATGCAATAAAAAAATGTGACATTTTTGGGACCGAATTCTGGAAAAAAATGAAACTGTTAAGGGGTTAAATTAAATATTATTTTTAAAAAATATTTGTCTGCATATACGGTCCCTGTATTGCTTAGCACGGTTGTATTATATCGTTAATAAGGTATAACTTACCAAAAATGTTTCAGCAGATGTTTGTTAGTTCCACGTTATCTAGTCAACTTGTTAGCCAGTCTAGTTTTTCGCACGATAATGAAGCTTATTTTAGTAATCCCAAATATGATTTTTTTAAATACAGTAAGACGCTGTTTATACGAATTTCTAATTTTTGTTAGGTATTATTTCTTTTGATTAGTCATTGTAGCACTATTGGTTGTTCATATGATATGAAATAATCTCCCAGTCATGACGTTAATATTAGGTGAAATTCTATTAAACCAAATTTTAAATGTCCGTATAAACTTATGGATCTTTCCTTTAAAAATATACAGTACGTTGAAAAATGTGAAAAAGCCATTAAGGAAATCGCGAGCAAAGATTACTGTTTATTTCAAATGGATTTGACGATGATTGAAGTTAAAATTGCTTAAAAATATATAAAAATTATTAAATATTATCTTTAATTTAGTGAACTTTCCAGACATTTTATTGTTTCTCATTGTCAAACTCTTAGAAAGCTGCGTTTGAATCCCAATAGGTTGTAAATTCTAGAACTTTTAAAATAAAATTATAAAACTTACAGCGCTCTACGCAACTTTTTGAACAGACCCATTTTCAGTAGTTGCATCAGCAAAAACAGCAGAAATTGAAAGCTAAATACCTTATTTTTCACTCAAACTCTCAATAGCAGTTCTATATTGAATCTTCACACTTGAAATTTCAAAAAGAATTGTTGAAACGAAACTCGAGTTTGCTTTGTTGTATTTTTCGAAACGATGGCAGACTCAACACTGCATGGCTAACTCGGGCTTTGTTTAGATCTGCTTTCTTTGTTGGTTGGTATTTTATTGTCAATGACATTGTTTTTACTTGATGTGTAACGGAAACTGAAAGAATGAAAAATAATCACTGTTCTCTTTAAACTTTTTAATACTTTTCAACAAGGCTGAAAAGTGTTTATGATTTTGGTTTGTCTGCCTGCCCGTACGTGCTCTAGCTCATGTAAATTGGCATCGATAATTACGAAATTCATATATTTTATTATATTATACTGTGACATGTACCCCATAGAAAATGGTGTATGTAGCATTTTCAGTTCTTCTACAGGAGAGCTCAAAGGATTTCCAATACATTACGTTGTATGGGCAGTCATTCTTTAAAGTGTATTGTGATATTTGCTATCTGAAATGAAACAAAACATACATGTTATAAAAGATTAAACGATAAAGCTTTCCATCAAAAATAGTGTGGAATCTCCATGGAGAATAATGTAGCATCGAACTATCATTTATAGTTCTTCCAAAGGAGCACTCACAATATTTCCAATACATTGCATTCAATGACGGTTTAGAGACATACATCCGTTTAAAGCACAATACTATCCTACTACATACATTTAGCTAATGGTTCGACGACGATCGTGTGCCTCCCTCGAAAGTTACGTCAAAAAAGAGGAAAATGTCTTTTGAAAAATGAATTCAGTTTGGCAATATTTTCATTATTTGACGGAAAATCAAAAAATACCTAATGTGGTAACATTAATAGATGATGATTTCAGTTAGGAATTTTGAAAATTGATTACTCATGCACTAATTGACTGAATCAGTGAGTTGTGTTGTGTCAACACAAAGCTACGCAAGGGTTATCTGCTTAGAAGATGCGTGTGCTGGAAAGTGTTCTAAAATCGATGCGTTTGGCATGATTTATATTTCGTGTTATTTAAAGTAAATAGACAGCATTTTGTAAATTGTTATTCTCTAAATCAAAATTAACAATGGAAATGATATTGCTGCCACAAAAGCAAACTAATTAACATTAAAATCAACCGGCATAAATAATATGATACTACCCATGGGAGTTTTTGTCCTTGTTGCTCAATTGTTCTCGTGAAAGTAGCACACTTTTAACAGATATAAATGACCATTTCCCCAAAGCCCATTTCAAGATACTTTTTTTTATATAGGTAAAGGAATCAAACTTATTACCAATTTTTGAAAATAATAAATTTATGTAAAGATTGTCTGTAAAGATGACTCAAAAAATTCAATAAATATTGCCTAGTATATTCTAAAACATACTAGTAAAATTATTAACAATAAAACAAACTGAAATATCAGGATAAATTAAATTATGGGCCATATCCTTTTAACTTCCAGGAAAAATTATTTTTACATTTTAAAAATACTGTGAAATAAGAGAGGGTTATTTGAATGCTCAGGAAATCTTTCATTCTTAAAATCTTTCTATTGACACATTTTTGACAAACAGCGCTTAGCGTCGATAATGGAAAGCAATTTATCAAAGAATTACAAAAGATAGTCTCCTTAGAAATGGGATGCTGCTTCTCTTTGCGAAATTTAATTTAGCAATGTTTAATTGCCACCCTTCCTTGAAAAATGTATCAATCATGATAGTAAAAGATATTTAAAATACTGGTTGCGATAACAAAGTAGGACAGAACAGATATCTTTGATTCACGTACATTTAAATATAATTAATCAGTGTGAAAAATACTGTGTTCTGAGGTATATTTATGTGTTTCACAGTTTAACAAAATTGTAATATTCCTTTGCCACAAATAATAACAGGTTTTGTAATGCGTAAAGCTTATCATTATGAGTTAGTTTTCCAATTCATTTTTTTTATCTTTATCATAAATCAAAAGTAAGAGAAAAGTATCTGATTTCGGAACTAGGACATCCTTAAAGTGCACATTCTTTGTCTAAACTTAATTCATTCGAAAGTGGGATACGATAGTTTAAAAACATTAAGGTTTGGAGAATTCTTCAAGTTGGTTTCAGCTTTGGAAACTAATTTTTTTCACCAAACCAACCTGAATTTTACTAAAAGAGGCAAGCTTCGCACAGTTGGCTACATTTTGTCTAAATACGTTAAGGTACTAAAAATATTTTTATGTGCCCTTTTAATAAACTGCCCAGTCGATTACGATTTAAAAAAATAAGGTGCGCATCTAGATTTTACGGCAGTCGTAAATACAAAATACACTATACTTTGCAGATTGTCAAAATGGATTGTTTTTTATACATGTACATGTATAAATCACAGAGCAATTCGTCAAAGTAAATTTATGGATTATCACAGTCTGAATAGAGTGTAATCTCTTTACATTGTACAGAGGCTTAAAGTACTAATTATTTGTAAGCATTTTATTTATTTATTTATTTATTTTCCTTTCAACCATGCTTCTGTGCTTCTGTTTTTTTTTAATTCCTACAAATATGAAAGTGAAATTATAGTACACTTTTTAAACATAATGTTTGACATATTCTTGCAAAAATAAAACTTTAACTAATAATGCAAAAAAAAAACAAAAATTCTGTTAAAATGTACATTACCAGCTCTTGTGTATTACTCTCTACCTCATCTCCCAAAATCATTTTATCATTAACATTTCTAGTAATAGCCTCACTCTCTTTTTTTCCATACTCCAAACCGTACAAAGAACAAGGATGTTTCCTGGTTGCAATAAAGTTACTTTACATTCCTCAATTCGATTTCTATTTTTTTAACACAGTTCAGTATCTGGCTACAATGCTGAAAATTTCATCTCAGTGATATTATATTCCTCTTTCCTACCCAACGCATATTACTGAGGTCCTTTCGTCTTATCTATTTAAAAATTGTTCCATCATAACCAGAAACTTTATCTGCAGATTTCAGAAAACATTTCTGTATGATAATGCGAAGTTTCTCGCCATAATAGATTTGACCATAAACAGAAAAATATACCTAAAGCCACACTTATAAAATCATCCTCAAGCATGCGCTTTTACCGACTGTTTTACAGAGTAATAACGAATATTATGCCTCTACTACGGTCTTGATAAACAATAGTTACCAGGTACTTCAAGAGGGGTGTTTATTGAAGATAAAATTTTAATCATCCCACCGCAAATTTTCTTTTTACCGTATCCGTCGTGTTTCACGTGCATTTATGATAGTAAAATTTTCTTCAAAATAGATTTCAAATTAAGTATGTATCGGTCTTGTTTTGTTTTGAAACAGATAATGCTTTATCTTCCCTCGGTGTGCAGATGCAAGTTAGCCGTCTTTTCATCTCAGGAAGATAGTTTACATTTCTAACCAGCTATTAACTCTTTATTTACTTCATAATGCTTTACATTATAATTATTTGTTATAGTACGTTACTCTTAACGAATCTTTCTTATAATCACGTTTTTTAAAAATACTTTACAGCGTTCATTTCGATCCCATTTCAGGATTCATTTAAAACACTCTTTCTTTTTGCTCAAAGATATTTTTCATTCATTGTAAGATAATAAACTCACTGACACCTACTACAATTCATTGCAAATGTCGATTTTAATTCTCTTTTTACACAAACTTTATATGTATTCTTTTAGATTCCTTTGCTATTTGTGTAAAATGTCCATATGGTGTAATTTTTAAGATAGCTTGTACAAATCATTAAGATTTCATCCTTTTTTAGGGATTTTTATCTAAAAGTTTTTATGTCAATGTGTAGCACATCGGATCCAATTACCGAACCGATCCATCATGTCAGACTTTTCCCTGCAATTTCTTTTTAGTTTTCTCCAATAACTTTCTTTAAATTATACACTCACGTTTTTAAACTGAAAAACCTGAATAAATAATACTAGAATAAGTTATATATAACATGTTTTATTGGATACATTTTTATGGGAAAAATAATTAAGATTATTTTCATTTGCAATATCTCACAATTTAAGAGAATCACAGATTTCTCGGGAGATGAATGTATTTTCATCCGCAGAGTTTTTTCATCTGCCTTTCATTCAAGTAATTTATATACTTTCCTTTGAAATAACATTTTACGTTTTCAGATATAAGTATACAAATCTAAAAAATTAACTCTAAATCTATGAAAAAACAACTCCATTGCAACCTATAATAATCATAGTAATTATGTAACTAAATTTTTGCAAGCCTTTAATGGGTAGACAAGTTGATATTTTACATTTTTTAACGTTAGAATATGGATGTATATTTCTTTTTTTTTTTTCCTAATTTAAAAAAATATATGCATATAATAAATAATATTACATTAAATATATATATATTTAAATTATGAAAAAAGTACAAACATTTAAATTTACATGTATATATATATATATATATATATATTTAAATATTTGCATTCACTTATTAAAGAAGTCTATAATTTTAATTCCCCATTCAGTCTGATTTGAAACAATGTTATTTACAAACTTTTCTCCATTGTAATGGGTAATGAGAAATATTTTCGAAGAAACAAAACGCAAAAGTTCTACTGTAAAGTATTTATTACGAAGAATGTAGATATAGAAACCAATATTTATTTCAATGTTAATTTCTAAAACTAAGCGAAGTTAAAGCCTAAACTCCTAATTAACTTAGAGTTTGGAATTTATAATGTCTTCTGTGTCAAATAATGAATTTAGGTAACAGAAAATTGATATTTTATAATTCGATGTAACACTGACAAATACCTTACTTCGCATATCACTCAATTTTAATTTCTTTTTTAAATGACACGTTATCTATTCAATTAAGTACCTATTATAAAAGTTGACTTCATGTTATCTCTCTGGAAACGAATAATTAACGGAATTATATGAGTCAAATAATTCGTTTTTATTATTTTATGCTATTCGTTTTAACTATATAAAGAGTTGCATTATTTAACCATGTGTAATCTCACATTTAAGAGCATCCAAAAACTCACTTAGTTATACGTCATATTTCATTCCTACGATGAGGTTTTACTGACATGTTAAAACAAATTAACAGTGTTGGTTTATTTAAATTCAACAGGTAACATATTATTTAATATCTCAATACTGTTATTCATTTTCTGCACGCATTAAAGACCTCTTAATTCTCTTGATTTCCATAAGAATAGTGTATGAAAGCAAAAACTTGTACGAATTTTTATTTTTAAGGACACAAAGACTTGTAAAATGACTACTAAAAGTAAGATATTACTCTGATATGCTAATGAACTCCGGTGCACTAAGGTATTGAGAAAAAGAAGACAGTATAGTAATTTTTATAATTTTACTCATAACGTTTTCAGTACTGCAGAATTTTTTGCCGACCTTTTCAAAACTTTTATTTGTTTGTTTCACATAGTGACATCTTAATGACTATGTCATTTTATCTCAGCCCCTTTATTGGCATTTGTCTTAAAAATGTGTCCCAAAAATGCGACATAAAAGTATGCGACATAATTTTACATACATTTAAATACTATTAGTTCACAACAGTTTATTCTATTGTTACAATATTTCGTAAGCTGTAGAATATGCATTACATGCATTTTTCTATAAATAGGTTACAATCATAAAAATTTCAACATAGGGTTACCAGGCGAAATACACGAAAGATGAGAGATAAAATGACATAGTCAATTAATATCATTTTAATGTGGCAATAATGAAACTAAAAAATTAGGGGGGGGGGTCTCTTCAGACCGGTGTGCTAAAAATAGATTATATTTGCGTCCATTTGTAAAATCAACGTACTTTTGGATTCCCCTCCTTTGGCTTGGTGTTGGAGTTTTTATTTTTGTTGCCCTGCCTCATCTTTAAAATTATTTGCTCGCAATTACTTCATTTTAATTTTATTGGATTAACTTTTAGGGTTGCTCTGGAATTGGTGTTATTGCTCTCAGCCAGGTGTTTGTTTTCGCCAATGTGTAATTCTGTGATGGCGTAATTTTTAAGTCATTCCATCTTAATTGCACTGTCCATATAGGACGTCATTTTATTTTCGTTGAGCCACCACCGCCCGTTATAATAATGTTTCAATAGTATATGCTTAATAATATAGTTTTAAGTATTTAACGTCTTTTTATTACATTGCAACTAAGTGTATCGAACCTGGATTTTCATGTGTCACAACGCAGTCTTAGTAATTTAAAACAGCCTAACTAAATAACTTCTTTACAGGGGGGGGTGGTCTCCCCCTGACGATGTTCGAACAGCCGAGTATATCATATATATATATATATATATACACACAGTCAATCCCGCTTAATGGAACAGTCAACTTACTACGAAACATTATTCTAATAAGCTGTATATTCCATTATACGGGATCGCATTGATCAATTATAAGGTTTCGTACATTGAAAATGTATTACATTAAGAGCGATATTCCACTAAGCGAGCTTGACTTATCATGACGATGATAAGTCATGTATATATATATCATGACGATGTTCCTTCTTTTCTCGGTTAAACTGCATTAGAATATTTAGTACTACATATACTTAAATTTCTTAAATAAAAATAATTCAAGTGCACCGCCTCTAATTTTACTCTTTAATTAATTCAGTTAGTGTTTTCTTTTATCGTTCTTAAATTTGTATTTATAAATAATTACTTCTAAATGAAAGCGGAAATGACACTCCTGAGAGCAACTTTCCATAAAGTGCATATATGCAATTCATTCTACATATGGAAATAAGTGCAACACTAAAAACACACTACCCCATGGTAAATAGCTTTCCCCAGCTTTCCGATAATCGACATAGAGATCAATATGACAAAGCTTCCTTAGTTGCTGCAAGTATATAAGAATTTGCTTTTCGTGTGCATATGTGTGTGCAGCGCCATAAAAATAGCTGTAAGTAATATGTTTACTATTCGTCTATTAAAGAACAACTAGAGAACGTGTCTCAATCCCTCCTTTTAAGTAACATTTGATCATAAAAAGAAGATAACATTCTCAAGTTCTTGGCTTCGTTGAAACTCTGCTTGTAAGTGGGACTCTTCTAGTTGAGAAGATTGGATTTCAAGCGGGTCGTAATTCTTTAACGTTTTAAAGGAATTTCTAAGTTGCTGTTAACTAAATACTCGTTTACAAGCCACCGATTTGGAAACAGTATTTCTAAATCGATGAAGTTCATGTACAGAAATAAAAGTGGTCGTGTTTTTGTATGATTCGTTATTCTGTATTTTATTTAAATCGTTAAAGGAGAAAAAAAATTAGAGTTCAAACTTGCTTAACCTTTAAGTTATATGTTTCAAGACATCACACAAGCTTTAATCCGCATTGTCAATATATCAAAACGTAGTTTAATGTGTATATTTTTCTGAAATAAAATGCATTTGAAAATAAGTTGCTTTTCTTTTCCAATACTCAAACCATACCTCTTTTTTTTAAGTTTAGGAAAAATTGGGAAAAAGTACAAATCAGAATTATGTAAGAAAAGTTTTAAATGCACTTATGTTTTAATTAAAATCTTACACACATACTCAAGTTTTATGAACTAAACAATGCTTTTTATTCGTCTTTGCTTTTCCAGAGAATCTGGTTTCTCTCTGAAGAAACGAAAAATTAATTTTCGCTGCTAACTGTCTAATTTGAATGTACCTACATTTTTTTTTCAGTGGGTCTCAGAAACCAAATCAACTAAAGTGAAATCACAGAAAACAATTTATTTCGGAAGCAAGAAAATAATCCAATTAGCTCATGGGAGCTACAGTAATACTATAAAGTCACTGTCCACTGAAAATGTCTTTTGCCAGATTCCCGATAATCGAATGTGTAAAGAACTGGAGAGAAGCTTTTCTATGTGCGACAACTGGGTATTACATTCAAGATCTGTTTATGTGTTGCAGTTAGAACCAATTCGCTATTTATCAACACGTCTAATGGTTTTATTAATATATGTTTACGTAAGGATTGAAAACTAAAAAGATTTTATTATTTGAAAGGCATAATATGCATCAATCAATACGAATTAAAATAAAATTGTATATTACTTGAAAGCTACCATAGTCAAAAGATAATTTCAGAACCATAAAAAAGCTTTACTCAATCAAAAGAACATTCTATAGTACACCATATCCAAATTTCCTATATTTGAGTAACACTCAAGCAACAACATCTTCTGAAATAACTTAAATAATTGAAAAAATAACATCACCCTGTATTCATATTCAGTAACGTGCCACCAGGGTTGTGTAGTTGGTGAAGGAACATTCTACCATACACGTGCCCGGTTTTGCTTTTCATCGTGGATTTGGTGTCATTAGTCCATCCCTTCATAAAAGGGAATACTATTCCACCTAATAGGTTCTTTGAAAATAAATCGACCAACTATTCCGGCCTTAGTATTGGCCAATGTCTTTTAAACGGCACATTTTTAAGAGCAGTGCAATACATATTTTGTGAAATAAAAAATAAATATTTTTGTGTAGCTGTCCATTCTCATAAAATTTTTCATTTATTACAAATTTATCATCTTCTTTTCTTACACTTTACTAGTTTTTGACAGCATTAAATATAGATACAATCTATCAAACACAAACTGCGTTAAAATACAATTATACCGTATTTTTTTAATCCACGGATCACTTTACTAATATTTTCATACTGACAAATATATGTCATATTCCAGTGATTTCCAAAATCCATTTCCCTGAAAAAAAGCCAGAGTTCATATCATATTTTCTAAATTTCAAAAACCATGGCTCTACAGGTAAAGAATCGACAAATTTTGCCTATTTTCACTCCTTTGTGTGGCCATGTTTCTATTTCCGAACTAAGGGAGAAATCAAATCAGTGGAAGAAGAATCCCAGAAAACCTTTTCTTTTCGAAGCTAACAAATAATCCAATCAGCATTGGTATTACATGGTTAATACGGAAAGGGCAATAGCCTACGGAAAAGTCTTCCGCCAGATTTCTGATAATAGACCATGTGATGAATCTGACAAAAGATTTCCTGGGTAACACATCGCTATAGGAAGATCGAGATTTGCTTGTTGTGCAGTAAAAGGAATCGTTGTTTCTTTACAAATAAATATCAATAAGAAACACTAATGTATGTGAGATTGTAAAAAAACTACGTGATTTTAGAACTCTTCGTATATTTTTCTCTACAAAAAAAAATGCATGTAGCTAAGAATGTTATTTTTTTTTCATTTTTTAATTAATTATTTACAATATTCTGAGATTTTAAACATTTAAAAATAGGTACAACTATTGAAACTAGATTTTGCCATTTTAAAAGGGCAAAACCTTTGAATTAAAGAAGTTGGACTTCGAAATAACAAAGATTTTTTAGCATTAACTGAATACAAGTTTCAAGGGACCGACAAAAAACTTCCAATTATCCACGAATTCGAATTATCCAAGTTCGACTGTATTACAGTTTAAAAAGTAGATTTCTGTCTTAAACAAGTATTTCTTATCGCAAGAATTTTACCATTATGTTAATCTTCAATTGTAAATTATTTTGTCAGCAAGTAGTAAAACAAAATTCACGTATGTTAGGATTCCCATTGTCTTGGTGTTCATCATAAATGTGCGATTTATTCAAAAGTAAACGGAATTTATATTTTTTTAATTAATCTTATTTACAATTTTTAGTGCATACATGAAATAGCAATAGGATTTAGTACAAAGAACTGATATTTTACTCTTCAGCTCCCTTTCGTAATTTTCTCTTGCGCATTTATCTCTTATGTGCGGATTTTTTTTTTTTCTGTCCTGTGTACACATTCATAAGTGAGAGATCACTTTATTTTTATTTTTTTTCTAAAGTATACGTCCCAAATAGCACATAAGCTTAAATCAAGCTTGGCTTTAGCTCGATTTTAGATTTCAAAGTGCGCAGTGATGGCGCCATCTGTGAAAGAGAATGGACATTAATTGTCTGGCGTCCTCAAATTTGCTGAAAGTTCGTAAAAGATGTGTTTTATTTTATTACCAGTGCCATATTACCGGCAGGGGCAAACGGGGCAACTGTCCAGGGCCTACAGATTTTAGGGCACAAAAATCTTACATCTTACACTTTTGTAGTTTTAAAATAAAATTACAAAGGATAAAAAAAAATCAGAAGTTAAATAATTTTTTTTAATTATAAAGTTTGAACAATGAAAAAAATTCAAATTTACATTTGTATAAATTAAGGGGTTAGGGGTAGTCAGAGGCGTGAAAAAATGCCATTTTTTATTAATTTTTTTTTTTACTAGTAATTAAGTTTATTTCACATAAGTAAAAACATAGTATCATTTCATCATACTTTAGCATTACTTCACTTAAATTTAAAAAAATAACAATTATTATTTTACAAGTTATGGCGGTCTAAGTTGAACAGGTTTTAATAATGGGTCCTTGCGGTGACCATTACAGCTCCTTGGAGATTCATCTAAAATCAATGAAACAAAAAAGATTATTTTTATGGATAGATAATCTTGTGCCTGATCGAAGCTTTTTTTTTTTCAAAATTAACAAAATGGCGGTCTCTGGAAATTTTTTTGCAGATTTTCGGGAAAAAACCAACAATTAATTGTTTATAAAAAATCGAAGTTTAAAAAAAAAAAAAAATCCTTCGATCAGGCACTAGCTTTTTATGTTTTCTAAAAGCTGTACAAGTTTCATTCAAATCTATCGAGCGGTTTTTGAGTTACAGTGGTCACCAGTTCAAAAAACATAGTTTTGAGAAAAACGCATTTAAAGTTTTACAGTCGATTGGTGTACAGTAATACGAATAATTTCAATACTTACACTGAGTCATCTATTCCTGGACCATATAAGAGTTCTTCAGCCGTTGTAGAACTTTCTAAAACATCAATTTGTTGTTGTCTACGTCGCATTCTACCTTCGCGAGTGTTGTCGTTAGCGCGCTGATCAGCTACTTTTACACGTGCACTATCGGTTTTTTCAGTATACCGATGCGAATTAGGCCCACAACTAAGTCCCAGTGTGTTGATTATTACTAATAATGACTTTGTCCCTTCATTAAATATACTCATAGCTACGTATGCAGCAATTTGAACAATGGTAAAACTAGTATTGATAGTTTTTGGGCATATTTTCCACACTAGTTGGTTGAAGCTCTCATTATTATTTTGATTAAATCCACCTACACATCTTGAAAGTAAATTTTCATTACTAAGATCTTCATAAATAGGCTTGATTGCTTTTAAAACTTCAGGAGGTAAGGGAGAATTATGCCGCTAGCTAATTGTTCTCGGAAATATTAGACCGCTCGAGAGCCTTTTATTCTTCGCTAAATAACTCGAAAGATATTTCTCGGATTCCCTTCAAACTTTCAGAGAATATTTTTAAGATACTATACTTTAAGAAAATGCAAAAAAAAAATCAATTTTTTGAAAATTCTGACTACCCCTAACCCCTTAATTTAAACTAATTTTTAATTCTTCGAAACGCTCTATATCGATATAGCATACCAATATGTAGGAAAATAACTAACCACATTTGTAAAGATAATTTTTAGCGTTAAAAAATAGGAAAAAATTTCAACTATTTGTTACTTTAAGAAATATTTACAAAAATGACTAAAGTGTTTGTATTCCTTACATGTTAGCAACTGTGATATAGCATTTCGAAGTAACGTTTAACTATCAGCTTCTTTGATTTCAGATTACTTAACACAAAATTTGTGTTAAGTAAGTAAACCCATTCTATATTTCCAAATATGGAAATTCTTCAAAATAAAAAAATAAAATACAATTATACTACGAAATCCATTTCAAAATCAGTCGTTTGTCTCGATTTTGGCCAGCAGTATTGCTCATGAGTGTTGCAGTACTGAAAGTTTTAAAACCTGTGCTGCTCTTAAGTTTATATTATGTTTATTTCCCTATTACTAGAGTCTCTAAATCACACATAACATTATTTTAATTTTGATGCACCCCATGGAATGGGATGCATCAAATCATTATTTTGCATCAAATCATGCATCAAATCATCATCAAATCATTACCTTGATACATGCCAAAAATAAAAGAAACAAAACACATCGCCTACTTATCAATCTGGCGGGAAAACGGCGTGGCAAGTCACTTGAAACTTTAGTCATATCTGCTTGAAGCTTAGTAGCTGAACGGATAGCGAGCTCGACTCCCAACCGAAAGGTCCCGGGTTCTATTCCAGCCACGAACACTTGATGGAAACAGATTAATTGAAATTTCAGTGTAGAGGGGGAAAATGCGTGGCAAAGTAAAGTATGTGGGGCGAGTTCGCCGACCGGCGCCCCGTGTATTTGGGAAATTTTTTAAGCTTGAAATTAAGCTTGAAATGTCAAGCTTAATGCAAGCTGATTAAGTGTAAACTAGAACACTTGATTCAAGCTTGCATTAAGCTCACACGCTTGAAATTTTCAAGCTTAATTCAAGCTTATTGACTGGATAAATCAAGCTTGCTGCAAGTTTGGTGCAAGTTTGCTGTGCTGTCTGGGGTATTGGAACTTTGCGTCAAGGCGTCTTTCAGTGGTAACGTATCTATACACTATCTATGATGCTATGAGACTCAATACCCGTCATGCACAATATATGATAGCACAATATATGATAGTCAGTATATGATAGTTAGATACGATTATAAATGAATGGACACTGTAGGTTTTGGGGTGAATGCATACAGCATTTCTTTCGGAATGGCTAATTTATCCTTTTTATAGTTTTTCTTTCATTTAATCTTCAAGCACGCAGGTCAGTTCCCAAGAAAGACACCACTTTAATTCAACTTTATTCAGCTTTGAGTTGTGAGATATGTAATATTAAAATTATGACTTCCGGTTAACATCATGATTCTGAAGTCACATTTACTTGCGGTTTTGGTTGTACTCGGAAAACGTTACTGATGCTTCTTGTGTTTTGATTTCAGATTATAATCCTGCGCCCCAAAAAAGTGTTTTGTTCAATTTAACAAATTTTCTTTTGCTAAATTGTGCTGTTTTATTGAACCAAATGAATTTAACAGAATGCCTTTATAATTTAACAAAACGTTTTGTTAAAACCCAGAACCAATGGCATTTGAAATTGTACCATAGTCAAATGACTGAGAAGTACAGGGCAATCGAGAAACATAAGAGAAAATTGGTCATTACACAAGATCAGAGCATTTACATTAATGTCGGCCAATTCGTTTTAGTATCGGTGATATCAAATGCAAACGAATTCGATTGGGCTTTCTCTCAGTTTGTTGAAAATCTGAAAGGAAAGTCTAGTTAGTATCAAAACTTAACATTTTATTTTAGTTTTTTTTTACGAGTATCGACAGATTTAGCTTAAATCAATTAAATGTCCGTTACATAAATTGTTTGAAGCTATCAGGATCACTTTCCAACAACCCAACGGGCTGCAAAATACATAAGGAAAAAATCTTAGTCCGTAAAATGCATCTATGTATAGGCTCGATGATAAAATTAGGAGAAAAATTTTTTGAATATCAGCTACGCTGCACAATAGGGAAATAATAAACTTTTATATGCATTTCGGAAAAAAAGAAATGTGTCTGTTGAAATTTTAAATCCACGACGTTGATAAAAAATAATGCTACAAATAATGGAATAAAACGTTTGTACTTTATTTCATACGACCAATTTTCTAAACTGATAGTACATTCATTAGGTTATTTTTGATAATGTCCCTATAGCGGTTTAGGTATTTGCCGCTTCGAGGGATTTGGTTAAATATCCTCTCTTGATAAAAATTCTGCTCTTGCTTGTTCAACTACATTGTCACAAAGATTTTCACCTCTTCCACAGAAAAGATCATGATGTTGGCCACCTAGAGATTTCCTCCCCCAGTAACGCAAGACCTCAAACATCCAGAAGAACTCCACATTCTTGGAAGCAGGTATGCTCTGACATCATGGGCCAACATCTGGCCCTTCCTATAGCCTGGACCTTGCTCCAAGCAATTTGCATCCTTTTTCTTGCATAAAAAACCACTATTTGCTTCAGACACGATGAAGAAACACTTTTCGACAACGTGGCTGAATATGCACTGACAAAATTTTATCATCATCCATCTCAAGAAGCGACAAATGTCTAAAACAGTATGGAAAGTATGCAAAAAGACTAATCTAATATGCGTACCATTAGTTGGCAGTATTAGTTGTATGAAATAAAATATGCGTGTTTCAGTACTGTCCTTGTAACTTCATTTTTTTAATCAAAACTAGTCTATCGTTTTTCACGCTGCAAGCAGTTTAATTTCGCATACCATGCCTGAGAGAAAATCGCTTCTAATTAGCACTTTTACCTATTTTATATTATTTCTAAGGGAAAATACATTCATTTATCGAAAGAAAACATTCAGGCTGTAAAATATTTGTTACCTTTGTATTACTATCCTAATTTTATCAAAGCGCTAGATTTTGTTAAGTAAGTAATTTTTTCAAAATAAAGCTTGTATTTAGATTGCTGAATTCAAGTGGGTTCATTTGTTTTTTTCGAAATAAAAAAGAAAGAATAACGAGTGTAACGAGGCATTTCAAAATATATCTTCAAAATAGCTGACGCGAATACTTCATTTTCCGTTTCCACTGCAACCTTGGTCATTATCAAGCCAAACAAACAACACCTCGTTATAATGGAAAGTTAGAGACAATATACATATTTAATTTATTTTACCACGAACGCAAAAGCAGTTTTGATTGCCTTAATATTTTTTCGTATGAACAACAAAAGCAACAACAACAACAACAACAAATGAAATTCTATTTCTTTTGATTTAAATGTTTAGCTAAATAAAAATAATAAAACAAAACGTCAATATAGATGAATAGATAATTTAACTAGTCTTACGTCTTAAATTTTAAATCAACTGTTTGTGGGCTAAAAAAATAACTAAAATGACCCTTTTCTTTAATGCGCCATGAGCTAGCTCACAAGTTAACAAAGATATTTTGTTAATTGATTGTGTAGTTGATTTTAAACAAAAAACCATTTAAATAAATAGTTTGGTTTAACAAAACATTATGTTTAACAAAGCATTTATTTATTTAAACCAAATTGTATGGTTAAATTGACACAATGTTCAAATAGTTTTAACAAATTATTTTGTTAATTTATCAAAACTTCCATTAGCGCTATTTCAGCCGAATACTTTAGTTAATTTAACAAAACTTTTGTTCATTCAACAAAACTTTTTTTCCGTGTATGATGTACTCTTAATGAAAATTAACTTCCTGATATTCTTTTTCCATTTCTTTCTTTTCTTTTTTGAATTCATGATAATTTTGTTTAGTAGACCCTTTATAACACGGGTACATACAACACGAACCCCTAGAAGATGGTGAAAAAAATCCGATCATGTTCCCTAGAACACGTTAAAAGAGAACCCGCATATTGTCTGCTTTTTCTAATTGTGCTGTACATTCAACGTATCTGAAAGACGTTTGTATGATTTTTTTATTCTATTCCAACTTGAGAAATAAAACGTTTTATCAAAATGAATCTGCGAATTTAAACCCGATTTAAATTAGGGGAAATGCATATCAGTTATCTCTGGTGCATACGTAGTATACACTAAGCAGTATTTAGATGAAATGTGAAATAAATTGCTCAAATATGTGTGCAGCTGTTGAACAGCGGGATTTACACTCCAGGAAGAGCATAGCTCAGGACCCGTATAACACGGATCTCTATAACACGGATTCCTATAACACGAAATGTATCTACAGTGATATAGGGGGGGGGGGTCTATTGTACCACGGTTAGCATTACATGCTGCAAGACATATATTTTCCCTAAAGTATAAATTTTAGCTTTACTAGGTTTATTACAGATTTAGGACCATGTGCAAGTAGTTGTTGGCAAAAATATATCGCACAGGACATAAATTGCAGCAATATATAATGTTGGTTAAAAATAATCAGATTTTTGCATTTTTCTAACAACTTGAAAGGTGGAGTGTGTTAGTTTTGCATATACACCATGCATACATGAATAGAAACTATTCACTAAATATTCGGTAGTTTCGATTTTATCCAAATTACGTTCAGTACTGAATATAAACATTCCCATAAATTCTCATGCCTAGAATATAATCTTAAATAAAGAATTCTCGGTGATACAACTTGTTCTTAATTTATAGTTTGCAGATTCATGTAGGAAATGTAGTTTTATAAAATAGTTTTAAGAACTACATTTAATAATACCGCATTTTATAAAAATCCTAAATACTAACCTACATTTTAAAACTCAACTAATAAAGTCTAAAATTGGCTTACTACTTTTTTAAAACTCTATTGCATACACGCAATAGCGTACAATATTCTACTAAAAATTTCCCTTTCTGTTTGTAAGTATATTTTCTAAGTAATTCATAGAATGCTTACAAGAATATAATCATTACCTTTCTTCTTCAAAATAAAACATTGTTTACAGTTTAAAAAATATTTTCTTCAATATTCTCTTGGTGAAAGAGTGCACATTTGAATGGCGTTGATGTATAATCAAGATTTCAGCACTTTTCAAAAGCTTTTCAACTGTCAATAAAAAAGGAGCGGAGATTGCATGTACAATACACATATTCAAATAAACACTGACGTATGTATGATCAGAAAACAACAGCATTTTTTTCCAAGAACAAGGCCCAGGATAGTTTACGAAATTTGAAGAATTGTTCAGGACTGAGCAAATATCTAAGACGAAAAGGCAGTTTTAGGAATAAATATATGTGCAGATGTTTGCATATTAAGAAATCTACATAAGTAATATTTCCAAATTCCACTAAAGTAAAAAATACCTTTTTATTTTCAGGAAAATAAAAAACGCTAACGTGAAAAGGTAATCGAAAGTTTAAGATAATGTATATATATATATATATATATTATATATATATATATATATATATATATATATATATATATATATAATATATAATAGCTTACTTACGTAAAGTGAAATCCCAAGATAATCCAATGAAAAAGTGAAAAAAATATAAAAAAATAAAAAAGTAGATAGCACATGGTGCCAATTAACGAGCTTATTCCGGATAAGTGTTTAAATATAGCCTTTTAAGGCAATGAAAGAGTGGAAAAATTGAATATAAAGCGCCAAATTAGAACTGGTGAGCTTTTAAGCCTAATCACATGTAATCAGAAAAAGTCCGAATATGGAATTAATATTGAAATGGTGTGCTCTATCATCAGGCGCCACCGCACACACATTTCAATTTAATCGAAAAAAACAATAGCTAGGTATCTGCAAGTTACCTGACCAAAATTAGGGTCCTTTTGTAACTTGGGGGCGCGACCGTAGCTATTAGAAAAAAACAACGAGGAAGTGGACCAACACGAAGATCAAAGCTCAGTAATGGAGGCAGTATTAGTGCATGTTGCCATCAGAGAAGGCTTAATGCAATACGTATGTATAAAAAACTCTCATATACAAAAGATATCCCAAAATGTGCTAACAGAATTTCATTCTTTATGTATCAGATATAAGTAAGCACAGTAAAGTGAATGAAAACATATTTAAAATAACTTAGGAAAAAATATTATGTTAAGAAAAATTTCTTCTCGTTAATTTTAAATCAACTGTTTGTGGGTTAAAAAATAACTAAAATGACCCTTTTTTTTTAATGCGCCATGAGCTAGCTCACAAGTTAACAAAGATATTTTGTTAATTGACTGTGTAGTTGATTTTAAACAAAAAACCATTTAAATAAATAGTTTGGTTTAACAAAACATTATGTTTAACAAAGCATTTATTTAATTAAACCAAATTGTATGGTTAAATTGACACAATGTTCAAATAGTTTTAACAAATTATTTTGTTAATTTATCAAAACTTCCATTAGCGCTATTTCAGCCGAATACTTTTGTTAATTTAACAAAACTTTTGTTCATTCAACAAAACTTTTTTTCCGTGTATGATGTTCTCTTAATGAAAATTAACTTCCTGATATTCTTTTTTCATTTCTTTCTTTTTCTTTTTTGAATTCATGATAATTTTGTTTAGTAGACCCTTTATAACACGGGTACATACAACACGAATCCCTAGAAGATGGTGAAAAAAATCCGATCATGTTCCCTAGAACACGTTAAAAGAGAACCCGCATATTGTCTGCTTTTTCTAATTGTGGTGTACATTCAACGTATCTGGAAGACGTTTGTATGATTTTTTTATTCTATTCCAACTTGAGAAATAAAACGTTTTATCAAAATGAATCTGCGAATTTAAACCCGATTTAAATTAGGGGAAATGCATATCAGTTATCTCTGGTGCATACGTAGTATACACTAAGCAGTATTTAAATGAAATGTGAAATAAATTGCTCAAATATGTGTGCAGCTGTTGAACAGCTGGATTTACACTCCAGGAAGAGCATAGCTCAGGACCCGTATAACACGGATCTCTATAACACGGATTCCTAAAACACGAAATGTATCTACAGTGATATAGGGGGGGGGGGTCTATTGTACCACGGTTAGCATTACATGCTGCAAGACATATATTTTCCATAAAGTATAAATTTTAGCTTTACTAGGTTTATTACAGATTTAGGACCATGTGCAAGTAGTTTGTTTGCAAAAATATATCGCACAGGACATAAATTGCAGCAATATATAATGTTGGTTAAAAATAATCAGATTTTTGCATTTTTCTAACAACTTGAAAGGTAGAGTGTGTTAGTTTTGCATATACACCATGCATACATGAATAGAAACTATTCACTAAATATTCGGTAGTTTCGATTTTATCCAAATTACGTTCAGTACTGAATATAAACATTAACATAAATTCTCATGCCTAGAATATAATCTTAAATAAAGAATTCTCGGTGATATAACTTGTTCTTAATTTATAGTTTGCAGATTCATGTAGGAAATGTAGTTTTATAAAATAGTTTTAAGAACTACATTTAATAATACCGCATTTTATAAAAATCCTAAATACTAACCTACATTTTAAAACTCAACTAATAAAGTCTAAAATTGGCTTACTACTTTTTTAAAACTCTATTGCATACACGCAATAGCGTACAATATTCTACTAAAAATTTCCCTTTCTGTTTGTAAGTATATTTTCTAAGTAATTCATAGAAAGCTTACAAGAATATAATCATTATCTTTCTTCTTCAAAATAAAACATTGTTTACAGTTTAAAAAATATTTTCTTCAATATTCTCTTGGTGAAAGAGTGCACATTTGAATGGCGTTGATGTATAATCAAGATTTCAGCACTTTTCAAAAGCTTTTCAACAGTCAATAAAAAAGGAGCGGAGATTGCATGTACAATACACGTATTCAAATAAACACTGACGTATGTATGATCAGAAAACAACAGCATTTTTTTCCAAGAACAAGGCCCAGGATAGTTTACGAAATTTGAAGAATTGTTCAGGACTGAGCAAATATCTAAGACGAAAAGGCAGTTTTAGGAATAAATATATGTGCAGATGTTTGCATATTAAGAAATCTACATAAGTAATATTTCCAAATTCCACTAAAGTAAAAAATACCTTTTTATTTTCAGGAAAATAAAAAACGCTAACGTGAAAAGGTAATCGAAAGTTTAAGATAATGTATATATATATATATATATATATATATATATATATATATATATACGTATGTATAAAAAACTCTCATATACAAAAGATATCCCAAAATGTGCTAACAAAATTTCATTCTTTATGTATCAGATATAAGTAAGCACAGTAAAGTGAATGAAAACATATTTAAAATAACTTAGGAAAAAATATTATGTTAAGAAGAATTTCTTCTCGTTAATTTTAAATCAACTGTTTGTGGGCTAAAAAATAACTAAAATGACCCTTTTTTTTTAATGCGCCATGAGCTAGCTCACAAGTTAACAAAGGTATTTTGTTAATTGACTGTGTAGTTGATTTTAAACAAAAAATCATTTAAATAAATAGTTTGGTTTAACAAAACATTATGTTTAACAAAGCCTTTATTTAATTAAACCAAATTGTATGGTTAAATTGACACAATGTTCAAATAGTTTTAACAAATTATTTTGTTAATTTATCAAAACTTCCATTAGCGCTATTTCAGCCGAATACTTTTGTTAATTTAACAAAACTTTTGTTCATTCAACAAAACTTTTTTTCCGTGTATGATGTTCTCTTAATGAAAATTAACTTCCTGATATTCTTTTTTCATTTCTTTCTTTTTCTTTTTTGAATTCATGATAATTTTGTTTAGTAGACCCTTTATAACACGGGTACATACAACACGAATCCCTAGAAGATGGTGAAAAAAATCCGATCATGTTCCCTAGAACACGTTAAAAGAGAACCCGCATATTGTCTGCTTTTTCTAATTGTGGTGTACATTCAACGTATCTGGAAGACGTTTGTATGATTTTTTTATTCTATTCCAACTTGAGAAATAAAACGTTTTATCAAAATGAATCTGCGAATTTAAACCCGATTTAAATTAGGGGAAATGCATATCAGTTATCTCTGGTGCATACGTAGTATACACTAAGCAGTATTTAAATGAAATGTGAAATAAATTGCTCAAATATGTGTGCAGCTGTTGAACAGCTGGATTTACACTCCAGGAAGAGCATAGCTCAGGACCCGTATAACACGGATCTCTATAACACGGATTCCTAAAACACGAAATGTATCTACAGTGATATAGGGGGGGGGTCTATTGTACCACGGTTAGCATTACATGCTGCAAGACATATATTTTCCATAAAGTATAAATTTTAGCTTTACTAGGTTTATTACAGATTTAGGACCATGTGCAAGTAGTTTGTTGGCAAAAATATATCGCACAGGACATAAATTGCAGCAATATATAATGTTGGTTAAAAATAATCAGATTTTTGCATTTTTCTAACAACTTGAAAGGTGGAGTGTGTTAGTTTTGCATATACACCATGCATACATGAATAGAAACTATTCACTAAATATTCGGTAGTTTCGATTTTATCCAAATTACGTTCAGTACTGAATATAAACATTAACATAAATTCTCATGCCTAGAATATAATCTTAAATAAAGAATTCTCGGTGATATAACTTGTTCTTAATTTATAGTTTGCAGATTCATGTAGGAAATGTAGTTTTATAAAATAGTTTTAAGAACTACATTTAATAATACCGCATTTTATAAAAATCCTAAATACTAACCTACATTTTAAAACTCAACTAATAAAGTCTAAAATTGGCTTACTACTTTTTTAAAACTCTATTGCATACACGCAATAGCGTACAATATTCTACTAAAAATTTCCCTTTCTGTTTGTAAGTATATTTTCTAAGTAATTCATAGAAAGCTTACAAGAATATAATCATTATCTTTCTTCTTCAAAATAAAACATTGTTTACAGTTTAAAAAATATTTTCTTCAATATTCTCTTGGTGAAAGAGTGCACATTTGAATGGCGTTGATGTATAATCAAGATTTCAGCACTTTTCAAAAGCTTTTCAACTGTCAATAAAAAAGGAGCGGAGATTGCATGTACAATACACGTATTCAAATAAACACTGACGTATGTATGATCAGAAAACAACAGCATTTTTTTCCAAGGCCCAGGATAGTTTACGAAATTTGAAGAATTGTTCAGGACTGAGCAAATATCTAAGACGAATAGGCGCAGTTTTAGGAATAAATATATATGCAGATGTTTGCATATTAAGAAATCTACATAAGTAATATTTCCAAATTCCACTAAAGTAAAAAATACCTTTTTATTTTCAGGAAAATAAAAAACGCTAACGTGAAAAGGTAATCGAAAGTTTAAGATAATGTATATATATATATATATATATATATATATATATATATATATATACGTATGTATAAAAAACTCTCATATACACAAGATATCCCAAAATGTGCTAACAGAATTTCATTCTTTATGTATCAGATATAAGTAAGCACAGTAAAGTGAATGAAAACATATTTAAAATAACTTAGGAAAAATATTATGTTAAGAAAAATTTCTTCTCGTTAATTTTAAATCAACTGTTTGTGGGCTAAAAAAATAACTAAAATGACCCTTTTTTTTAATGCGCCATGAGCTAGCTCACAAGTTAACAAAGATTTTTTGTTAATTGACTGTGTAGTTGATTTTAAACAAAAAACCATTTAAATAAATAGTTTGGTTTAACATAACATTATGTTTAACAAAGCATTTATTTATTTAAACCAAATTGTATGGTTAAATTGACACAATGTTCAAATAGTTTTAACAAATTATTTTGTTAATTTATCAAAACTTCCATTAGCGCTATTTCAGCCGAATACTTTTGTTAATTTAGCAAAACTTTTGTTCATTCAACAAAACTTTTTTTCCATGTATGATGTTCTCTTAATGAAAATTAACTTCCTGATATTCTTTTTTCATTTCTTTCTTTTTCTTTTTTGAATTCATGATAATTTTGTTTAGTAGACCCTTTATAACACGGGTACATACAACACGAATCCCTAGAAGATGGTGAAAAAAATCCGATCATGTTCCCTAGAACACGTTAAAAGAGAACCCGCATATTGTCTGCTTTTTCTAATTGTGGTGTACATTCAACGTATCTGAAAGACGTTTGTATGATTTTTTTATTCTATTCCAACTTGAGAAATAAAACGTTTTATCAAAATGAATCTGCGAATTTAAACCCGATTTAAATTAGGGGAAATGCATATCAGTTATCTCTGGTGCATACGTAGTATACACTAAGCAGTATTTAAATGAAATGTGAAATAAATTGCTCAAATATGTGTGCAGCTGTTGAACAGCGGGATTTACACTCCAGGAAGAGCATAGCTCAGGACCCGTATAACACGGATCTCTATAACACGGATTCCTAAAACACGAAATGTATCTACAGTGATATAGGGGGGGGGGGTCTATTGTACCACGGTTAGCATTACATGCTGCAAGACATATATTTTCCATAAAGTATAAATTTTAGCTTTACTAGGTTTATCACAGATTTAGGACCATATGCAAGTAGTTTGTTGGCAAAAATATATCGCACAGGACATAAATTGCAGCAATATATAATGTTGGTTAAAAATAATCAGATTTTTGCATTTTTCTAACAACTTGAAAGGTGGAGTGTGTTAGTTTTGCATATACACCATGCATACATGAATAGAAACTATTCACTAAATATTCGGTAGTTTCGATTTTATCCAAATTACGTTCAGTACTGAATATAAACATTACCATAAATTCTCATGCCTAGAATATAATCTTAAATAAAGAATTCTCGGTGATATAACTTGTTCTTAATTTATAGTTTGCAGATTCATGTAGGAAATGTAGTTTTATAAAATAGTTTTAAGAACTACATTTAATAATACCGCATTTTATAAAAATCCTAAATACTAACCTACATTTTAAAACTCAACTAATAAAGTCTAAAATTGGCTTACTACTTTTTTAAAACTCTATTGCATACACGCAATAGCGTACAATATTCTACTAAAAATTTCCCTTTCTGTTTGTAAGTATATTTTCTAAGTAATTCATAGAAAGCTTACAAGAATATAATCATTACCTTTCTTCTTCAAAATAAAACATTGTTTACAGTTTAAAAAATATTTTCTTCAATATTCTCTTGGTGAAAGAGTGCACATTTGAATGGCGTTGATGTATAATCAAGATTTCAGCACTTTTCAAAAGCTTTTCAACTGTCAATAAAAAAGGAGCGGAGATTGCATGTACAATACACGTATTCAAATAAACACTGACGTATGTATGATCAGAAAACAACAGCATTTTTTTCCAAGAACAAGGCCCAGGATAGTTTACGAAATTTGAAGAATTGTTCAGGACTGAGCAAATATCTAAGACGAAAAGGCAGTTTTAGGAATAAATATATGTGCAGATGTTTGCATATTAAGAAATCTACATAAGTAATATTTCCAAATTCCACTAAAGTAAAAAATACCTTTTTATTTTCAGGAAAATAAAAAACGCTAACGTGAAAAGGTAATCGAAAGTTTAAGATAATGTATATATATATATATATATATATATATATGTACGTATGTATAAAAAACTCTCATATACACAAGGTATCCCAAAATGTGCTAACAGAATTTCATTCTTTATGTATCAGATATAAGTAAGCACAGTAAAGTGAATGAAAACATATTTAAAATAACTTAGGAAAAAATATTATGTTAAGAAAAATTTCTTCTCGTTAATTTTTAAAACGGAACACTTTTTAAATTTGTATACGCTATGAGATGATTTACAGAGAATTCTAACCTAAAAGTTTCGGAGGTATGAAGATAAATATATGCTGACTTCAACCCCTTTCCAATGGTTCTCAAAAAAAAAAAAAAAAATCACGTCGAAAGATTGCAATTCATAGGTCTTACACAAACTGCAAAAGAAAATATTTTTTTTTTTCTTTCTAGCAATAAACGCTTACTTTCAAATCCATGTATAGTGTTTGCCATTTAGTTTTAAATATGTCTGAGATATTTTATGATGAAAGGCTGAAATTTGTACATCCACTCATTAGTATATGGGGTGCATTTGACAAACTCGGAATGTTTTTGTCTGTTTGTACTGGGATCACATGGAAAATTCAAACGTGCTGAAATTTGAACGTGCTGACCACTTTTTGAAAATTAACGAGAGGAATATTTCTTCAAGCAGAATCTTTTTTTTCACCTTATTTTGTGCATTTTTACAATTTGCATCGCTCGTTTATCTTTAATAAGAATAATTTAATAACAATAAAGAATTAAAGTGTGTTATCATCACTTTGTGAGGATACCCAATATATAACCCTGCATCTAACTACTCTTCAGATTTTTCAATCAACTGTTCAAATTACTCGTCAGATTTAACTCTAGAAGAAATGCAGCTCATGCTGTGATTTCTGCGTCAATTTAGTGTCTTTTGGAACATCACTGGATTATTTCATTACTGAAAACGTTTCAATCTCGGTAAAGAGTAATTGAGTTGTTCAATGTTTTAACACATCCCGTATTTTTCGAAATACTATTCTAAAAAGATCTCCCGCTGGCCATTAGACTGATTTTTATAAAGTTGTAATTTAAACTTGATCACAGTTTGATACATAAACGTTTTGACACCTTTTGATTGGTTTATGTATGTCTGTTGTGTTATGGCAAAGCTAAGCAAGATCTATCTGTCAAGGATGGGGAATGCCTTATTCGGAGGACTTTTCAAGGGGTTCTTAAACGTATTCGCTTTACATCTGGAGGAAACCTACCAAAATTCCAGATAATTAGATAGACAACCGCGCGTCATGCTCGAATCTGGGACCGTCATATTTTCGTCATCTACCATTTTGAGTGTCTTAGTCACTCGGCAATTTGGGGCATTGGTTGTTGGGGACTCCAGATATGCTTGGGAATGTATGCCGTAAAATAGACTACCACTTAGATGTTGTCTATGTTACCGAAGGCAGCCACATAGAACACTTAAAAAATATGTAAACAAAATTTTTACCTTTCTTTTACACTCGATGTAATTCTTATAGATAATTATTTTTCAATTAAATATAACTAGCTATTTGAATTCGGTATATTCATTTTGTATCACCTGTCATACCGTCCGATAGAACTCCTACATAACTGAAGCTAAAATACTGATTTGCTAAGGTATAAGGCAGTATTTTGTTCACAAAAAAAATCAAATGATTTTTTTAGCATACTTCATTTGCAGGGGGTAAAAAGCATCTTCCTTTTTTCCCCTCTTTTTTCTTTAAAGAAGGGGGGGGGGCTAAATTTTTTGTAAAACTATTTTTAAATTTGTTTGTTAACTTATTTTTAATCTTGCAATTGTATTCTAATAACTCTCGTGTCTCACCCTTCGAAATAATGCTAAATGTTGTCTAATTAAGTACAGTAAAAAAAAAAAAAATCTGACACAAAAATAATTGCTTCAAATGCATATTGTAGGTACAATGAACCAGGAAAAACTGAAACAGGAAAAACTGAAAATTATAAAATAGTATATATTGAAGAAATATATTGTTACGAATTTTTGAGGTAACCTGCTTCTCTGGGGTTTAAAATAGTTTAAAATTCGTCAAATAGTTAAATTTTGCTTTTTGTTGCATCAAAATCGGTCAACTAGAACGCGAGATACGGAGTTTTGGGTTTCCGTATTGGTTTGAATAGCATTTTCTAGAAATCTCGAGAAATATTGGTCCTAAGCCTTCGGTAACCTCACTTTAGAGGACTTATTTTTGGCACCAAATTTGGCTATATTTCTCGAAAAGTCCCCAAGCATGGCGACATTTTGGTCATTTGGCACGATTTTCCCAATGGGGCTTGTAAAGCTCGTTTTTTTTGCGTTAACATTCATAATAGCCTAATATTTCTCTAAAAATAGTAATCGAGTCTGTTCTAGTAAATTCCGCGGATGGATCACTCTGGAACCTTCCACGGTAATCGTCGGAAACTATAAAAGCAGCAGGCTCCCCCAGTTTGAGTTCAGTGTGAATCGAGCTTCCGATGAGTACGGTGGTTTACTCTGTGAACAGTGTGATAGTGCGGTATTTTCGCGCTTGTTTATGAAACTTGCTTTTAAGTGCTGAGTGTAAATTCTTCATTGCTGAGTCTTGAAGGACTGTTAGTGTCATCCCTCGTTTTACCTGTGGAAGTGTTTTATTTTGTGGGAGAATTGCAGCATTTCTGAAAGCTTCGGTACTGAGCGTACTGTTATAAACGAGCTATTGGCCGTTAGTGCCTATGAATTTTGCACAGCTGATTGTTTGACGAAGCTAGAAGCAATAAAGTTTGTGTTCCATCCGGACAAGTGGACTCTTTTCTAGAACTTTCTACACCTACTGGACTTTAGAACGACGAACCCAGAAACTAGCATAATTTTCTGCAACATTTGGTGTCAGAATCGCGATTCTAAAAAAAGCCTTTAATTCTGCAGTGCATGGTGTGTACAAGGAAATTGGAAGACCTTTGAAAAATGATAGAGGAGATTAAAACTGATATGATAAAAAAAGATGAAATCCAGACAAGCCGATTTAGAGAAGAAATTAGAAACCGGATTGGAACAGATGAAATCCGGAAAGCCGATTTGGAAGAAAATTGAACCGGACAAGAGGCGATGAAAGCTGGGTTGGAGAAAACAGAGAAAAATCAAGAAAAATTGGTGAAAATTAAGCATGAAAGAAGAAACTAACCAATGCCAAGAGGAAATGGAGAAGTGAATGTCTCTCCTAGAAGAAAGTCAAGCGGAATACGCGGAAAGTATTGAGGAAACGATCGAGAACAAGTTAGAAGAAAAACTGGACAGTTTAGTAAAACTGGGAAAGATACGAAAACAAGAAAATGTCGTCACGCAGCCCAGCAGTGAAACTAACGACTTAGACGGAAAGACTCCCTGGGAAGCTTACAAGACCCAATTTTTGATCGGCGCCAAAGCCAATGGTTGGAGCGAGTCCGAGACAGCGAACCAACTGGCCGCTTCCCTTAGCGGAGACGCTATTAACGTTTTGCAAACCATTGGAGTGACGAAGCTAGGAAATTTTGACGCCCTTCCCTGTGCCTTGGAGTTGAAATTCGGTGAGAAGTGCCAGAAAGTGTATAGTAGAATACAACTAAGTCAAGAATTCAGAGATCTGGCGAGACCCTTCAAGAGCTGCCTTCGGACATAGATAGGCTGTGTCATCTAGCCTACGGCAGTTATCCTGATAATGTTCGAGAAGAAGTTACAGTGCAACATTTTATTGAAGGGGGTCCGGGACTCTGAAATTCAGAAAGCATTGATCTTAGCGGATAGTAAAGATCTCAGGTCCGCTCTCGTATTCGCTATGAAGTTGGCAGCAGCAATAAGATATGCATACTTTTAAAAAAAAAAAAGTTACTTTTTTCATCTGCTATAAATAAGTCACCAAACAATAGGTTGGGTAAGAAAACCTATCTACAAATACAGATACGGAATTTTTATTGGCGTTTTTCTGACACTCATGAGCATTTTTATACATAAACTAATTCGGTTCAATGAATTATGTAAATGCAGTTAGAAGATAAAGTAAATATATCAACTTCTTTAAATGATGTTATTTTATGAATGTATTGGGTTGGCAACTAAGTAATTGCGGATTTTGTTTAGAAAATCAAAGACAATTTTTTCATGGAACTAAATAACTTTATTCTGTAATGTATTGCCCATTTTGATCAATGACCTTTTGCCATCTTTCAGGCAGCATCATAATCCCACGTTCATAAAACTTCTGGTTTTTATTAGCAAAAAACTGAATCAGGTACGATTTGACATCATCATCATTATTGAAATTTTTACCATTCAAGGAGTTTTGTAAAGATCGAAACAAATAGTAATCAGATGGTGCAAGGTCAGGACTATATGGTGGATGTGGCAAAACATCCCAACCAAGCTCCAATAATTTTTACCGAGTAACCAAAGATGTGTGTGGCCTTGCATTGTCATGATGGAATACAACACCTTTTCGATTTTTCAATTCGGGCCGCTCTTCTTCCACTGCATTGTTTAATTTCGTTAGTTGTTCAATGTAGACATCAGAATTGATCGCTCGGTTGGGTGGTAAGAGTTCAAAGTAGACAATTCCTTTGTAATCCCACCAAACTGATAACAAAACCTTCTTTTGATGAATATCAGCTTTTGATGTTGTTTGAGTTGGTTCACCTGGCCTGCTCCACGATCTTTTCCGCTTGATATTGTTGTAAACAACTCATTTTTCATCGCCAGTTATCAATCGTTTTAACAATGGGTCATTTTCATTACGTTTCTTTAGCAAATCGCAGCTGTTAATGCGTTGCATTAAATGCGTTTCTATCAGATCGTGAGGAACCCATGTATCGAGTTTTTGCACATAGCCAAGTTGCTTTTAAGTGATTTTCAATGCATGCAGGTGATACATGAAGCTTCTCTGCAATCTCACGTCTTGTACTGTGACGATCCGAATCGATTATTGCTTTGATTAGAGCGTCATCAACTTCAACTGGACGACCAGAGCGTTTTTCATCTTTGAGTGAAAAATCACCAGAACGAAATTTGGCAAACCAATTTTGACACTGCCGTTCTTTTAAGGCTTCGTCACCATAAACAGCACATAACTTTTTATGAGCTTGCGATGCGTTTTTCCCTTTGCGGAAATAAAAAAGCAAAATATGACGAAAATGTTCCTTTTGATTTTCCATTTTTCAACGAAGGCCAAGCGAAAACTACGCAACCTATCAAAGAACTTTTTTTACTGATTGACAGCTGAATTGCCAACTATCAAATAACAAAATGTGTTTTACATTTGTAAATCGTCTGCAAACCTAAAAATTCAACTGAAGCCATCTATGAGTGAAATCCGCAATTACTTAGTTGCCAACCCAATAATTTACTGTTCTCAACTAGATTAAATATCGATATCTATGTTTAAAGCTAAATGGCTTAGTTAATTTGTTGACTTCAGTTAAGCCAATTACTCATGAGCAAAGAAGACACCTGTTGTTTTCTCACAAAATGGTATTTATACTTCTTCATTTTTATGCTGGTAACTTTCATTTTGTTGTATTTATTCGATAATTGTCTAATACGAAAATCACATGGTTTTAACATATATTAAAAATTGAACTAGCTAGATTGTAGAAATGAGAATGCATCACTTGTTCACGGTTCAAATGTATATTTCTGAGAAAAGTTTGATTCTGATTTAGTTTAACATGAAATCAGTAAATCCCATTATTCTTGTTTTTAAAAAATGTTTTTTAGTACTAAACACGCATCTCCATTTTAAAAATTGATTTATTTCTTAAATATTTTTCAGCTATAGCAAATTTTAAAAAATCTTTATTTGCAGAACTTCATGTTCAATTGCTATGTTCAGTTACTGTAAATACTCTAGCAATAAATTACTGAAAATATAAGCATTAACAGATATAAGTGTTTTATAAGTATTATTTATTGCGATAGATTTCATTGTGAAAAACACAAAATATATTTAAATACATTTATCATCACAAATGGTATAAGAGGAGAATTCATCCTTGTGTAACGTTCATCGAAAATTAAAATTTAGCTGCGAATAAATGATTTATAAATGAAAAAAAATTACCAAAAATGTCTTGCTTAAGACTATATATATATAATATATATACTATATATATATATATATATATATATGTATGTATATATATATGCATTACGGATAAATTGAAAAGTTAAATAAATGTATTTATATTTTATGAAAAAAAAATTAAAATATAAAATAAATCAGATGCGCACTCATATACAATATTACAGAAAAAAAATAATGCAGTAAGTAACCTGTAAAATTTCACGAAAGTTCTGTAATGTAACTGCTTTTGCAATTTAAGATAACTGACATCATACTGAAAAAATTGTATACTTTAAATTAAAATTGACTTTCTCCTTGTCAAAGGAAATGTAATGTTTAACTTAATTACTTTTTACCCTTAAGAAAAATACGTGCTTCAATGCTTGAATAATTTCACTAACGGAAAAGGACTTATTTCTAGACCAGAATAATCAAGTTACTAAACTTTTCGATGGTAGGTCTTTTTACTAAGTTAACTTTCTTTAATCGCATCATTGCAGTCAGTTTAGCTTTGTACATTTAGCTTATTTCTCTTTTCTTTGATGTTCAAAGTTACTTTCTTTTATGCAATGTAGCTGTGTCTCATTTTTGCACAATTTTGTTAAGCTTTATTGTAAGAGATATGAGAATTAAATATTTATTTAGGGTGGACATAAAATATCTAAATACATTTCAAGATCGAAATTTATATTATTCTGAACAATGAATATTAATGAGATTTAAAAATATATTTATATATTAATAACATACATAACTGAAAAGATGGTGTAACATTTTTTTTTAAATATCTATAATCTATGTTGATAATATCTCGTACAATTAAAAATTATATTGTTTAGAGTAATATATGTGTTCCATTCTTGATATTCGTGCAAAATGTTAAGTCAAGAAACAATTGCGTTACTTCCGTTATCTGGACAAAGAAACTGTGCTGAAAGAACACATGAGTATATCAGAGAATAAACATTCACGTGTTATATATACATTGAAGAAAGTGATTAAATTATATATTAACGAATGCTTGTGCACTTGATTTTTCCACATAATAGACTTTCTTTGTTTAGAAATTTATACTGAATATAAGATATATCAATCCGTCCAAGTTGTACTCACTGTATGGCACTATGTGCAAATAAAAAAAAAAAAAACTCCAGCACATTGCGATGTGAAGTTTAAGCACTTCAATTTTAAATCGTAGAGTTGTAAAACATAGTGCGACATGTTAGCATGCAGAGGAATAGCAGCAGATTTCCATGTGAACTTATAACCAGAGGTTTAAAGTTAGAGAAACGTATTGTAAAATGTCCGTGTGAATGTGCATTACAGTGTTGTTAGAATACGAGGCTTAGAACAATAATATCCACAGAAATTCTGAGAGGGAGTTCTTAATCTCTAGAATTGCAACCTGACAGAATTCTATAACAAACCGTGTCATGCAGTTCATCATATATTTATAATTTGTTCTGGATTTCATTCCTCTACTCTAAATTTATTTCTCGCACTTTTTTAAATTCCCATCTTTCTACGTTATGCTATCTTAATTACGTTTTGTATATCACTTTATATTTCGCCTTTAAAGTGTCATTTTTCTTCTCTTCGCATCCGTGTGGTGTGTTTGTCCGATCACCCCAAAATTTCCCCACAGGGCTTCAATAAAATTTTCAAGGTTGCAAGCTCTATTTTTCTTCACTTGCTGGCGAGTCCACATTTGAATTTCATTAATACTGAGTTATCTCTAACGGCAAACATGAATTTTTAAATTTTAACGATTGAATTGGCAAATGTTCTTTCCTGATGCTGACCCCGCCGCCAAGTCGGCTTACTGTTTTTCGAGGCCTTTTTTATCTTACTTAACAATTTTGCCTCGTGTAATAACGCCGCGCATTCCAGTTTTTCTTTTTTGGTCACGCCGCCATCTCCCGCGCTACTGCTTGTTATTTAATTTTTTAATCCAGAAAAAAAATTATTTATTTTATCGGCTTGATAATCTTGAATTATCTTACATTATGTTCTTTGCTCCATTATATGATCTGTATTGAAACTTTGACAATTTTTTAAATGATGCCCTTCCAATCTACACCACAAACCGCACACTTAATGCAACCGACACAGGGCGGAACCTCAAAACCAGCAAGTGGCAATACTTTTGAAGTAGAAATACACCATCTCACACACACACACCCAATCACTCTTCTGATTATGCCCATCTTCGATAAACATACAAAAAAACTAACATAAGTATTCGTTATTTTAAAAATGTACTCAGATTTTTTTTCTGATTAATGATTTAAAATTCTGCATCTTTCAATGGATTCTTTATTATTTCGGGATGTTAAAACTCTCGAACATTGTTAGAAGTCGGCTTTGCTACTAAAAACAAAATATTTGAATAATTCAAAATTTAGGAAGAAAACGAATTAAAATAGGCTGCTTTTAAATACTTTCAATATCATCTGCTCAAACATCCACAGACAGGGGCGACATATAAACAACACGCCGGGGATGCCGAATACTAAAGGTGCAAAATGATACTTAATTTTAGCTACCGAAATTGCACTAAAATTTTCTGCGCGGTACGACCTTTGACTAGTATCGTTCCTTTACAGACATCGCATGATATTAAATAGAGCAATAAATACGGAGTGATTGCTTTTAATCCGGGAAATAAGTGGAAGGGTGATACTGTTAAATTAAGGGTGCAACAGAAATTTCCTGTGACATGAAAAATGTATATATATTTCGCTTATCATAATCTGTCTCTAATACAGATCTAACATCTGGCATAATCTGTCTGTGACAAATTGCATGTGCTTTCATAAAATGATGTTCAAAATGTCCACCGTGCAAATCAGAGGATTGCGTGCGTGCGCCGTGTAACGGCTAACTGCTCACGTTGCATCAATCTGGTGCCCACATAAATACATGCATCATGAAGGGGAGGGACTGAGTCACTTTTTATTGCAATTAGGTCTTGATAGATTAATTCGTTACCATTGGAAGGAATCCAAAGGGACCAGATCTGATGAGCGTAGCGGCCATAATACCGAGTCCCCCATATCTATTGAAGTATCCAATTTCATATTTCCAATTGTTTTTCACTGCACCGTATGTGAAGACATACTTTGTTTTTTCTATATTTCTTGAAAAGTAAGGGTCGTATAGGTATAGTTGTTTGGACATTTGTTATGTACTCCGAACGAGGAATCTGTCTGTTCAGAGTTTGGGCGATATTTATGGGACATCCTCTATTTAAGACCAATACTAATTAGAATCAAATGAACAAACAAACTAATTAAAAGAATTCTTTTAAATCAATAAGTAAGCCCTTTTAGTTGATCCAGCCATTATTCTCTTAATACAACTAAAATCTATAGAACTACATCTTCTTTTATATTTTTATAACAGAGTTAATTTTGTACAACCTGTGTTATCTATCTGTAATAATAAAGTGTCACGATTCAAATAAATCAATGAGTACATACTGGAATCAAAGAATAACCTCATCCACATGTATACATCATATGATTTATTAATTTGTATTATTGCATTATAAAATACATAATTTAAAAAAGAAAGTGTTGAAATTTTCAATGAAAATATACAATTTTTTAACACGTAACTTTATTTCTCAGTTTATATATATTTTATTGACACTATAAAGAAAATGCATTTCACAAATTATCAATGGAGGATTTCTTCTTTCGTATTGCTTTTACTATAAAAGCACGTCTTAAAAATGGAAAAAAGATGTAAATAAAACCTCGAAAAGCAAATCACAGTATTAGAAAATATTTCTCCCGAAAACTTTATGTTAACTATTTTTAGAATTTGTAATTCAACTACATACAAATTTATCAAAACTTGATAGTTAAAATGGTACGCATTTGGTTCATCTAAACGAGTATTTATGCTTTTACTTTCTCTAAAACTAATGACATTCTGTTTCGTAGCAAACGTGATTTCGAATACTGATTGCTTTTGCAAAATGGAAGATTTCTAATACGCATATGTAAATCTTCATTTTAGATGCAAGTAGAACGCCTCCTCTTTAATTTGTTGTGCTTTCTAAAAATTGTCTTCTTTTGTAAAACATGCATTTTCTTAGTTAAAGGAATATTTCTAGACCCTGTAATTTTGACAGCTGATGTAGTTCGCATGAAACTTCAAAATAAGTTATTTGAAATGTTGGAAAACAACACAGTTACTATGCTACAATCATCTGTAACTAGTTTGCATAATTTTTCCGCATTTGTTCAATTTTCGAATTTGAAGCATATTTAAAAAGTTACACACGATCACTGAGAAACGCAAATCTTTAAAGATGTTATAAAGAGTAGCTGGGCGTCACTCAATGCGACTGTTATTTTTTGGAAGCAGTATAAAACTTTCAACAGGAAGATATCTTGCTAGAAAGGAATATCGCTCATTTATTTTAATGGCGCTTATGCGTCTGTTTTGAAATGTTAAATTGTATGGGAGGAGATTTAAAACACTCGAGCCGGAAAAATGTTTGTTCACCAAACATTTTTTAAAACCTAAAATGCCAGATGCTGTGTTGTAAACCATTACAGTGCAGCAGAAAAACATAAGAAGTGTTTTCATGCCAAACACTCATTCAGCTCTACAGTTTTGTGGGTCAGTGTTACAGTACACTAGACCCCCCCCCCTATAACACGGGTTCATAAAAGACGGATTCGTATACAAACACGGCAGAAAAATTGTGATTCTTTGCCTGTAACATGTTAAGACACACATGAAAGAATGAAACAGATGTTTTTTGTATTATTTATTAACACTGCTGATGCTGATCAAGTGTTTGTGTCTCGTGTAACATGAATTCATATAACACGGAGCGTATCTATCGTGCTTTACGGGGTCTACTGCATTTCAAACTTAGTGGCTGCAGTAGAACCCCCTATAACACCGGTTCGTTATAAAATTGTAATCTTTTTCCTATAGCACGTTGCAAAAGACCCGTACAATATGGTGGAAGAATGTGATAGATGTTTCTGTACAACCTGTTAACACTGCTGATGCTGATCAATTGTTTGTGTCTTATAGGGGGGTCAACTGTATATTCTTTACTGACTTTCAATCGAGTTACAGCTCCGGAATCTATAATGTCTAGCCCTGCCTAAAATTTTGAAACAAAAATTCGAAATTGTCTCTTGTAACTCATTTTTGCTGGAATGGAGTGAAAATCGCGGCAAAAGCTTATCAAGACAATACTGAAGAACCGATATTGAAGTTCTTGAGCGCAAACTTGTTCGATGGAGATGATTGGATTTTCCCTCAGGACTTTTCTCCTCCTCAAAAAGCGAAGAGGATTCAGCGGTGGTTGAAGGAGAAGCCAGATTTCACCGAAAAGAAAATTGGCCTTCCGTGAGTCCGGATATAAATCCACTCGACCACAAAATGCTGTCGGTGTTGGTGACGAAAGTGTGTTAAACAATGCATCCGAATTTAATAATTTTTAAACATTCGTTAAGAGAAGCAGCAATGGAAGTTGTGCGTGCCTTGATCGATGATTAGCCATAAATGCTTAAAGTCTGTTGAAATTCAAAAAGGGATCATTTTGTATAAAAGGTGGAATATGCTAAAACAAAACTTTAAAACGGTTTTGTTCCTCCAGAGCGGAAGTGAGACTGCATACATAAACTTTTATTTTTATTTTATTTTCACCTTTTCGAACTGTGACGTCATCGCCATAACTCTAATTTTTTGTTTTGTTACTTATTGAGCGGAGAAACATCTGTATTTCGTCATTCTATGTAAATTCGTGTTTGGTGTTCGTCATGATGTGAGGCTTTATTTTATGAATCGAATTTAAGTTTAATTAAATGTTAAAACCAAATCTAAAGTCCCGTTGTGTCGTGTGCAGGTTTCATTATATTCTTATGCCCGGTGAACTCGGAGAGATATTGAGGTAGGTAAAATTTTAAAATATTTATTCTCTAGAGTTAATTAAAACAGAATATTCATTCTTAAAATCTTATTCGTGTAAACTGGTGGATTTCCACTTCGAAAATGGTGCTCAAATAATTCTGAAGTAATAGCCCACCTTCCCGACATACTTAAGATTCCACTATCCAAAGATTCCCGACATACTTACGATTCCACTATACATACTTAAGATTCCACTATCCGACATACTTAAGATTCCACTATCCGACATACTTAAGATTCCACTATCCGAAGATTCCCGACATACTTAAGATTCCACTATACATACTTAAGATTCCACTATCCGACATACTTAAGATTCCACTATCCAAAGATTCCCGACATACTTAAGATTCCACTATACATACTTAAGATTCCACTATCCGACATACTTAAGATTCCACTATCCGCAGTAGCGATTCCACTATCCAAATGCTTTCCGGAGACTCAGCAAAAAATATTTTGGGTATTCACTGGAATCTAGAAATTGATTCGTTAATAGTGAAAACAAAAAATGAAAATGAAATATCAACGAAACTCCAATTGTTGTCCGTTATTGCACGTACTTTTGATCCTCTTGGTCTTATATCTCAGTCTACAATTCTACTTAAAATTCTTCTTCAAGACTTGTGGAGAGCAAATTTAAAATGGGATAATCCATTCCCTATCGATATCCTTAATATCTGGAACAGATTCAACGCCGAAAGAAATTATTTGCAGGAAATGTCAGTTCCTAGATACATTCAACTCAGCGAGGCTTACAGAATCGAAACTCACGGGTTTTGCAATGCGTCGCCTAAAGCTTACGCTGCTGTGGTATATGTTCGGGCATTTTCTGATATCATTAGCGTCACATTATTGGCTGCAAAGACAAGAGTGGCTCCTCTTAAAGAATTTACCTTACTTCGTCTGGAACTTTTAGCAGCATTGGTGCTGGCTAATCTTTTTGAAGCATTAAAGAAATCAATCGTTAAAATTGATGAAGTATTTTTGTGGTCGGACTCGTCTATTGCATTCAGTTGGATTTTAAATCCTCCTACCAAAGGGAATGCATTCGTGCAGCATCGCGTCCATAAAATTAGAGAGGCAACGTTTAAACAGAGCTGGCACCATATACCCGGCACAGAAAATCCAGCCGATTTGGCTACGCGTGGTCTCTTTCCAGAGCAACTCAAGCTAAACCAAATTTGGTGGCAGGGACCGGATTGGCTACGTGAAAACAAAGATCCTCCCCTTTCAAAATTCTCATTACCCGTCCAAGATAATGTGGAGACCCTTGAGGAAAATTACTCATTCATAAGTCAAACAGATACCAATTTCGACCTGCTAGAGAAATTTTCATCCTATATGAAATTAGTCCGAGTAATGGCCTGGATTCTTCGATTTGCAAAAAACACCCGCTCTCAAACTAAAAATCGTGGCATTGAAAAAACAAAAACCTCTAAACCATAAAAGTAAAATTATTCCTTTACAGCCTTTCCTGGATCAAAATGGCATCCTGAGGGTTGGGGGCCGACTTGATGACCATCCCACTTTAGCATTCCATAAAAAACACCCCATGCTCATTCCGAAAAATCATCCAGTTACAAAATCCATAATTAGGCATTTCCACGAGTCAAGTTTACATGCTGGCCCAGAGCTGGTGCTTTCACTCATTCGTCAAAGATTTTGGATTCCCGATGGCAAGTCTACGGTGAAACGGGAATTGAGACAGTGTATACGATGTTTTAAGTTATCCGCAAAACCTCTAACTCAAGTCATGGTGAACTTGCCCAGTTCTAGAATCACTCCATGTCGACCGTTCGAAAAGATTGGGGTAGACTTTGCCAGTCCAATCAGCACAAAAGAAAGTATACACAATTCAAATCGTACATCTACGTATTCATTTGGATGTGTACCAAAGCGGTGCACCTCGAATTGGTATCTGACCTATCCACAAACGCGTTTTTACTAAGCCTTCGGCGATTCGTAGCGAGAAGAGGAAATCCCAGTGAGATTTACTCCGATAATGGGAAGAATTTCATTGGGGCCGCCTCATATTTGAAAACTTTATTCCAGATTACTCAAGATGCTCCCATTCAGGACTTTTATTCCACTCGTCAAATCGTTTGGCATTTTATTCCCCCGTATGCCCCTAACTTCGGTGGGCTGTGGGAATCATCTATTAAGTTCGTCAAGCGACATCTCTCAAAAACGTTAAGCAGAGCAATTCTAATATTTGAAGAAGTCGCAACGGTGTTGAGCCAAATCGAAGGCTGTATTAATTCGCGCCCTCTTAAACCTCTTTCTACTGATCATAATGACCTGGCGGCTCTCACACCGGGGCATTTTATCATAGGCGTTCCTTTGTTGGAACTTCCAGAACATTATGTTACCAACTGTACTTCTAGTCTCTCTTCCAAGTGGACACTTTTACAGACCCTCAAGACCAAATTCTGAACACGGTGGAGCACTACGTATCTCCATACCTTGATGAGCCTGAACAAGTGGACATCCGGGAACCACCACCTTCAGCCTGGTCAACTAGTCCTCATCCAAGACCCTGCCAGAGCCCCGTGCTCTTGGGCTCTTCTCAGAATTCAAGCTTTGTATCCCGGCAAGGATAGGGTTGCTCGAGTTGGAACTCTCAAGACTTCCAATGGTGTTGTACCACGCCCGGTGAACCGACTGGCCCCTCTGCCTGGTGCTTTTGGCCCCCCCGGAGTATGTTCCTCCAGAGCGGAAGTGAATGTGAGACTGCATACATAAACTTTTATTTTTATTTTATTTTCACCTTTTCGAACTGTGACGCCATCGCCAAAATCTAATTTTTTGTTTTGTTGCTTATTGAGCGGAGAAACATCTGTATTTCGTCATTCTATGTAAATTCGCGTTTGGTGTTGGTCATGATGTGAGGCTTTATTTTATTAATCGAATTTAAGTTTATTTAAATGTTAAAACCAAATCTAAAGTCTCGTTGTGTCGTGTGCCAGTTCCATTATATTCTTATGCCCGGCGAACTCGGTTTGATATTGTTACGAATTTTCGGGGCAACCCGCTGCTCTGGGGCTTAAAATGATTTAAAATTCGTATTCTACGCTTCAAATAGATAAATTTTGCTTTTTGTTGCATCAAAATCGGCCAATTAGAACCGGAGATACGGAGGTTTCGCTTTCCCATATGTTTTTCTATGGGCTTCTAGAAATCTCGAGAAATATTAGTCCTAGAGCTTAGATCTCTTCACTTCTGAGGACTTATTTTTGGCGCCAAATTTGGCGATATTTCGCCAAAAGTCGCCAAGTTTGGCGACTTTTTGGTCATTTGGCGCGATTTTCCCAATGGGGCCTGGAAGTTGTTTTTCCTGCATTAAAAACGCATAATAACCTAACATTTCTCTTCTATGACGTAATCAAAATTCACGCTTTATGTAGAACCCTCGAGAAATTGACTTTTCTGGAAACCTCTTGTACCTCCTGCGCCGGCTATTTATAGAAGAGCGCGTCGCCCCGACAGTCAGTGCGAGCTGAACGCTCGATGTGTGAATAGCTCTCGGTACGTTTGTGTGAATTGATAGTGCTATAGAAGCTGTGTTTTAGCTTGTTTTGTGAAGCTGTTTTCAAAGTGCTGTGTGTAAATTCTTCATTGCTGTGTCTTAAGGGATTGTGTACTATATCCCTTGAATATTTCTACGGAATTTTTGCCTGTGAAAGTGACTTATTTTGGTGTGAGAAATACAGCATTTGTGAGAGCTTCTGATCCAAGCGGATTGTTAAAAGCACGTTATTGCTAGATTGTGCTTGTGAATTGTGTACAGCTGATTGTACTACGAAGATCTAGAAGCAATAAAGTTTGTGTTCCATCCTGACAAGTGACTTTTTACTTGAACTTTTTACACCAACAGGACTTTAGAACGACGAACCCAAGGAGTAGCAGAGTAATTCCGCAACATTTGGTGTCAGAATCGGGGTTCTAAATAAAGACTTTAATTTTCCAGTTTATGGTTTTGACTAGACAAAAAATGGAAGAACAACTTCAAAAGCTCATGAATATGATGCAAGAAATGAAAGCCGGACAAGACGAGATGAAAGCCGGACAAGACGAGATGAAAGCCGCACAAGAACAGATGAAAGCCGGACAAGACGAGATGAAAGCTGGACAAGAACAGATGAAGGCGGATTTAGAGAAGAAAATTGAAGTAGGACAGACCGATTTAGAAAAGAAAATTGAAGCCGGACAGACCGATTTAGAAAAGAAAATTGAAGCCGGACAGACCGATTTAGAAAAGAAAATTGAAGCCGGACAAGAACAGATGAAAGCGGATTTAGAGAAGAAAATTGAAGCCGGACAAGAAGGAATGAAATTGGGATTGGAGAAAATGGAGACTGCTTTGGGAAAATTAGAGAAATTCGAAAAGAGTGTGCAGGAAAGTCAAGAGATAATGGAGAAAAGAATGTCGCTCATAGAAGAAACTCAAACGAAATATGAACAAAGAATTGAAGGAAAAATAGAAGAAAATGTTAAGGAATTGCAGCAAGATATTTGCAGAATGCGGAAGAATTTAAGAATAAAATTGAGGAGAAACTAGACTGGAAAGAAAATATAGTTTCGAAAATACAGGAAGAATGTGAAGCTAAAATGGAAGAAAAATTGGACTCTCTCGTCAAGCTGGGAAAGTTACCGGAAAACATCAGACTGTCGTCACGCCGCCCAGCAGTGAAACTTACCACTTATGACGGAAAGACTCCCTGGGAAGCCTACAAGACCCAATTTTTAATCGTCGCCAAAGCCAATGGTTGGAGCGAGTCCGAGAAAGCGGACCAACTGGCCGCTTCCCTTAGCGGAGATGCAATTAACGTATTGCAAACTATTGGAGCGACGAAGATAGGAGATTTTGACGCCCTCGCAAGTGCCTTGGAGATGAAATTCGGAGAGAAGTGCCAGAAAGAATATAGTAGAATCCAACTTAAGTCAAGGATGCAGAGATCTGGCGAGACCCTCCAAGAGCTGGCTTCCGACATAGATAGGCTGTGTCATCTAGCCTATGGCAGTTATCCTGATAATGTTCGAGAAGAAGTTGCAGTACAACATTTTATTGAAGGCCTCGTGGACTCTGAAATTCAGAAAGCATTGATCTTGGCGGATTATAAAGATCTCAGGTCTGCCCTCGTATTCGCCATGAAGCTAGAGGCAGCTCAGCTGGCCGTAAGAAAAGAGCGGCATAATGTTAGAGCTGTGTCATTCCAGGAGCCTACGGATGGAGAAATGGAGAGATTAGAGAATAAATTAAAGACCCTGGAAAATCTGGTGGAACGACAAGAACAGTCAGAGCCAAGAAAAGTGAAATGTTGGAGGTGCAACAGCGAGGGGCATTTACGAAAATACTGCGACGCACAAAAGAACTCTCGTCGTAAAGATCGCAGTTATCAACGCACCAGAGAAGCCCATGAAGGAAGACAGAAAAGAGACGACTTTCAGGAACAGAGGCTGAGGGATATTCAAAAGCCCCGTTTGAAAGTCTTACAGATTTCATCAGTGAATGGCGGCAGTGATGGACTATTCGTACTGGGATACGTTAATGGTTCCCCATGCCACATGGTGATTGATACTGGAGCGAACGTAACCATCATAAGGACGGATCTGGCCAAGAAACTGAACTTGAAGATTATCTGGACTCCGCCCTCGCTGACCCTCCAGACTGTGACAGGTGACAAGATCGAAGTGGGCGGAAAAGCGCAAGTAGAAATCACGTTTGGAAATGCCAGATACGACCATGTGGTATATGTCGCCAATATTACAGACTCTTTTATTCTCGGACTCGACTTTTTAAAATCGCACAAATTTAACTTGGACTTTAAGAATAATGAGCTTCGTTCAGACTCAGAAGAAATAGCTGCGTTCGATATTAGAAACGAAACTGTTTTGCCTGTTCAGCAAATAATAGCCCAGACTGATATCACTCTACCTCCCAGAACTGATTCCATAATTTCTGGAACAGTAAAAGAAAGCAATAAATTCCGCTTTGGATTAATCGAACACCCAAGCAATAGTGATTCCGTCAGAGGAGTACTTGTGGGAGCAACACTTGTGGACTTGTCGAGAACAGAAATTCCAGTTAGAGTAGTAAATGTGACGGACAAGTCGAAGGTGATAAAGAAAAATGAAGTGTTGGCGACATGCACTCCTGTTACCTGCATTAATAAGAACATCAGCCAAACGACAGCTAAATCTTCCGAGTGCCTGACGAAGGAATTAATACAAGACGTGGAGTTAACGGCAGAACAGAGAAGCGCTGCGGAGAAAGTAATAGCTGAATTTGAAGACCTCTTCTCCCGTACTTCGGGTGACTTTGGCCGTACGAGCTTAACTCAACATAGGATAGATACAGGCAGCCATTCTCCCATCAAGCAACATCCTAGGCGGCTGCCGTTTGCTAAGCAAGAAGAGGTGAGCAGACTTTTAGAGGAGATGAAGCGTGATGACGTCATCGAGCCATCGACTAGTCCCTGGGCCTCGCCAATTGTTTTGGTCCGAAAGAAGGATGGTTCCACCCGGTTCTGTGTTGACTACAGACGTCTGAATGACATTACCAAGAAAGACAGCTACCCTCTTCCCAGGATAGACGACACTTTGGACACTTTATCGGGAAACGAATGGTTTTCCACTCTGGATCTGAAAAGTGGTTACTGGCAAGTGGAAATTCATCCCGACGACCGTGAAAAGACTGCGTTCACCACGGGACAAGGATTATGGCAGTTCAAAGTTATGCCTTTTGGACTCTGCAACGCACCTGCTACATTCGAGCGACTAATGGAGACAGTGTTGAGAGGACTTTCCTACGAAGCATGTCTCGTTTATTTGGACGATATCATCATCGTCGGAAGGACTTTCGAAGAGCATCTAGAGAACATCCGAAAGGTGCTGCAGAAATTAAAGGAGGCGAACTTGAAACTGAGTCCATCGAAGTGCAATTTGTTTCGTCGGGAAGTACGTTACCTCGGGCACATAATATCCGCCCACGGAGTCCGAACCGATCCCGAAAAGACGTCCGCAGTCCAGAACTGGAGTCGTCCCGAGAATATCCACGACTTAAGAAGTTTTCTCGGTCTGTGTACTTACTATCGAAAATTCGTGAAGGGCTTTTCTCAAATTGCAAGACCTCTTCACAAATTGACCGAGACTGGACAGAAATTTCTCTGGACTGAGGAATGTGAGGACGCATTCAACGAACTGAAGACGGCTTTAACATCTTCGCCGATCTTGTCGTATCCTCACCCTGACAAGCCATTTATCCTGGACACAGACGCAAGTAAGGAGAGTGTCGGAGCAGTTTTGTCCCAGGAGATAGATGGCCAAGAACACGTCATTGCTTACTGGAGCAAATGCCTTTCAAAGGCAGAACGTAACTATTGTGTTACGAGAAAGGAACTCCTTGCTATCATTAAGGCCGTGGAGCACTTCCATCATTACCTGTACGGCCGAAAGTTCCTGCTCCGAACGGACCATGCCTCTTTAACCTGGCTTCTAAATTTCAAGAATCCGGAGGGCCAAATAGCCAGGTGGATACAGCGACTACAAGAATATGACATCGAGATACGTCATCGGAAAGGGTCATCTCATGGAAATGCAGATGCTTTGTCGAGAAGGCCCTGCATAGACAGTTGTCGCTATTGCTCCAGGGCAGAGAAAAATTACCATCTGAAACATCCCGCTGTCCGCCAAGTTACATCATCGGCATCATCTCAAGATCCCTGGAGTGACGAAAATGTTCGGGCGGACCAATTAACAGACAGTGACATCAAACCTATTGTGGAATTTATGGAAAAATCCAGCGCTAAGCCCAGTTGGCAAGAAATATCATCTTACAGTCCGGCAACAAAACAGTACTGGGCTTTATGGGATTCGCTTCGCCTGAGAAATGGAGTCCTGTATCGTAAATGGGAGTCGGACGACGGCAAGATGCTCCGATGGCAGTTGGTACTCCCTCGCTCGAGGATTCCGAAGGTTCTAGAAGAACTTCATAATGGCTTAACTGGGGGCCATTTTGGCGTAATGAAGACCCTGCAGAAAGTTCGCGAGCGCTTTTACTGGGTTAGGGCTCGAGGCGACGTCGAAAAGTGGTGTCAAGCTTGTGACGCCTGTGCCGCCCGCAAAGGCCCGAAGAAACGAAGCCGTGGAAGACTACATCGTTATAATGTAGGAGCGCCTTTTGAGAGGATTGCACTCGACATCCTGGGACCTCTTCCGCGAACTTCGGATGGCAACAAATACATCCTAGTTGTCATTGACTACTTCTCTAAATGGCCCGAAGCGTTTCCTATTCCCGATCAAGAAGCTACGACCGTAGCAGAGGTACTGGTGCAAGAATGGATTTCCAGATATGGAACCCCTCTGCAACTTCATTCCGACCAAGGAACGAACTTTACCTCTGCAGTCTTTAAAGGACTATGTCAACTTCTCGGAATGGACAAAACACAGACTACGCCTTTACACCCGCAATCCGACGGCATGGTGGAGAGGTTCAATCGCACAATTTTGAACAACCTCTCGCTCCTGGTATCTAGGAATCAAGAGGACTGGGACAAGAAACTCCCCCTCTTCCTGTTGGCCTATAGGAGTGCCGTCCACGAGACTACCGGCTTCACACCTTCCCAGATGCTGTTCGGCAGAGATCTTCGTCTTCCCGCCGATCTAGTGTTCAGCCGCCCTCCAGATGCGCCTTCATCGCCAGAGGAGTACGTGGAAAACCTTCGGGCACGGTTTGAAGATGTGCATCATTTTGCTCGGGAGCGGATCAACCTGAACACGGAAAAGATGAAGACTCGCTACGACACGAAGGCTACGGGACACGAGTTCAACGCAGGTGACAAAGTTTGGCTATGGAATCCTACTCGACGGAAAGGCCTGTCTCCCAAGCTGCAATCGCCGTGGGACGGTCCTTACACAGTCCTAAACCGGCTGAATGACGTCATCGTACGGATTCGTAAGTCACCAAACTCGAAGCCAAGAGTTGTACATTACGATCGGCTTGCCATCTACCGCGGTTGTAATTAGCTCAGACCATGGTCACTATGGCGTAATTCCTCTTTTCTTTCATCTCTCATTTCTTTCCTGTCTTTCTCTTCTCTTCCTCTTTCTTCAACTCTCTTTCTCTCACCACTTACGCCATGTTTAGTGTACATATTTGTAATATATTGGATTTTATTAATGTGTATTTGTTATTACATTACACATATAGATTACTTATTACAGTGTAATTATTTATTATGATGATTGTTTATTTATTAATGTGTATTTGCTTATTGTGCTATTGATTACTTGCTTGAATTATGTTGTTAAGATCTTGTTAAGTGTTATACAGTGTAGGTACCTGTGTGACCTCCTAACTAGGGATTGTACTGCCCGGGACGTGCAGTCCTTGGGAAGGGGGCAATGTTACGAATTTTCGGGGCAACCCGCTGCTCTGGGGCTTAAAATGGTTTAAAATTCGTATTCTACGCTTCAAATAGATAAATTTTGCTTTTTGTTGCATCAAAATCGGCCAATTAGAACCGGAGATACGGAGGTTTCGCTTTCCCATATGTTTTTCTATGGGCTTCTAGAAATCTCGAGAAATATTAGTCCTAGAGCTTAGATCTCTTCACTTCTGAGGACTTATTTTTGGCGCCAAATTTGGCGATATTTCGCCAAAAGTCGCCAAGTTTGGCGACTTTTTGGTCATTTGGCGCGATTTTCCCAATGGGGCCTGGAAGTTGTTTTTCCTGCATTAAAAACGCATAATAACCTAACATTTCTCTTCTATGACGTAATCAAAATTCACGCTTTATGTAGAACCCTCGAGAAATTGACTTTTCTGGAAACCTCTTGTACCTCCTGCGCCGGCTATTTATAGAAGAGCGCGTCGCCCCGACAGTCAGTGCGAGCTGAACGCTCGATGTGTGAATAGCTCTCGGTACGTTTGTGTGAATTGATAGTGCTATAGAAGCTGTGTTTTAGCTTGTTTTGTGAAGCTGTTTTCAAAGTGCTGTGTGTAAATTCTTCATTGCTGTGTCTTAAGGGATTGTGTACTATATCCCTTGAATATTTCTACGGAATTTTTGCCTGTGAAAGTTACTTATTTTGGTGTGAGAAATACAGCATTTGTGAGAGCTTCTGATCCAAGCGGATTGTTAAAAGCACGTTATTGCTAGATTTTGCTTGTGAATTGTGTACAGCTGATTGTACTACGAAGATCTAGAAGCAATAAAGTTTGTGTTCCATCCTGACAAGTGACTTTTTACTTGAACTTTTTACACCAACAGGACTTTAGAACGACGAACCCAAGGAGTAGCAGAGTAATTCCGCAACAATATTGAGGTAGGTAAAATGTTTACTCTCTAGAGTTAATTGAAACAGAATATTCATTCTTAAAATCTTATTCGTTTAAAACGTTGAGTTATGGTAGTAATCTGCTATCCAGGTTTAGTTTAACTTTTTATGAGGTTTCTTTTAAGTCTTATAATTGTATCAGTGTTGTTGTTGTTGCTTCTTATACCCTCTGACAACCGCATACGGTGAAAGATCCCCCCGATAGGAAGGCGATGGGCAGAGGCGGGCGCCTACCATTTTATATATTAATAAGCGTTTTGAAGGTACATCCAACATAATATTTTACATGTAATCCCAACCTCACAGGAGGTTCTCGATAATCCTTATTTTTAGATGAATAATATACAATACATGGTTTTGGAAAAGCACAAAGAAATGGAACTTGCCTGCAATCGAACCGGATCAGTAGATGGAAACGTCAGTTTAAGAACACTTTTCCTGGATTCTAACTAAGGGCGAGACTCAAGTGAAACGCGCGCGATCGAGCTCGAATCGAGCGTTTTTCAGTCCGCAGTTTCCAGTTCAGTCACCCAGTGCTTAAGGCGTTGGACTCGTAACCGGAAGGTTGTGGGTTCGATACCGACGTACCACTAAAGACCCCCGTGTACATGCGGTGTACGTGCACGTTAAATCTGTGGTTCCGAAAGTTCTCTCGGCGGTCGCTAGCAGTTTCCGAGGAGGTTGCAATACTCTGAAGTCCGCCACCTGCTGATGAGGTTCCAAATTGTGGTGGGAAATTCCAGGGAGGACGTATATGTAGCTCTAAGCGACACATTCAGTGACGCTAGCTGTCCTCTCCTGGCAAATAAATAAGTAATGCACAAAATTAAAGAAAAAAGTATTAAGGGTTTTATTTATTATTTATTTTATGGAACAAGTGTTCGATGTGCAACCTGACCATGTGATACATAATGAACATCTAATCCGTAATGAAATTTGTTGTACACACTTTGTAGGTAGTGTATCATATTGGCAATGGTTCCTAGTGCTCCACAAGGGCCGTAGAGCCTCACCATGGCACAGTGGTTATGTCCCAGGAAATGGCATTCGGGAGAAGTGTGAAGGTCCCAGGTTTGGGTCCTATGGTCCTATCGCGCGCCCGCCCACCTAACCGTTCGGAGAAACTTAGCGTAAATTCGGGTTAGGATCCCTTAGAAAGACCCCCCACAGAGGACACCCTTCCTTGTGCTGTCCTTCTGACGAGTATTATTAAGCGGTTTCGAGCCAAGCAAACAAATTCGATATATATGTTCACAACAACAACAAGGGCTTTATTTGAAATTCTTGCAGAGCTTTCTTCATCGTTGATTCATTATCAGCGTTTGTGCAGCATTAGGGAACACCGACAGTGTGATATTACAAAATCTGAGAGATAGTTCGCAGATTAGATGTTCGTCGTGTAACTAAAAGGCCACACATCATATATTTGAAAAAAAAAAAAAAACCTTTGTATGTTTTTATCTTATTTTCTCTAGAACTTATTGCAATAGTTCCGAAAATATAAATATAGAAAAACCTCCCGTTATTCATTTCAACTATTATCTGTAACTATCACAATGAAATGAGAATGTGTGAATCCCATATTTATCGCTCTCACACTTCTACACATCGGCGTAGCCAATGGGAGTCAGGGAAGGGGCATGCAGCACCCTCTAAAATGAAGTAAGTAGTTACTTAATAAATGTGTTTGTTTGAGGAGCAATTGGACTTCAATATCGCCCTTTATGGTCCTGTCTCCCCCTCCCACCAGCATAACTCCTCGCTATAATCATGCTTCCAAAAAATGATTTGTGTAAACCCGCATTCCCAAATGCCTTTGTTTTGAATGCAAGGCTTTTATTTTAAGATTTTTTAAAGAAATACTCAGATTGTTCTTCAATATCGATTATGTAAAGAACACACATGTATATTTTTACTTATTTTCGGAAAAACCATTTTGCGAATGCATTTTAGGGATCATCAAGTGCTTGTGCACAGTTTAACCTATTTTGTCTGTACTAGATGGCAGCATATAATGCGGCTCCTTCTTTTCCTATTAAAAAACCTGCTAATGTTTTAAAAAAACAACAAAATAATATCATATCGAGAAAAAACTTAAGATAAATTTTAAAAAATGCTACACTAAGCAATATTCCAAACGGTAAGCATAAAACAATAAACATGCAATATTTTGTTAAATTTACCATACTGTAGAAAATTTTACCGAAAATTTTTACGTATTTAACATTTATCCCCAAGGAGTTTAATTGATCGTTATAATTATCATTCGAATACAATTAATAAAAATAATTACCATTTGTTTAAAGGAATATTTATCTTTTTTTTTCCGATATAATCTGATAATTTTACATTCTGCTCATTTCCCCTCCCCCTTGACAAAGCGTAGATTGTATTTTTAGAAACTTGTCAGTTTGTTCGTTTAGAATAAAAAATTGCAACCCTCTCTGGTTAATGAAATAATAAAATAATGAAATAACAATAATAGAGAAATGAAAACTTGATGAAAATAATGAAATAACAATAATAGAGAAATAACTTTTTTGTTGAAAAATGTAGTGCTGCCATCTGTCTTCATATAAGAAAGCTATCGATGCCCAAATCAGTTGATAGCGTTAAACAAAGTATAACTGCGGCATTATAAATTATTGAATATTTCAAAATCTTATTGAAGAACATTTGCAGTTTCAAAAATGCTTCAAAAACTATGACCTAGAACAATTAGAACAGTCGAATGGCTGAGAATTTCAAATGAACACCATCTCAAGATGTGTTTTGTTAAGGCAAACTTACGCGAAAGTTATATGCCTAAATGAGTTAGTTCTCTGGGTGACGGATTTTTTTGAAGAAAAGGAAATAATAAAGTATTTAGTTCGGCTCCTTTCTTACCTGCGTGGAAGTAATAACTTACGCAGGTTGCGCAGGTTACGCAGGCAACTTGCGCAAAAAGTATGGATCCTTTGTACCATCCAAAACGTTCGTTCTGTAATATTTTTATAAGTGATTGATATTTGCAAGTTTCCTATAAAACTTAGACTTTCCTATAAAACTTAAAATTACTATTTTTATCATTGCACGATGCCTCAAACAGAGTCACTTCCAGCTGCAAGCCTCGGTATGTCATTGCAACGTAAAACCGTTATTCGTTATGTACTAGTTCACAGTTTCTTCAAAAATAAGTGGCTTAAATTTTTACATAAGCAGTATGTTCTTTTTTGCGAAATTTTGAAGAACTGCAATGATATGCGGTGCATAAGAATTTATTTTGATTAAGAGTGGGGGATAGATCACAGATTAATGAGAATAATTAACTACTTAACAGTTTTGCCGATCGCAGTTTGGGTGCTTCGAAAGGGGACTTCGCTGACTGGAATGTTTTTTCTTTTTATTCCCAAGATTTTTAATAGCTTGTTCTCTTTAAGATTTTACAGTTCAAAATTTTCAAACAAATTTTAACCCCACTTCGAAGATACTGAGTATTGCTTCTTTAAATTTTGTGATACCAGTTTTCATTTTTTTTCGATTGGCAGTAAAAAAATTAAATATTTTGTTCCAAAAATCTCTTTTTTCGCATACATAAGTTCATATTCATCAAAATATTGAATGGACAATTTTTGTCTTTACATGATTGAAACTTTCTTTCAGTTCTGAAAACACTAAATCAGTTTTGAGTTTGGATCTTGAAATTTAACTTTCAGTGAATTTTCGCAAGATTGATCAACTATTGTCTTCAAATTTTTACATCGTGAGGTACATTAAGCTATATATTCTACCCATTCGAAAAGTTTACTGAATACGCAGTGTCCTTTCCTAAATCATTTAAAAGGAGAACGGTGAAAAAATATAACACATTTAATTTTGGATAACTTTTTAATCTAAAGAGACGTAAAATAGGAATCTACCTCCTTCCGCCCTATAGACTGAAACCACGCCTCAGTCGAGAAAAGAATCGACAGTTAAGACGAATTATATCACTCAGTGCTCAGGAAGAATACTTTTTACACATGAGTAGAAAGAAAAATTCCAAGTAAAAAAATTTATCTCCGTTAAGTTCTGTAAACATTATTTTTTTAACTGTGCTCTTTCCACTTTTTTTTCTTTTCTAGTTTCTTACTAGTTTGATTTTTTCATTTGGGATTTTTACATTTAAATACAAACTAGCTGCGTACCCGTTCTTTGCACGGGAAGAATGTTTTTCTTATTCATATGATTGAAATTTATTAATGGTTGCGAAATCTCCAAAACTAACTTAATATTTGGCTTGCAACATAAACTTTGCCTTACAGATGCTAATTTGAGACTGCACTAGAGAAACTACAAAATCATGACACAAAAGCTGATGACAACGTTATTTCCGATCTAAAAGAAAGAATCTAAAAACGTGGTTCGAAAACAAATCTATTCATTTTTAAAATTCCTTATTTCTACATAACAACATTTTATATTTAGTTTAGATTTCTCTTAAGAAGTTAATTGTTGCCATGCCATCTTGAAACCCAATACTTACAGTATCAAACTCAAAGTACAGTTATAAAATTCAATAATGAATTTTAAATATATTTTTCTCCTTTTGCTATTCCCTGTAGATCGTAAAAGATCGGAATAATCAATAAAAAATATTAACTTTGTTTTGTATTACCAATACTGCCACCCAGACAACACATATGCTTAAATGAAGCTTGGCATTTCTTTGAATTTGACATATTAATACAAGCTTGATAGTTGAATTCATTTTAAGCTTGCAGGAAGCTTGGAGAAGTCATTTGAACTGTCAAGCTTGAATACAACTTGATTACTGCTTGATTTGGAAAGCCACATCCACACAACAAATAATTTATCATCAGTAATAATGTTCTTGACCACAGAATTAAAAAAAAATTCTATATTTCCAAATATTGAAATTCTTCAAAATAAAATACAATCAAAATAAAATACTACGAAATTGACTTCAAAATCAGTCGATTGTCTCGATTTTGGCCAACATGAGTGTCCCGATATTGAAAATTTTAAAACGTGTGCTGCTTTTAAGTTTATATTATGCTTATTTCCCTATTAGTAGAGTCATAAATCACACATAACATTATTTTAATTTTGATTCATCCATGGAAAAATAAAAGAAACAGATCGGCATCTGCAACTGATCAATTTCGCAAGAAAACGGCGTGACAACCATAACAGTCACTTCAAACTTTAGTCTTATCAGCGCGAATCAGGTTGGCTGAGTGGTTAGCACGCTGGCTTCCCAAATCTTAGTTACCGATTTCGATCCCAGCAGTGGACGCTTGATGGAAACAGATTAAAATAATTTGAAATTTCAGTATAGAGGGGAAAAATAAAATATGTGGGGCGAGTTCGTCGACGGGCACCCCGTGTATTTCGGAATTTTTTTTTTAGAAACAATTTTTAAGCTTGAAATTAAGCTTGCTATATCAAGCTTGAATCAAGCTTGACATAGCAAGCTTAATGCAAGTTGGGCAAGTTTAAACTTGAAAATTGATTCAAGCTTGCATTAAGCTTATACGCTTGAAATTTTAAAGCTTAATTCAAGTTTATTGTCTTGATAAATCAAGCTTACTGCAAGTTTGATGTAAGTTTGCTGTGCTGTCTGGGCAATAGTCTTGAAGATGTTGAAAGTATTTTGTGTGTCCATGTATATTAATGTTACGTTTACCATTTTCAATGAGGATCATGTAGTTAAACATTTTAGCAATAAATAATAATTTGTGCTATTCTACTACTATCACCAATAGACCGTAAAATATCGGGAATATTTTGTATGTCCCTGTATATTAATAATACGTTTACCATTTTCAGTGAGGAGCATGTAGTTATACACTTCAAAAATAAATATTAACTTTGTACTGTACTACTACCAACAAAAGATCGGAAATACTTTGTGTGTCCCTGTATATCAGTGCTACATTCAACATTTTAAACGAGAAGCATACAGTTATATTTTTCAATAATAAAATTAATTTTGTTTTGTACTACCAATACCGACAATAGATTTGAAAAAATCAGAAATATTTTGTGTATCCCTGTATATTAATTCTAGGTCAACCGTTTTGAGTGGGCAGTATGTAGTTATACACATTGTTAATAAATATTCATTTTATTTTTTCCTACTACTATCGTCAATAGACCTTAAAAGAATCATATTTTGTGTGTCCTTGTATATTAATGGTACGTTTACCATTTTCAATAAACTGTATGTAGTTAAACACTTTAGAAATAAATATTACTTTTGTTTCGTCCTCCTACTATCTCCAATAGACAATAAATGATCGGAAATATTTTGTGTGTCCGTGTCCCTGTACATTAATGCTAGATTTAACATCTTCAATGAGGAGCACGTAGTTATATTTTTCAATAATAAATATTCATTTTCTTTTGTACTACAAATACTGCCAACATACTTGAAAAGATCGGAAATATTCTGAGCATCCCTGTATATTGTTGCAGAAACCTCTGCTTGTTTCCTGGGTTCGTCGGTCTAAAGTCCAATTGGTGTAGAAAGTTCTAGTAAAAAGTTCGTTTTCAGGATGGAAAACGAACTTTATTGCTTCTAGAACGTCGTCCAACAGTCAGCTGTACAAGATTCACAAGCACAATCCAACAGTAATGTTCTTTTAACAGTGCGCTTAGATCAGAAGCTCTCACAAATGCTGTATTTCTCGCACAAAATAAAACTTTCACGGGCAAAAATTCAGTGAAAATATACGAGAGATATCGCAAGCAATCCCTCAAGACTGAATAATAAAGAATTTACACACAGCACTTTAAAATCAGCAGCGAAAAACAAGCCAAAACACTGCTTCTATAGCACTATCAATTCATAAAGCAAAGCAAGCATACTCACTCGGACAGCTCGATTCATACTACGAAAGCTCAACTCACACTGAACTGGGGACTCTGACAGCTTGTATTTATTGTCGACGCAGAAGCTACAAGAAGATTCCAGAAAAGTCTATTTCTCGAAGATTCCACATAAAGCGGGAATTTTTGATTACATCATAGAAAAGAAATGTTAGGTTATTATGTGATTTTAATGCAGCAAAAGCAACATTACAAGCCCCATGGGGAAAATCGCGCCAAATGACAAAAATGGTGCCAAGCATGGCGACTTTTGGCGAAATATCGCCAAATTTGGCGCCAAAAATAAGTCCCCAAAAGTGAAGTTACCGAAGGCCTAGGACCAATATTTCTCGAGATTTCTAGAACCGCCATAGGAAAACAATGGGGAAACCAAAACCTCCGTATTTCCGGTTCTAGTTGATCGATTTCGATGCAACAAAAAGCAAAGTTTATCTATTTGAAGCGTAGAATACGAATTTTGAACTATTTTAAGCCCCTGAATAACGGGTTGCCCCGAAAATTCGTAACATTATTAAGCCTAGGATTACCATTTTGAGTGGGCAGTGTGTAGTTGTACACTTCAATAATAAATTTTATTTTTGTTTTGTTATGCCAATACCGCTAAGAAATCGTAATGACTGGAAATATTTTGTGTATCCCAGTATACCATTTTAACTGGGGAGTGTGTAGTTATACCCTTCAATAATAAACATTGTTTGATACTACTGCTACCGCACATAGACCGTAAAACTATCGGATATACTTTGTGTGTCCCTGCATGTAATGCTTCTTTTACCACTTTCAATATGGAGGAAAATGATCGGAGCATGTTTTTGTGTGTCCTCTATCATCAATAATAGTAGTTCGTAATTTAAATAAGCGCAACAACATCTTTGAATTTTTGCCGATTTTTTGTGTGACCAGTCACGTCTATCACGGTTTTTGGTCCAACAGTAAATAGTGGAATGTCTTACCTGGAGGTTAAAAACCTACATAGCTACAAACTTTGTGTACTCTGGGAGTTTATGTAAGATAAAATACACATTGAAGTGGAAAATGTCTCATTGGCAATGCTTTGTACATGGATTTTAGTATTCCCGAGCGCAATCTTCGCAATCGCGATAATCGAAACGATTAACAATAGATTCTACCAGGAAAGAATCCTAACTATTTCTCTGGAGCTTCCCACTAATATATGATTAGCCTGAAAATCCCTCCAAAAGAGCAAAAAAGAGAAAACTGAAGAAAAATCGACAAAACACAACCAAAAAACAACCTCAAATTCCCCAATCAATATCTCCCGATAACATGAAAATCCTTCCTCATTCTCGGCAAAGAAAACCGATAACATATCTGGAAAATGCATATTTTTTTCCCCTTGCGAGTTTGTTAACCGGAGTCATATTTATGAGAGTTTAAGATTCTCGGTGAGTAGCAACAGAATCTTTTCGGAGATCTTTTACAAACGTTCGTGCATTAAAAGAAATACACGATGCGTTTGAAAACTGATCCGAGACAGACCTACACATGGCTTCATGAATCGTATTGAGAAACGGAACCTTTTCACCATTTCCATTATTCACAAGAGTTATTTAATAATCGTCTGCACTTGATTAAAACCAACATACTGCGTTTAGGAACTCTACCAAAGGTACAGCAACATAAAATTCCTTGATTTAGTTTGACAGCTCTTCCCGAAGTACAGAAAATGTTTTTACTTTTCGCACCGGAATAGTGAAACAAACCTCATAGCTTATGAATGGATATTCTTGTACCGCAATTGAACTTCAGTGCGTTAATAGGAGGTTTTGACTTGCATTTCGTAATCTCCATTTACAAAGGTATTCAGAACAGGATTGCAAGGAAATGATACTGTCCTACGCATCTACTCATTTGGAATATCGCCGCTGGTAACCAGAAAGGCGCAGGGGATATTTCATCTCTGCCCGATTTGCTAAGGGAAATTCTGGTTTTTTTTTGGCTGTCATTTGTTCGATTTTTCCATAATTTTCCCTTTCGGGAATTTTTCGAGAATGTTGTTCCCTGCCAATTGTAAATAATTTCAAGGTAATGGAAATCCTGTCTTACGCACATCTTTTAAAACACTTTCTCAGTTTTCCGTTTCATTATCGCGTCAACCTGCATCTAATGGATGCTTCTCTTTTAGGAAAATATTTTATTTAACGGACACCTTTATCTAAATTGCACCTCTGTATAACGAAATGCATGTAGCATGCGTTTCTACTAATAAAATGTGTTCTTTTAGCAAAAACATCCATACTTCACAAAAATTTACAGACGTTATGAAACGTTGATGTAACACTTACTTTTAACGTTAATTCCCATATTACATAAACTTCTGTATAAAGTATACTTATCTATTACACGTACACTTACCTTACTTATTCTACGTACACTTAACTTATATTTTATGACATTGGCTTTTGAGCAAAATCTCCATTTAATGAGCAATTTTATACAGCGGACAGATTTGCTTAAGGGAGACCGCTATTTAAACCTAACCTAAAGGGTGACATTTGTAATCTAGAGAAGTTGATTTTAAAGCTTCACGAAAAAGTTGTAAAGTTCTTATGATTTCGGTTTCTATATCTGTCCGTCTGTGTTCTAACTTCCTTCAAAATGCTTTTATTGCAACGAAATTTATATAGGTTACTAGTTGCATACCGTTCTCCGCACGGTAAGAAACGAACATTTTACTTACACATATAATACGAACTAAAACCACTAATGTAGAATCTCAAAAAACGAAAACTCAATTGAATCGTGACTAAAAGTTGACGTCATGAGTGCAAATCTGAGATGAATGCAGCATGATGACACAAAAACTATGTCCGTGTCACTGGCGATGAAAAAATGAAGAACTTTACTGTATGCAGACAAAACTTTTCATTTTCGAAATGCCATATTTCAACATCATGTAATTCTGTTTTTGTACGGAGTATAAGAAAGTTATGTGATCCCGAAAAATTTCGGGGGCCGAAAAAACCGAAGAAAAAACCGATTTTGACTACCTCTAAATTTCTTTTAAAAATTTTTTGAATGCATCTCATCGTAAGCTCTCATGTAAACACGTTTACAACTCATTTTGACCAGTGGCGAATCTATTTTGGCTTAGAAAATTCATCAAATATTATTTTTATTTTTAATGTAAAATAGTAAATTAATTTTAAAAGCTTGGGGTGTAATACTTCTTTTGATTGCATATAAAAGTAGCTAGGCCCCTCAAGCTTTTAAAAATTATATATTATTAAGCAATAAAAAATATAGTATTTAATGAATTTTCTAAGTATCTCCGCCGATGATCGATAAGCTAGGATGAATTTGTGTGTTGCATTAACTGTTTGAGCTTGAACAACCGTCGCAAGATCAGTATTGATTTTGTTGCGTATAGGACTAACAGTTATTTTACAGGGCTACAAAAAATATTTCTTTTACATTATGGTCTTTCGGCGGAAATTCTTGAAAGTGCACTAGCGTCTGATCGGTATATATAATTAAGCGCTAATTAGGTATGTATATTATATGTCACTGTCACACAACCTGTACAGATTTCGGTGTTTGTAGAATTGATAGTTTATTCACAGAGTTGTAAAAAATAATTCTTATACGTCACGACCTAAGAACGCGAATCATTTAAATTGAGCTAGTGTCATATTGGTGCATTAAAATGAGCTCAAATTAGGCACACATAGTATAGGTTACTGTCTTACATAATGCATAAATTTTGGTGTGTGCGTGGCTCACTGTTTTTTACACAAAAGTATTCTTATACCTTGCGGCTTTTATACACTCAAATCATTTTAAGTGCACTAGCGCCTGAACACTCCATGCGATTGCGTCGTGTGAAATTTATTTAAGCGCTTGGTAAAGATCAAGTATCCGTAAAGTCGAGTGGAGTCATTACAGATTTTTTTTCCCTTAATCTTAATATTTATTACTTTTACTTTGCGATGATTCTAATAGATAGCTGTATGTTGGTGGGAAGGGAAAAAAAACGACATAAGAAAGAATAAGAAAGGAAACGATGTAGTTTTGACCTAATTATGAAGCAGGAATGTGCTTATCTCCATGTTTCAAAATTTATTACACAAAAGCAGAATTCTGAAAGATTACAGAAGTGTGAGGGTCTAGGATCGATCCTACTTCCTGGGGTTTGGGACGATTTTCTCCCAATGTAGCATGAGTAGGAGTTAGAACCCCTTAAAAAAGACCTTCCCCTAAGGTGCACTCTCCTTACGCACATACTCCTCGTGTAGATTTGCATTATATACATATGCACTAATCTAATGCATCCTCTACCTTTCTAAAATCCATTACCTAAAACTCTATTCCAGTTTAGGCTCTTTTTTAAGCCAACTAACTTTAACTAAAAATGCAACATTTTTCGCAGCAATTAAACCCACCCTATCATAAATAATTAAATGCAATAACTTCTATAGTTTTCATTGATGATTCCAGTTGATGTAATCGCTTAGAATGCAAAATTGTTTATCAAAAATATGCTTATTTTGGTACGCAATGTCGCATTAGAAGTTAAACAAACGTATTGTCACTTTTTTTTTAACTTTCCAAACATGTACTATTTGAGGAAAATAATGTAATCATAAAAAATTTAACTTCCAGATTTTGATGTATTTATATTTTTTGAGGTCTTCTGAATTCATTTATGCGATTTTTACGAGATGTATGTCTCTCTGTGTGTGTGTGAGTGAGTGAACACGATAATTTCAAAATGGTGCATTTAATTGAGCGCAAATTTGGTATATATATATAATAGGTCACCGTTACATGATCTGCATAGATTTTGGTATCTGCTTTAGTAATTCTTTTACATTACGGCCTAGATCGCAAGTCATTTAAAATGAGCTAGTGTCTAAATGTTGCATTTCGAGTAAGTTCAAATTGTGTATGTATATTATAGGTCACGATCTCATGACCTGCATAGATTTTGGTGTGTGTAGAGCTGACAGTTTGTTCACAGGGTTACAAAAAGTAATTCTTATATATTATTAAACTGTCTAAGGAAATCATTTAAAGTGAGCTAGTTTTTAAATAGTGCATTCGATTGAGCTCAAATGAAGCACGCATATTATAGGTCATTCTCTTGCATACTGCATGAATTTTAGCGAGTCTACACCCTACAGTATTTAAAGGCCTACAAAAACGTATTCTTATACATTGTGGCTTATACACCCAAATCATTTTAAGTGCACTAGCGCTTTAACCCTAAATTCGATTGTTGTTGTGAAATTTGAGTGAAATTTATTTAAACGCATGGTAAATTTTACAAGTGTTTGGAAAATCGAGTGAAGTCACTATAGATTTTTTTTTATTTATTGTAAGTTTATATAAGAAGATAGCATGCGTTGTCCCCTCATAACTACATTCTATTTGACATGCATGTTACCCTTATTAAAATTTGTGTGGTTTTTAAAACGGTGTGTTGACCATAAAACTTTGGATATTATTTAAAGTCATCAGTTAGAATTGCGGCCCACCAGGGCCGAGTAGATAAGACACTGAATACAGGAGATGACTGAATCAGGTAAATCGAGGGTTCTGGCCTGCCGTGTTGTTGTAACTCTACCAGTCTGGAGTTTTGGGCGTTTTTCTCCCTCTGTCACTTAAATATTCTATAAAATTCTTCACGCAAGGCATCTCCTCTACATGCAGATGTCGTTCGTGCAGATTTGCCTTTCTTCAATATAATATTTCATCGCTATTGTTCATTTTTTTCTCTGTTCATTTAAAAATTCGTACTGGAAAATTTGCTACTGCTGCCATCTAGTCTGAATACTCTGAAATAGCATTTCTAAATGCTAAATAATAATTACAAAGATCAATCGAAAATAGTCCTGTAAAAATTAATTGTAAAAAAATGAAAGCAACCACTATGAAGCTGTCTTGATATTGCTTTCCTTTTTAGAATAATGACCTTCGTTTAATATAAAAATAAATAAGTATTATGATCATAAACGTGATTTTCACAAAAGTTTCAAAATCTGACATTTATTTCAGAAACTGGGATGAAATCTAGTACTCACAGAATAAATTGCGAATGATAATACTGAAGACACTTTACTTTTAACACTCTACTGGTACGGATAAGTACTGAAACTAAAATCCAGATCGGAATTTTAAACTCAACTGAAGAGAATTAAAGTTTCGGAATTTTTTTCTAAAATATAGGAAGTATAGAAAGTACTTTCAAGACGGTCGAAACAGATATAATTTATCTATTAAAAACAATGGCAGTACAAATGACAGCTTCATATACATTAAAAAAAGTACTGAGTGAGCTAAGCCTCATTTTCTAATACCAGGCGCCGTAACCGTTCTCAGAAGGGATAATTGTTTTAACGTATCATCGTCTTTAACTTAAACAATTTTCCTGTATCAGTATTTATTATGTTAATCGTTGCCCTTCTGATTGTTGGCTGCAATCTTCAATCAACCCCTCTCAGCTTCTCTTTAAAAAAAAAAAATGTTCGATGTCTAAAAAATGTCTAAAAAAATCTGTTAGACTGTATCTTTACAAGTATTGTAAATTTAATTTACGATGCTCAATTAACATCTATTTTTTTTTATTCTATAGTAAGTTGAAGCCGATGCTAACGCAACTACTTATTTCCTTTTATTTAGTACCTTTAAACGACCAAAAAATTGATTTTTCAAAAACAATCTTAAAATATATTTGAGATTGTCAGAAATATTTTAAAACAAACCACACCAAAATCGAAAGAAAATTATGCCCGCAGGAAATAAAA
>JAWZYV010005357.1:0-15586 GCA_038373885.1 Cheiracanthium punctorium
CACGAATTTTTAACGTTAATCTGCAAAGCCCGCATTTATTTATGAGCTTATAAACAAAGTAACTAAAAAGTATTGAGGAATAGAAGAAATAAGTTAAGGTTTAGTGCTTTGGTAATTTTCTTCAGCCAGTTTTCTTTTCTGTTTTTCATTTTCGGTTCAGTCACTCATCTTTTTATGTTGTCCCTTTAATTTGATATAGCTATGCTCTTAGTTATGTAAAATCTGCATTTATTAGCAAAAAAACATACTTTAATTAATATACATGTGAGTTCAGATACTCTGTTTGAAGTTTTTTAAATTGTAACGAGATCCATGCATCAGCTAAAATAAGTAGCAATAAAATTTAGTGTAAGTTTAAAAAACGGACTCGAAATATGATGATTGTAATGGTACTAACGATAAACTAATTTGAGTTGTGATGTGTTTTTATAACAGACTAGCTGAAGTACCCGTTCTTCGCACGGGAATTAATGGACTTTTTGATATTACGATTTGTGGTAATTACTATTCATTGTAATAAACAGATATAGCAAAGTGGATATCGCGTTATATTGTGTCCAATAATCATGCATACCGAATTGCAAGGCAATCGTTTGTACGGTGCAGAAGGCCATGCGGCGTAGCGCAATCTAGTAGCGAGTTTTAGCAAAACGGATACGGCGAAAATATTTTTCGCATTCAGATATCGATGTATACGAATTTTCATGACTATCGGCTGGACAGTCCTGAAGTTCATGTGTTGACGCGACATCTAGTGGCAAGTTATAGGAAAATGGATAGCGCCAAACTCTTCTCCGTGTTCAAATATGTATGTATACCTATTTTCATAGCGATTATTTGCACAGTCAAGAAGTGATACACTGCAGGGCCATCTAGTGGTTCAATAAAGTAATGATTTGCTACAGCGCCGTCAAGTGGCGATTTATAGCAAAATGGATAACGCCAAAATATTCTCATTGTTCTAATAGCTATGTATACCGATTTTCATAGCGACCGTTTGAATGGTCAAGAATTTGGCCTGCTGCAGCGTCATCTAGTGGCGAGTTAAAATAATAATGCATTGCAATGTCATCTAGTTGTGAGTAACATCAAAAGGAACGCAAATGTGTAAGTATAAAAAATTTTATGCCGACCGGTCGAATGGTATAGAAGTTGATGCTTTGCAGCGCCATTTAGCGGCAAGTTACAGCAAAATGGATAGTGAAAAATATTCTCCGTGTTCTAATATTCGCGTGTACCAAATTTCATCGAAATCGGTTGGACGATATTCGCATAGCAAACGGCTAAACGAAATAGAATTCAACGTTGTGCTGCAGCACCAAGTGGCAAGTTAAGGAAAACGGATAGCATAAAAACCTTCTCCATCATAAAAGACTTAGGTGAACCAAATTTCATCGAGCAACGGTGCTCAACGGGGCTGGAGTTTTTCAACCTCATACACACATACCAACATTCATTTTTATCTATAACCAGTGTCATTATACATCCCAGTCTCAAATAAAATCCAGTTTCAAATCTAAGCCTCGCCAAACTGCCAACATACGCCATTTTGCAAGCGTTTTTTCAGGAAATCATTCGAAGCATTGACTTAGCAGCAATCAATATGGGAAATGGTTCGACCGCGAAAAAGTAAAGCAAGCCTTTATTTGAAAAGTTGAATCCTTTAATACAGCCGAATTTTTTAAAATTATCAACTATAACGTGTTTTAAGTACTAAATGAGAAGATTTTAATTTTCTGAAATTTGGCGGAATTCTACTCATTTGGCGAGAATTCTGTAGATAGATCGCTTGAAATCCCTTAACAACTGCATTATTTCTTCACGGATCATTAAAATTTAACACTGTATTCTAATAAAACCTTTGCACTTGTTTTCAAAAATCTATTTCCTTAATCTCTCAATAAATTGCGCCAAGCCGAAATCTGTGCAAACCGCTAGAACTCATTTACTCAAAATCCATATTTCAGCCTTTTTATTTTTTCGCCAAACTAAAAAAATTTACACATTAGCCTCGGAAATCTTCAATTCTTATTGTTTTGCGTGTAAAGCATTACATTCCTGCTCTGATTTCCCATGCACACGATATTATAATTAAAAAAAATAACCTTACGAATATAAACTAACAAAAAAAAAATCATTATTATTCTTTTATTTTTACTTTGAGAATTTAAAACATTTTATTCGGCAAAATCGCCACACATGGCAACCACGATCCTTATTTCACACTTTTTCACTACAGGGGTTACAATTACGGAAAGATTTTTGCGTGAAGAGCATAAAAAATCTCTTAAATTCCGGGAACGGTTGGACTTTCAAAGTTTTAAAGTGGACTATGATTTATTCTATATTATTTTACATATCTGTGCTAAATTTCAGGCCGATAGGTCCATTTTTGTGGATTTGTATACGAATCAAATCCACAAACAAACAAACAAACAAACAGAATTTCATTTTTATTTATAAGATTATTATAATATTACAAATTCTGTATATAAAATAACAATAAACAATTAATATAAATTATATTACGAATTATTTTTATGTTATTATTGTAAAAAAACTTCATAATTTTTTGTTGTTGTTGTTATAACGTACTTGCTGCATACCCCTATGCATTAGGTTTTAAGCTATAATTACCGGGAGAAAATTGTCAGCACATGTGAATCACTGAGCTGTTTTGTTTTTCATAAATACAGGTATATGTCTATGAGTTTTTCTCATTTCTAACCTTACAAAATTTAGCTGTGTAAGGCTATGCTTAGCTAAGCATTTTAATTTAACTTGTGACTATTTTATTTTCTAACAACTTTATTTTATATCTCGATTATATCTCGATATGGCATTTTAAACAAAATTACTAGTAAGAAAATAAATACATATTAAAAATCATGGATGATGTTTTACGTAACAAATTATGCTATTATCGCATTCATACTGTAAATCAGCGCCATCTGTCACCACCTGCATAAAAATCACGAATACAGTTCTTCCCCCCATTCTTACTTCTGTCACCAGAATAAAAGGTAACCTATATATTATAATTAGAGGTACGGAATTTTCTCAATTAAATAAACAGAAATTTCTCAGAAAAAAATTATGAAATTTTAAACTTTCGCTGAAATTCGCATGAGCTATTCATAAAACATTTTTTATACATTTAAAATTTATATTCAGTGTTAATTAAAAGCTAGATTGTTGTGTTTTTCAAGATTTAACTATATAGTAATTGTTTTTCTGTCCGTAATGCCGACATTTTTTTTTCTTTCTAATCTCAGGGTCAGCGGCCTACTGGGAGCTTGACCGCTACGAGGACTAGAGATGTTGGTCATTTCATGATGGTGAAGCGTATTAGACATACCAAAGTTGTCTCTTAGAGTGGTCTCCTAATTTTGAACCAATCCCAGATGAAGTGAACAAATTGGCGTTAAACGCACCAGTTAAGGAATTTGAAGACACTTAATTATTAAAACTACATTAATTGGCAAAGCAAAATAAATAAATAAGTAATGGAATGCTGTACTTACATATTGTTCCAAATTGCCATTTAAATTCTAAGTTACGGTTGCTACATAAATACAAAAAATCTTCGCGATAACTGCATATGTTTAATTATCGCCACCTTGGCGAGAATCGAGGAGTTAAAGTAGAAATCAAGCCTAGAAGGACTAACACGCCGCACACTGGTGGATTATGATGCACATTCGGAATAGCATTTAAAACGATGAAGTACAGTTGGAATATGCTTGGCGAAAATTGTAAAAAAGTTTTAGTAGGTGATTTTGAGATAGATTTCCATTCCAAAGATGTGTTTTATGAAACAAGAAAGAAAAATACGGCACACTCATGAATAATGATACACTTTCCAACGTAATGGAATAAGGAAAGACGCATGGATTACGATACGCTTTTGATATACAGCACATTAGTGGGTATTTAAAATTTGGAAGTGTTTCAGATTTCCTTACCTTTTCATTCTTTTTTTTCCAATCCCAGGTGTGTGTAGCCTAATGATGGAAGTGCCGTACCCCTTAATTGTGAAATGCCTAAAGCCTTTGGATCATGCATCGTAATTTAGCTTTCTGTGCCTTACACTTAGTAAAGGAAGCTAGCTTTAATATTATTTTTAATCGTTATGATCAGCTCCGTCGCCGAACGTCTATTTAAAATTATTTAAACTATAAAGATTTAATATTTTCCAGCTCGTTGCTAATTTTATAAATATTATTTATTTAATGTTGTGCTGCCTGTTTGAAACTGTTCATTCCAAAAATTGGATCTAGTAGTGAGTACTTTAAGTGTCATGCAAAGTTTAACAGAATATAATAATTTGCAGAAAAAATTAAATTTCTGATCTACCTTCAATATTCAGTTTGAAAATGTACAGCAAAACAAGTACAAAGGAAAATACCCAATTACTTCTTATGCATTCATAAGCTATCGCTGGCATTGCATGGAAAGAAAAATAGTGTGTGCAGAGACTGTTTCTCATTGTTTGTTCATTGTTCTTTTGTGAAATTCACAATCGAAAGTAAATACTAAATACACTGAATAACTGGACCACACCCCTGTTTAGTGGCAAAGTGCTTTGGAAAATGTCTCCAGCGTGGCACGCGGCAAAATTTATAGAGACAAATGAGCTTCTTTCTATTGTACACATATATAGTAAATTGGGCATTTCTTGTCATGTTAATAAACTTTAGTCTTTCGTGTTACAGGAAATACAAATTCGTGATACATTTTATAATTATATGTTAAGAAAATAAGGAATATGTTTCATTGAAGTTTTCAGTTTTATTTCAGTCTAAAATCAATATTTGTCGATCGCCAGAAATAGGAAATATATTCATCTGTTATTAGCAATACCAGTATTTTGTTGAACAAGAAATATTCATCATTCGGAACACATAACTTTTAAATCCTTCTCCAACACTTCTGCTTCGTATTCATGCACCACTTTTAAAACGGGGTAATCGAATAAAATTTAGTTGGTCAAAGGAATCAATTGTTCACTAAGGTAGACCCTTGCAACTGTAGAAAAATTCTTTGATTTCTCACAAATTGCTTTATTAATCTTTAGATCACCTTCAAGGTTTCTAGATTGGGTAAAATTGGAAATAAAATCTGCGTTTTAACATTATCGCGTATGAACTTTAGTGCTTTATGATTTGAAAACGACTATTTGGTAAAGAGTGCAGTATTAAATATTACTAATCGGAAGAGGTGTTTATCTTGATACTGATAGATTTCAGACGTTTATCATGATTTAAACATTTTTGTGTTCAGGGCGGCCCCAGACGGTAAGCAAGGTAAGCATCGCATCGAAGCGCCATTTCGAACTCAAAAACTAAGAAAAACTTTATCTGGATCATAAAAGTAGTCTCCTTTTTACGGAGTACGTACCCTAGTTTCCCCTTAAACGTACTCTAGTGGTGCCTCTGGTTGCTGTTACAAAACGACGGACTGCACAGGGCTTTTGAATAACTGCAAACTAAAAATGTTAAACACTCTAAAGAAATAAAAGAAAAAGGAAAGGAAAGGGAATGCTTCTCTTTACAAATTTAACACGAAGTTGTATTAACAGTAAAGTTCAGAAAAAGTCACAAGCACAAAATGGACAGAGACGTTATCAGTTAAGCGAAGTGTTGCAAAATTTTGGGCGCTTACAATTTTTCTGAGATGCTTTGCATCTTTTTAGGTTGACTTTTTGCAATCGCACGCTGTACAACATGCCAAACAACGGTCTACATTCGTTTGAGTATCTTCAATAACCGAATTTGAAGAACTACATAAATCTTCCAAGATTTTTTCAAAAGAGCAATTTTAAATTCACTTAGTAAAATATCTGGCGTTTTTGAGAATATTGCCAATTCATGAAACATAATTCTGCTTTATTTATTGAAGTAAAACTTCTTTAGTCGCGACTAGGGAGTAACTCAGATTTCTTTTCTGACGGAAGTAACGCTCAGTAAAGGAAGTGACGTATACTCCACACCGCGAGCCTGAAAAAGAACCACATAAAACCTACATTTTCGACCGCTCGCTGCTTTCTCCGACTTCATGTATGTATATGTCACAGTGAAAACCGGAAATCAGTCAAAACCCGAATTAACTAGGGAAAACGCGTTCTAACTGAGTGCGTTAGGGAAAACCCAAATTATCTAGGCAAAACGCGTTCTGACTGACAGCGCTAGGCAAAACCAGAATTAACTAGGGAAAACCCGATTTATTCGAGCAGCGGTAGCACGTTTTCGAGGGGCCCCTACAGCGGAGGCATATTTTCCAGGGGGGCCCCTGCAGCGATGGCCAGACCCACTGATATTTTTTTTTTGGTCTCGAAAAGGGCCAGCTTTAACATATTTTCGAGGGGGCCCCCTAAAGCGATGGCCGGAACCATCGATGTTTTTTTGGGTCTCGCAAGGAGCCAGCATTAGCATATTTTCGAGGGGGCACCCTGAAGTGATGGCCGGACACACTGATGTTTTTTTTGGATCTCGCAGAGGGCTAGCATTAGCATAATTTCGAGGGGGCCCGCTACAGCGGTGGCTGGACACAGTAATGTTTTTTGAGTCTCGCAAAGGACCAGCGTTAGTATATTTTCCAGGGGGGGCCCACTAAAGCTATGGCCGGGCCCAGTGATGTTTTTTTGGGTCTCGCAAAGGGTCAGCGTTAGCATATTTTCGAAGGGGCCCCTTCTAGTGATGGCTGGACACTGATATTTTTTGGGACTCGCAGAGGGCCAGCGTTAGCATATTTTCGAGGCGGCCCCCTAAAGCGATAACCGGACCCATTGATGTTTTTTGGGGTCTTGCTGGGCGCCAGAGTTAGCATATTTTCCAGAGGGCCCCTACAGTGGTGGCCGGACTCATTGATGTTTTTTTGGGTCTCGCAGAGGGCCAGCGTTAACATATTTTCGAGGCGCCCCCTCCTACAGCGGTAGCCGGACACAGTAATGCCTTTTGGGTCTCGCAAAGGGCCGGCAATAGCATATTTTCGAAGGGGTAGCAAAATCCAATTTTTAGTGGATAAAGCATTAGCATTCCTGAATTCACATGGGAAAACATTTGGTCCGGCCACAACCGTTGGGGGCCCCCCTCGAAAATATGCTAACGCTGGCTCTTTGCGAGACCCGAAAAAAATCAGTGGGTCTAGCCAGGGGCGTAGCCAGGAAAAATTTTCGGGGCGGATATGAACTTCTATATGTATAAATAGACGGAATTTCATCACTAATCCAAAAATTTCGGGGGCGGTGATATATCCCGATATCTCCCCCAGGCTACGCCCCTGGGTCTAGCCATCACTTTAGGGGGCAATATGCCCCCGCTGTAAAAATAAAATTATAGGAGGCATATTTCAGGAAAATATGCCTCCGCTGTAGGGACCCCTCGAAAACGTGCTACCGCTACTCGAATAAAACGGGTTTTCCCTAGTTCATTCGGGTTTTGCCTAGCGCTGTCAGTCAGTACGCATTTTGCCTAGTTAATTCGGGTTTTCCCTAACGCACTCGTTAGAACGCGTTTTCCCTAGTTAATTCGGGTTTTGACTGATTTCGGGTTCTAACTGTAACATATATATAAATACGCTAACCTTACTGTCCCTTTTGCAGCGCACTGCGTGAACTTAGAAGGGTGAAATTTGGTATAGTTAAAGTTCGTATGGAGTTGTTTGTGCGAATGCTAAAATTTTTGTGTAATATGCTAATGCACCGTAAAAAAATTAGAGAAGTAAATTGGGGAGTAATATTGTGCGCCAAGTCGGATAATGGTTCCATTGTTGTGTCCATTTTGAAATAACAGCATTAAGTTACAACGGTACAGTAGGGTTATAATATTCCAACAAAATTCTCCAAAAAATGAAATTAATCGTTGAAGTTTAGTGAAAATCAGTTTAGTGAAAATATTATCGAAATACATCAGCAATCAATAGGGGATGAAAATAATATTACATTGTTAATGAGGTGCATGGAAATATTTCCGACAAAACATACTCTCGGGTAACAGATGTATAGAAGTCAGTTATTTTAGCCCTTAAAAGTGATGATAGTACTTTTATTAATACTGATATACTTAATAAAATACACGGTGAACTGAGAACGTATCATAGTCACAATAAAATAGTTTGCTATGATGACAGTAAAATTATTAAATGGGTTTTTTGAGTTATTTCACTGTTAATAGTTTGGACAACTTTCAGTACAACTTTCCGATGAAAAGCCAAGTAATTGAAACCTGCGCCAATTGCAAAGAAACCTAACGAGAATCACTGACCATCATTACCAGTACAAAGTTCTTGCATCCGCATTTCTATACTTTGGAATTTTAATTTAATTCCATATGTTTTTGCCATTTCCATAATTTTAACGAACGATTAATCTAATAAACATACAAATTTCTTTTTAGTATATTGATACATTTAAACATTGAATTTGTATATAAGTACTTTGTATATTGATTAATACGGTACTTACGTATTATCCCGGCGTCCGCCAAGACGAGCGATTTTTCGCCAAGATAAATGCTGGACACAAGAAATTATTGATGGTTTGGAATACGATTGGCAGCAGTTTACCAGCACATTTGACGAAGAAATTGTTTGGCGGGAATGACCGCCGGGATAATACGTAAGTTCCATTAATACTTTTGGCTTTGTTTTGGGAAACAACGATGTTTTAGTCTTTTAATGTCGCCAAGAAAAAATTGTTGGTGTGATTTACGCCAGCTAATCGAAAAGTACCACAGTTTGCCACCACATATGTTAGTGTTGAAAGTTAATTGCATCGGTTTACTGATTAGAAACTTAAGTAATACAAAGGGACGGGGGTCAATTGTAACCGCGCCAACAGCTATCAATCAAATCGAGGGGCGAATTGCACCGAAATCCATATGTTGCTCCCCCTCGAAAATACATTCTATCGCTGGTCTTTGTGACACCCCAAAAAACATCACTTGGTCCGGCTATCCCTATAAGGGGTACCTCGAAAATATGCTACTGCTGGCGCTTTGCAAGACCCCAAAAACCTCACTGGGTCCGGCCATTGCTGTAGGGCCTCTTCAAAAAATGCTACCGCTGGCCCGTTGCGAGACCGCAGTCTTCCTCTATGATTGTCCCTTCCATTTCGCGGCCGTGGGTTAAATTCATCATCGTCAACGGTGCAACTCGCCCTTTTCTCCTTTCGACTGTTGCAACTAATCCATTCCCGTCCAAAGGAAGCATTAATCAATGGAGCCCCTAGCAGCAATCTTTGCTCGGGCTTTATCAGGCCTATGATCGGTGCATCGGCTATTCATCGCCTGATCATTACTGATCATCCTTAATTTTTCGTATGTTCATCTTTTCCCGATGATCGAATCTTTACACTGAGATCTGATAGGCGCTTTCAAGATTGCGAAGGGTAAAGCGAGCAAACAGGTTTATATCGGTCTTTCTACCAAGTAGCTGAACGGCTGGATATCTCCGTTCCTTCATTAATGTGCAAAGAGCATCATATGCACACCATATGTTTGTTTTAAGGTTGCTGATTGGCTAAGCTATTACGCGGGAAGACAAGACAGGCGACAAAATTCTGGAAGTTTCCTGAAAAAGTGCGAAATTAATATATATATATATATATATATATAAGAAATTTTCCTTTGTGTAAATTTTAAATGACATTTCATTCAAAAACTTGCAGTTATAAAATTATATATGCATATGAAAGTACATGAATTAATTGATACAATAAAAGAAATAAACAAGCTAATATGCAAATCAACGATATATGTGCCAATTTTTATCGATTGCTCAGTTTAAAAGTTTCACCAAAGGTCATAGGCTTCACATCCTAAGTTGTAAGGCGTTTGCTCTTCCGAGATGAATATACCCACCTAGAAATGTCTTCACTTTTTTTGCAAAAAAAGTATAGATTGTGTACAATTTGTGCATAAAAAGTGGATATTTTTTAATATTTTGAAAGCATACACTTTCTGTGCAAATTATATAGTTTTTATGTATACTAAAAATGAATATTCTATATTGTCAAAAAATGTGCACAAAAAATGTATACTTTTCAAAGTATTCAAAATATTCACTTTATATATGCAAATTTTTTGTACAAGAAGTGCAAACATTTTCTAGCTGGGATTTAAGCAGTTTGAACAGTTTTCGCAAAATCTCAAAATCTAATCCAAATTTTAAACTTTAGGGGCATAGTTTAAATTGTACGACCACCTATCGTGTCACTAAATTTTGCTTTACAAAAGGCGCTGTGACAGCTGATCGATGTTTTTGTTATAGAGTGTATAATTAAATTATAATATGATATTTATTTTAAGTAAAGTTTAATCATTTCAGTGATATGTGTCGTAAACGTCTAAGAAGTTTTACTTCAATCGCGCGTAAAGATTACACGCACACACTTTTTTTTGTCTTATTTAAATTATACTATTTTAATCGAGTTCCTTTTCGAAGACCACAAAATTCAAACACAAACTATAGTATTCCCAAAACTAGAATGCGTACGTCCTGACTTTATTAATTTGTTTTGGAATATACCTATTTGTAAATCTTTCGATTTTTCACCGAAAAACTGTCTGAAGAGAGCTAAAAGTAATTTTAGGATTAAAGCAATTATAATTAAGACGCAGTGAGCTCTTGATACTACTTTTAAGCCTCACAGAAAATTTGACAATCCTTAAGATTCCTGAACAACTGTTCATGATGTGTTCGTTATTTTTAGTTAAGACTGGATCTTAGAAAAACAAAACCTGCTTCACGGTGTTTGCACACAAATTAAAGGAAATTAATTTTAAAAAGTATTTTGAAATTCAATCTGATACTTCATAAGCTGCCCTTACACGTAATAAACGAACAAGACTTTTAAGAACTTTTAAGAAAATTTTCAGAAAATTATTGTGAACATGGAATTTCACAAAAAACTTTTCAAAAAGACACATTTTGCAAAATTGTAAGATTTTTAAGAAGTTTTTCTTTAACGTTAATTAGCTGATACAGAACTTACCGGAAAACTATCGTTTGGTAGAAGACATTCTAAAAATTTTCAAGTTTCGGACACAATTATGTTATTTGTCTTTATGCACCAAAATCCCATGTTGGAGTTTTGCAGTGAAAACTGGACGTGGCTGGACGAGGAAAATTTATGTCGATAGAATACATGGCTTTCGATTAATATTTAATGCACAAACAGGGTGCCTTTAAAATACGGCGACGGATTTTTAGAGGAAGGGTTATGTCCATAAAAAGGAAAGAATGACATAGAAATATGGGATCCGAAACTTTATTTTCAGGAACCGGTTAATATTCACTCCATAAAAGGGGTTGAAGTATTTGTGAAATTGGCTTATTAAGTTTACTAGCAACTGATTTGTTCTCCAAAAATTGCAACATTCAAAATGAAATACTGTGTAAGTCATTTGTGTCCAGACTGTTTGCATTAATATCTTTAATCTTGACGATGAAACAATACTAGATGAATTTCTGATATTAACTGCACGAACAAGTGATACTTTCTTTTTTTTAAACTAGTAGCCAAGGCCCCCTAGACTCGCTACGCTCGCTTTTCGTATGAGGCATTCGGCCCCTAATAAGGCTTATTCGTAAAAAAGACATAATTTATCAGACAAAACCAAAGATTGGATCAGATAGAATGTTACTGAGCTGCAAATTTCTTGGTTCTTGCATGTTCATTCATTGGTACATAAAAATTAAACTTCACACTACAGTGGACCCCCCCCTCCCCCATAACACGGTAGATATTTTGTTATAGGAATCCGTGTTCTATGGGTCCTGAGCTATATTCCACCTGGAGTGCGGACTCCGGGTATAATCGCTGGAAAAATTACTTGCACGCCTGAGAAATACAATGATATTTAATGTTGCTATTCAAATGTTATATTAATTAGGAGCTAAATCGTAATAAAATCAGAACATCTGTTTCAGCTGTATTTTTAATTAAGTAAAAACTATTGAACACCTTGCGTATTTGCCACCCATGGCGATTTTTAATAATTTGGCGACTTACGTATATGTATAGTTAATAATTAGCTCTAAGAAAACAGTACTTTATAAGTTTTCTTTGATAAAAACTACGGAACAGCAAGGATAGCTTGCCACCCATGGCGATTTTTCATTATTTGGCGATTTACACATGCTCACAACTCATAATTACTGCTCATGTAAGGTTACCGGAACTCCGTTATCCATATTTTCATATACATAATCCTTTGCAGATAGGTGTATTTAGCACCACGAATTATATCATCTCGCCGCGTTGGCAAATATCCAAAGTGTACTATAACTGCTATAATAGCATAGTTAACGCCGCCAAATATGGTAGCAAATACTCCAGCTGGACCGAACCGGCTTTAAAATAATCTTGATTTTAATTATTTTTAACCGACGAAAAACGGAGGAGGTTCTCAAGTAGACGCGTATATATATATATATATATATATATATATATATATATATATATATATATATATATATATATTATGTATGATCACGCATCACTTTTTACAGAGTAATCCGATTTTGATATTTTTTTTTTTTTTTTTTTTTTTACTGGAAAGCATATACCCCGAAGTTGGTCCCATATAGATTTGTAAAAAATATTCCAACTCTAAGGTTAGGAAAACAGGGGATGATTGATTTTTCACTCACTGATTGTAATGTATGAACACGCATAAAATATGACTTTTAAATAGTTATTTTTTTTTTAATGCCAGTTCGTTTACTGATCTTTTTCCTTTTCCTCGTAAAAATGTAATATTCCTTAAATTTTATAGTTTTCATAAAATAAAATAGAAGCTCCAACGAGGCATATAAGCTCTTGAATCGATGTTTGTTAGATGCTATTACGAGAAGAGTTGATTTTTTTTTAAATGGACAGTGTCCGTGTGACGTCCGTCCGCGAAGCCGTGCGGGTTGTTAGTACATATATAATGTAACATAGCTAAACTTACTATATATGGATTCCAGTCAATAACCAGTGATCAAATTTGTACCTCCAGAAATATATTTTTATCCAAAAATAACAGAAAATTCAAAAACTTTACAAACGAAAAATTGTATTGCAAATATACGCATGCGTATACGCAAAAATCGTGCAAAATATTGCAAACGGTAGTGTTTGAATATTTTTTTTCTTTTTCTTTCTTTCTTTTTATAATGATAATGTAAACATTACGTTGTGAGTTCTAAATTTAATTATTTTGTGAGATAAAAATTACTCTTTGCAAAAAGTAGTTAATACTCCGTACATGTCTGCAACTATGCAATGTGTAACACTTTGACTTCCTTTAAAAAAAATTTGCACCTCTTGTGTATGTTTATTAATTAACATTCGCTGACTGGTATATGTGAGGGTTTATGCAAGAAAAATTCTATCCACCATTATTCTTTATGTAAGTATACTTCCCCCACACCCCCACTGTTATCTTTTACCCTGTATTTCTCAGGACGTAACTACCGTGGTAAGAAGAGAACCCGCTGCATACAATAACAAACTGAAAACATGCAGCTATTCCACAACTCAGCTTTCAACACGGGCCGTACTGTTTGTTTCGGAAACGTGCGTATTATGTCACGCAAACGTAATGACTGCTTGCTTTCTTCAGAAGTTCCTATTACGGGAAAGGCAAATATCTACTTTCTGCCCCCCCCCCCAAAAAAAAACATTCTTAAGAAAAGTAATTAAAGGAAGATCATTTCTCCGTTGATAATTATCAGATTTTCGACAAACCAACTTCTCTAAATACTTGTGGGCAGTAACATCAAGTTTCAAGAACATGCTCGTGACCTAAAAGGCCTTAATCCTGGGGAAAGGATTTGTAATCGTTTATATGTTGCGTTAGGTTTGAAGAAAGTCTTTCTTTTTACTTACTTTGGAAATAGAGAACCGGTTTTGGTAGACCCTTCGCATTTTTTCAAGGACGAAAGTAAGGAGGTTAAGAATTGAATAAGTCATTTATTTAAAAATGTACATTAGACACGATAATTAACATTCATCTTTGAAAAATCAGTATATTGTAGTTTTCGATTATAGTTTTAATTCCTTGAACGAAATAATTAAGCATTGCAGTTCTGTTCCAAACCACCAGAATTTCCTACATGCAAAAATTATAATAAAACTAGCTGACCCGGCAAACGTTGTTTTGCCATATAAATTATTCCTAGGATTATTTTAGTAGAAAGAAATGACTAACTTATTGTAAGTGTGTGAGGATGTGGTATATGAGTGGAAGAGGCATGGAGCGCTGTGAACGATGCTGGAATATAAAAATAACACAATACCAAACATATATTTTTAATTCATTGTAATTTATTCTTTAAATTTATATATATCGCTAATTACAATAATTTTACTAAAAAATAATATCAATCCCTTAACGCAATAGAGTATACAATATTTTTTGTTATCCCATCTTTAGATAACACAAACAAACTGGATGCCCACTGTATGGTTTGCCCACTCGAGAGCATGCCACGTATAACTGTCCGTGTGAAAAACATGGCGTGCTCAAATCTAATCCACAAACAGACATAGTTTGGCCTTGAGACTTATTGATAGTCATTCCATTAAAAATGTTGCCCCCCCCCCAAAAAAAAAGGATGAAAATCTGAAACACTTTCAGATTTTAAATACGCACTATAGTGCTATATATTAAAATCGTATCATAATTTATGCGACGTCCCTATTTTTCGTCCTTATTCCATTAAGTTGGAAAGTGTTATCATTATTCATGACTGTGCTGTATTTTTCTTCCTTATTTTATAAAACCCATCTTTGGAATCGAAATCTATCTTAAAATCGCCTTCTAAAACTATTTTACAATCTTCGCCAAGTATATCACAACTATACTTCACCGTTTTATATATTGTTTCCTACTTTAACGCCTCGCCTCTCGCCAAGGAGGCGTTGATTAAACATATGCAGTTACCATGACGATTTTTTGCATTTATGTAGAAATCGTAATTTAGAATTAAAATGGCGATTTGGAACAACATGTAAGTACAGCATGCCGTTACATTTTTATTTATTTTGGATTACCAATTAATGTAGTTTTAATAATTAAATGTCTTCAAATTCCTTAACTGGCGCGTTTATCGCTAGTTTGTTTACTTTAGTTGTCATCTAGTTCTTTTGGGCGCGTTGAAACGGTACTTACGTATTAACTCGGCGGTCACTTCCGCCAAACTACTTTTTCATAGATTTTAAATACATTGCCAATCGTATTCCAAACCATCAACAATTTCATGTGCCCGGCATTTATCTTGGTGAAAAAATTGCTTGTCTTGGCGGACCGCCTGGAAAATACGTATGTACCGTTGAAACTTGTGCATAACTCCCAGAGACCCATGACTGCAAAGCTCACCAAAGTACGGGAATTTTTTAGGTTGGCGAGAGTGGGGGCGCTAAAATAGGAATCAACTCTTTCTTGTACCATAAAACACATCTTTGGAATCGAAATCTATCTTAAAATCGCCACCTGAAACTGTTTAGAATTTCCCCAGGCATGTTCTTCCTGTAGGCATATTCCAACTATACCGCAAAGACATTTTAAATACTGTTTGGAATGGGCATCATAATCCA
>JAWZYV010005359.1:0-10669 GCA_038373885.1 Cheiracanthium punctorium
GCACGATTCGACTGAAATACGAAAAATTATAATTATACAGGGTGTCTACCGCTCCGGAAAGTCTGGTAAAAGCCGGGAAATTGGAAAATGGGTCCGGAAAATTCACCAAAAGAATCATTTTTTTTTCGGTATCCCTTTTTTTTTAACCCTTCCTATTTGCCAGTCTCGAAACCGAAAGCAACTGCAACGTATTTTCCGGACCGCGAAAGCATCAAGCCATGTGTTTGCATAAGGAGGGAAAAATTGGGGCTCATCCATCGTGACGGGAGGGTAAAAAAGCTGTCGTCAGCGCGTGATCATCCGTCTGGTTTGCAATAGAATTTCATTCATTGATTATTTCTTTAAACTCAGTGTTTTGGATTTGAAGTGTAGAAAGACGAAAGTGGCTAAAATTTGTGCTAGAAGTAAATATCGTGGACGGGATTAGTAGATGATCATACGTGATTTATTCAATCATTTTATTTTCTACGTACGTATTTATTTTTATTGCTTAATATTTCTCAATATTTATGTACGCATGCTCGCATATAACACAAGCAATTGGCCCCTTTTTTTCTTAGAAAGTGTGCGCTCTTTCTTTGAGTTTCGTTTTATTTTTTGAATTTAAAGTATTGGATAGTGTTCAATTTGGAGGACTTATCTCTTCATTAGAATGGTTGCTGAAAGTCCATCGAAGAAGTCCTGCGGGGCGCCCGGGACTCCCAGCAGATATTTTAAAACATTAATATTAACTCTAATAACAATAAGATTTAAAATCCCCCCCCCCGGGTATGGAAACTTATATACGCTTCTGGTCCTTCTACCTCCCAAAAGTCGGGAAAAAGTCAGGAAAAATGACTTTCAGAAATTTGGTAGACACCCTGTTATACATAAATCATTCACATTTTACGTTAAATAATTTTTAAGATATGAAACAGATGTAGGAAGTTTGACTCTTACTCGAATACTTTTTTGAGAGGGTGTACAAAATAATTAAAATCCTACTATATAGTTGCGCTGATCCCTGACTCACTCTGTAAATATTCCAGGCAACTATTGTAAATATTTTACTGCTATTACTCTGAAAAGATTAAAAAGTTCAAAAAGATTAAAAAGCACAATAACACCTACACCGTTTATATGATCCACTTGAAAATTTTCATAATTATGTATAAAAATATAAAAAATCTGGAGTGACTCCACTCGACTTTCCAAACACTTACGATTAAGATCATTACCAAGCATTTAAATAAATTTTAACCGGTGAATAATTGAAAAATTCTCAGTTTTTCAATTTGAGCTCAATCGAATGTACGCTAGCGCACTTTCAAGAATTTCCCCCCATAGGCCATAATGTAAAAGAAATCTTTGTCGTAGCCCTGTAGAAAAACTATTAAGTTCTATACACATCAAAATGAATACCGGTCTTACGATGGTGGTTTATAACATATGTACCCAATTTGAGCTCAATCGAATGCCCCATTTAAATGCTAGCGCACTTTCAAGAATTTCCTCCCATAGGCCTTAATGTAAAAGAAATCTTTGTTGTAGCCCTGTAGAAAAATTATAAGTCCTATACACATCAAAAGCAATACTGGCCTCACGACGGTGGTTTATAACATATGTACCCAATTTGAGCTCAATCGAATGCCCCGTTTAGGAGCTATCGTGTTCACTCATATACACACAAACACACACACACACATACATACATCTCGTAAAAATAGCATAAATGAATTCAGACGACCTCAAAACATGAATGCACCAAAATCTCGAAGTGGTGTTCGGAAAGTAAAAACAATCGTGCTATTTTAAAAATCTGAAACTCATCCTGTTCTCTCATTTTTAACCCTTTATAAGGCGAGTTTATGTGCAGAGAGTCGAAAGTACTTGGGATTTTTCTGGCCCCTTTTTTAGGATTAATTCATATATTTTCCCTCTACTCTAATATCCCACAATTTTGCAGGAGCATACATTAATTATTCACAAAATTAAGTCTGAAAATTACCTGCTACTTGTACACGGAATTAAACGCAAAAATATATAATTGAAAGCGTTGATTCTTATGCTTATTTTTCGAGTAATTATTCGAGCTTTCTTTAAAATTACAAATGAAAGTGAACTTCATAAGCCAAATACTATTTAAAATCTAGATGTATGGAAAAAATATACATCCAATATAGCTGAACAAAAAATCAGAAAATTCACTAATGATAATTAATTTCTGTATTTTAATAGACTGTAGGTGGTAAGTATTCTTACCACGGCCTCATAAAGGGTTAAGCGATATTTTGCTATTTTCAGCTGCATTTTTTTCCCAGGGTCAAAAAAGTGAATCATCCATGTCGTCTGTACGTACATTAGGGTGGATTGAAAAAAAAAAATTTTCGAAATCGTTATCTCCTGAGGTCTCAAAAGTTATAAATTGATATAACCCATTCGTGCCTGGATATTTTTGCGACTTTCTTCGATTTTTGCTAACACCAGCAGTAATTGATAAATTTCTGATGTCAACGTTTTGAACAAGGGATGATTTCATTTAAAATCATTATGTATAAAAATTGAAATGTCAACATCCTACTTGGCCATATTAAAATATTTTGTGAAATTGAGGTTCAATACTCGCGAATAAAGGCTAGGAAAAATAAATAACGTTTTCGAATGATAGCGAAAATGCCGTCCCAAAAAAGGGACGCTAGGCATAAATGGATTAAATAAGACATATGTAAAATTTGAATGTTCTACGACAACGTCTTGGGGTTGCGCATCCAGCTTGAAATCTAGAAATTTTTCGAAAATATGACTTCTTTAAAAATTCGACCAAAAAAATACTTTTCCGAATTATTAGGCTTCCGAGGTTTTAGAAGTTGTAAACTGTTATGAATAAGACGTGTGCAAAATCTGGAGGGGCTGTGACAACTTCTAGGAGTAGCACATCGAGCTTGAAATCTATAAATATCTGAAAAATATGCGTTTTTTTTTTTAAAAACATATGTAGAAAACAAAAATTATACTTTTTAATGAATTAGTCCCGTTCAAAAATAGTTAGTAACGTTCGCAGCTCTAGTACAACCACAATCGTAACTACATTACCCAGGACTCACCTCGTTGATTTGCCTACTATCAGAGTCCTGCCCGTGCCAGCCCAAGCACCCAAGTATTGGAGCATGCGTTTTAATGAGTAATGTAAAGCCCGACTTCAAATTAAACCGTGGCATTTTATGTCAAGTGTAATAATCTAGATCGTATGAAACCACCATGTGATAGATGGATAGACAAATTTCGAAGTGGCTGTTTGCTGGTGTGAGGTTGGCAAATACAATCTTGAAGAGATTTTGTTAGATTGGAGAACTGCGTTTCTAGATTTCGTATGATGCTTTTGTTCTTTCCCGAATTCGATGATTCGCCACCCCCGCCAATGCATGTGAGGATCTCACATGCATTGTATCAATGGATTTCGTGTGTAACTCTCCCAAATTTCCAGTGAAATTCTTAAAATCAGATGGTGACACATGGCCAAAGTATGTTGAACCAGATTTGATTATCAGTGAGATGTGTTCTTTGTGGCTAACACTTGGGTATAATTTGCCGTCAACAAATTTTTTGTATGTATGTGGTCTGTTCTTCCTCCTATCAAAACATAATCCAAAGAAATTTTTAAAGTATTGTTTTTCCTTTTCTTTCTGTAATTCATTGCGAGTCATCTGAGCCTTCCTCTATTATATGGGTCGAGAATCAGTTGAGAAGGTTTCTCTCCATCTGCATTACTTCTGATTTCTAGGTTGTAAAATAAAGTTGATACCAGAGTTGTTGCTTCCCATTTCGTAATAACTTTGTGTCGCAGACTTGTGAAAGCACAGAGAATTTTATTTTAACTTGGTCGTTTTTGAACTCCAAAGTGGTGGTAGATAGGCATTCAGCATTTTCTTCAGTCTTTCGTATTTCTCTTTCCAAATCGATGACTAAAGTTGGAGACATACACTGGATATTGGAACTTTCACCTCTTTCTCCACCAATCTCAAAATTTCTCTTTCCAACCTTTCAACTTTCCTCTCATTCTCCATAAACTTGTCTTCTTTTCAGTTCCATCGATTGTCACATATCTAGCTTTCCTCTGATCTGCCAATGACTCCCGTTGTGTATAAGGTATGAACTTCTCCGAGCCACACCTGCTCCATGAAAAGTCAGTATAGTTGGAAGTTGCGATATTCAATAGCTGGGTAAGAGAGAGTTTTTCCCACTTTCTTCATAAACAATTCCTTATGTTTGTCTCTAACGTACGATTTATTTAGCTGCTGAACTTGCTCATGACCTTTACTAACTATCTTTTGAATTCTTTGAATTGGCACAGTGGGGATACAGGCCTTGATCCAAATTTCCTGTATTTTGATCGCCACAACTAAGGTTATTTCCCCTTCCGGTGCCCTTTACTCAGAGTTTTTTCTTCTTAAGTACAAAATAGTAATATAGAAGTACGTCTCCTCAGGTTGGTAACTTTGTACAAGGTAATTCTTTCGATATTCCCAGCTCTTCTGAGAACCCCAATTTTGTTCAATATCTTGTAGCAGCGAGTTTCACTTTATTCAGGATCGTATCAGTGCATGGCAACCACCGCTTAGTTTTTTTAGACTAAACTGAAAACACCATCTGTATGAAACGTCAAACTAAATGCCTGTTTCATCAAAATATCTCGTGTCTGGTTTAACTGAGTGCATGTGCATCGCCATCACTCGGCAGGGGAACCGGCACTAGTTGTCTGGAGAACAATTTGCGCACTGCGCCCGAGACAAAACGACAGCTTAACATGTGCATTGTATCAAACTATTCGTAAAGCCATTTTTTGTGATTTACGAGCTTCTCAGAACATCTTTTAACATACAAAAAAAAAAAACTAAATTATTTTAAAGAAATGCAGTTTGCTTTCTACATAATTTTTTCAAGAAACACATAATTTTCAGTTTTTTAGATTTCAAACTCGATGTGCAACCCCTAGAAATTGCCGTAGATCCTCCAGATTTTGTATACGTCTTAATCATAACAATATACAAATCGTGAAACCTCGGGAGCCTGATAATTCGGAAAAGAATTTTTTTGGTCGATTTTTAAAAGAATTCATATTTTTCAAAAATTTCTAGATTTCAAGCTTGATGCGCAACCCCAAGACGTTGTTGTAGAACATTCAAATTTTACACACGTCTTATTCATATCAATATACAACTTTTGAGACCTCAGGAGATAAAGATTTCAAAAAAAAGTTTTTTTCGATCCACCCTAACGTACATACGTATGTAACTGGCATATCTCAAAACCATTGGTCGTAGAAAGTTGAAACTTTATATTTAGGATTGTTGTAGCATGTTGTTGTGCACCTCCCTTTTTGGTCCCAATCGATTGAATAGTTTACGTACAGGGCCGCCCAAAAGATTCTAATACATTACGCTCTATGGGCAGAAATTCATTAAATAGTATTTTAGAAGTATAAGACTATTTCAAACGACTCAGAAGTGATATATGCTGTTAAGGGTTACAAAACGAATTTCTCTATAGAAAAAAGTGTCTTTATCATTTATAATTCTGCTACAGGAACACTCAAAAGATTTGCAATACATTACGGTCAATGGCAATTTTAGGGACATTCATCCATTTCAAGCACAATACTGTCCTAACCTAATGATCCGACCACGGTCACGTGCTTCCCTCAAGAATTATGCCAAAAGTAGACAAGCTTGGCGACTTTTGGCATATGTGTGTATGTGTTTAACTCTCAAATCTCAAAAACTATTAGTCGTAAAATGTTGAAATTTCATTTATAAGATTGTTGTAACATCTAAGCTCGATTTTTGGTTACAATCGACTGGAAAGTTTATTTACAGAACCGCCCAAAAGAAGTTCAATACATTAATGTCTATGGACATCTTCAATATATTACATTTGTACACAGTCACTGTTTGGTCCATTCTCAAAATCTCGCCATTTGTTGCCGAAATATCGCCAAATTTGGCGATAGTCGGTCATTTGGCCTATGCCCAAAATATCGCCATTTGTCATTGTACTCGGCAAGTTTTGGCAGAATATCGCCAAATTTGGCAATAGTCAATTATTGTTTGTTCCATGCCTAAAATCTCAACATTTGTCGTCGACTTTGGTGAGTTTTGAAAAATATTGCCAAATTTGGTGCCAAAAATTATTGCGCATAAATCTTAAACTTTTACCCATAAAATTTTGTATTTAAAACTATTCTAATATCTAACTGTGCATCTCTTTTTTGATTGCAGTTGACTGGGTAATTTACTTACAGGGTCAGCCAAATGACTTTACATTAAGGTGTATGGATACATTCTATTCATTGAAAGTCTTGGGTCAATTACTACTTCCGCTATCCCTAAAATCTCGCAAACTATCTCAAGCTTGTCGGCTTTTGGTGAAATATCACCAAATTAAGTATCAGAAGGAAATCTTTCAAATTGAACCCAGCTTGGCGATATCGGAAATATTTGGCTAGAAATTTCTAAACCTTACTATTACTGCAGTATTTTATCTCTTTCAGACAAAATAAGTTTAGATGAAGTGGGACGAAAATATTTTTGATTTAATAGATGTACAAGGAAGTCATTTGTTGTCCACATCAGATTTCTTTTTTTAAAAACAAATATCTGCATCTTGGAGGAACGAATAGTAAATGTGGAGTATGCACACGCTAGTTCTTCTATGGAGAGCAAATGAAGTAACGTTACGCGTAGCCTTGGAAGGGTGGGTGGCTCGATAAATCATATGAGCTCCAAACGGCTCTTTAACTCAGAATACTAAATTCTCGATTAGTAAAATGTGCCCCATACACTAATATGGTAAATGACAAAATTTGAGAAACTACCCTAAAAAGTGTCAGAGGTATGAAGATAAATATGTGCTGACTTAAACCACTTTTCAATGGCTCTCAAACATGAAAAAATTGCATCAGATAATCTCATTTCAGGGCTCGTACAGAAATCACGAAAGAAAATAATTTTTTTCCCCTCTAGCGATAAACATTTACATTCAAATTTATGTACAGCCCCTGATAATCTTTGCTTAAAGATATCTCTTAGGCCTTTTATGATAAAAGACTGAAATTTTGTACAGCACCTCTTTCAGCGATGGGGCACATTTTACTAACTGATATTTCTTTTTGTATGGGGGGGGTCATATGCAAATTTAAAAGTGTAACTTCTTGAAAATAATTGAGAGGAATTTTTTCTACTTTATTCTGATCATTTTTTCACTTTACATTGCCCACTTACTTATTAAAGTGGTTATCACATTTTTGAGACACCCTGTACAAGAGCTTGCTACAACAATGTTTCTCTCAGATGCAGGGGTAGATTTCTCCACAGAAAAATTGCTTCTTGAAAAATATTTTTTCGCTTTGGAAGAAGCTAGAATTCATAAATTTTATTGTTTGCTAGTTAAAAATAAAAGAATAGCAATAAATTTAAAATAAATTACTTAAAAATACTATAATGACTTTTAAACAGTGTACTAAGATTACCATTTCTTATGTTTTCCTGTACTTGGAAAAAGCAGAAAAAGTTAGAAATTACAAAAAGATCCTTCATTTCTGGCATGTTTTGATGTACTACAATAATCATTAAAAATATTTTTAATATAAATTTATTTGAATTTTTACTTGAATGCACAGATACTTTTTAGTACTTTTCTGCTAACTGGGCATCATTTGTAGCAAAATTAAAATATTAGTGTAAATTATGGCAAAACTAAAATATTTATATTCATGGATAAGAGTTAAACATCAACATATGTAATAGACACTAGTTTGGTAACCTTAGCATATTGGCATAGGTGCTCTGTTAGTGGGAAAAAATACCAATTTTTTAAAAAAATCAGCTTTAGTAGATACTTGTGTTACAAGATAGTTTCACCTACACAAACACCTTGTGCTGAAATGTGTATATATGCCCTAAGACAAGGATAGTAGGACAGGATAAACTTTTTCAATGTTTTTAAGCTTTTAATTTTAATTATGCAGATTTTGTGCAGTTAAATTACTTCAAGTACTTTTTAAAGTTTTGCCAGAAAGCAAATATTTTGAAGACTCTTTTTATTCCGCAAACAATATTTTATGTCCTATCCCTAATTTATATAATTATGCATGCTGTGACTTGTGTTTAATATTTCACAGAAACTTTCTTATTTTCAAACAAATCTAGTAACCCTACAGTGCATTGATCTTAAATGATGCAGGAAAACCCGTCTTTGTTTGTATGTGCAGAAACAGTGGAGGAAAAAAAAGAGTTTCTTCACTGTTAAAAAAAAGCCATTTTAAGAATAAAAAAACTTTATGCTGTATTTGTAATAGTTTTTAGTATATTTACTAAACTACTACGAATACACACAATAAAAGTAATTACACTGTAATCTGAATATGTATTGTATTTTAAGTTTTGTTTTTCCTCAGATAATCTAGAAAATGGAGTTTTACTGTAATAAATTATCTTTAGCTATGCAAACGGATGATTTTGTCGAAAAGATCTCATAATGTAAGCAGCAAGTTAATTGCATAACTTTCAATAGTAAAACATGTCAATCAAAAAAAATTAACAAAAATGGTGTATATAAATTTGAATACATACAAAAACTCTATTAATAAAAATATATTTATTTACAAATTATCAAAATCCTCTTGTACATCAGCTGCAAATTCAGCATCAAACTCTTCTTTGGAAATCTACAAAGAAACAGAATGAGGAATCTCTTAAGCCCGTACATATACTGCCACTGTTAAGAGTTCAAGAAAAGCAATCAAACACAGATAATGAGTTTTTCTAAATCCATTTACATCGAATTTATTTGTTTATATCAAATAATCACTAATCTTTTAAAGCGCATGAACTATAATTCAAAGATTACTTAAATAACTAAATTAAATATAAAAATAATGCATTTTTACAACAATGCTTAAAAAAATTATATAACAAATTACCCCAAAGCCAATTTAATAATAATAATAATAAAGCAAAATCTTACTTATTATTATACAATTTGAAACTATGAAACTATATTTAAATCCCATAGATACTGCCGTAAGATAAATGTATTTTTATACTACATAAATTCAATTGATTTCAAAATTCGAATATGAAAAGAAATATTACAAATAAAATGATGAGGTCAATATTAGTGATAAACATACCTTTCCTTTTTTGAACTTTTTCAACAGCCTTGCATCTCTGGCCAAATCTTCTAAATCTTCTAGAGTATCCTCTGCAGCTTTTCTTTTCTTTTTCTTTAGAGCTGCAAGTTTCTTAGCTTCTAACTTTTTATTTTTCAGTCGTTTATCCTTAAGAAAATTTGAAAAAAAAAGTTATAGTGTTTAAAATTTGTATAATCTCATTTACATTTGCAAAATTACTTTAGTTAATCTCTGCATTCACACACTTCCATAATCATTTTCAGGTCCACTTCTGTACTTAGGTAGTTATGATATTCTGTTTTGAAATGTTTTGAAAGTGACTGTCTTGCAACTGAAAATTTATTATATGAAGGGTATGCACCAATGTCAGTAGGCAAAAATAGTACCATTAGTAGCATCACCAACATAAAAAAGTCACCAATTTAGTAGCCATTTTCTTAATTTTAGTTGCCAAAAAAGTGGCATTTTTGCATAATATTGTAGTTAGCATTAGTTTTGTAATATAAACATAAGTCATTCAGCTTCATTTAAAAAGGAATGAATAAAATTATAAATTAAAAAACTTCATACATTATTATATAACAGAGTACATTTATTTTTATAGTAAAAAAAAAAAAAAAAACAGTTTGTAATGTTTCATAAATGACCAATTGCAACTTTGAAAAGAAAAGGAAACTGACAAAAACCGAAATCTGATTTTCAAATAGTTGTCTAGAGTAAGGTATAAGTATCTAAAAGCTTGAAAATAGCATGAAAATAATGTTTTTTATTCAAAAAAGTCACCTTTTTAGTCACCGGTGGACAGCCTGTTATATGCAGTTATGTCTATAAAACAGTATTATAAAATTTTGTCTATAAATATACCTGAAAAACGCAACCCTATAAAATGAACAAATCCGTTAAATTACCAAGATAATGATGTTTTCTATGCAACATATTATATTTAAACACAGAGGCCAATGGCACAATTAACCTTAAGCAATATAAAAAATTCAACACTAGAGAACTGGGATCTACTGGGCCAAATGTTATGAGTTAGAATCATTGATCCGATTCACTTTATCACAGAGGTGGTGGCATAATACAATCAAGTTAATCAATCCAATTTCATTACTAAACTTCTATTTATTATTAAGATGAAATTAAGAAGACAATTTGTAACTGTTTATGCATTTACTTACTTAATTACTACTTGCTGAGATTGACAATGCTTAATTAAAATTTATACCAAAAGGAGTTTATAGAGTTCTGATGGTTAACTTTTTACTCTGGTAAATCTACTCTGTTATTGTGTGTAGTATTTTTCACCTTAAGGGGTCATCTGCATATTAATATAGAATCCAAGTTTTGAAAGTTTAATGCGGACAATGAAGAGAAGTTTGATGGACTACAGATACCTCCAACAAGATTTCAGTTTAAAAAAGTTAAACAAAAATTATGTCAATCAGGAATAGAATGATCAAGCTTTATTAACTGTAAGCATGAACTTAACAGTGAACAAGT
>JAWZYV010005360.1:0-10120 GCA_038373885.1 Cheiracanthium punctorium
AAGGCATGAATGATTTTATACTGGCGAAAAATGCCGAACCGGGCAAATCATTCTGTTTATGTTTTTTACAGTTTATTGTATTTAATATCTTTCTTAAATAATTCGATTTTCGGAATTTAAGTCGGCTTATCACGTTCTCCGGAATTCTACGAATCCGTGGACACCTTTGTTCAAACTCAAATCCCCACGGTTTCGGTGGAGATAGCGGAACAAGGTTTTGAGGAACAGCAACGGCGGGGGCGGGAGGAGGCGTTACTTTATCTTCACGCAATAGAGAGATTATTGCGCTCTATAAGTATCAACAAAATTACTGTGAAAATTTTCACATTATCCTTTTATCTACTGGTGGTCACAAAGCATTCCAGCGCGACCTTTTCACGAATTTCGTTTGCGTGTTTAAGGATTTGCATAATGTGTTTAGGTGTGATTTAAGCTCGATAATTGGTCAATAAAGATTGTGACAAGTCTTGGACCGAAACTTGCTTAGTTTGTTAGTATGGTAAGTGTTTTCCGAGTACGTGATTGGAAACATTATGGAGGGAGAGGAACTACCAAACCGTCAACCAAGAAAGCATTGTTCTACCAGAGGATATCAAGGATCGTTGTCAGCAGATGGCTCCAAAACCTCTTGCTTGTGTCATCCATTGATTTAAATACCAAGATGAAGCATTTAATACTCCTAATCGTGTACTTTATGATGCCAACAACTCACATCATTTATGCCACTACCATGGCTGCCGTCAGTGTAAAATAGAACATTAATTGTATTACTTTAGAAAAACAAATGAGGAGGGAAAACTATTTCGATACGAGTACTTTCTAGAACACAGATTGTTCTAAAATAATGGAAATACCATTATTAAGTAAAATTTAACTTACTGCCATTCTGCGCATGCGCATGGCACTAGCGCATTACCATTTGGCGGCAACCAATTTTCTTCCGCTATGCTCAATTTAGGGATTCCTGTTTTCAAGGCGCCATCTCCCAAACGATTCTATCCTTTTTGCTAAAAACATCGAGTTTTACTGTCTTTAACCACTTGATAACATAATAATGCCGTCAGAAAATCAAACTCGAAGGATTTTACTCAACAAATTCAACCCATTTCACTCAGCAGTTTGAATCGATCCCATCCAATCGGAATCTAGTCGATGCGAGTCATTCGCAATTCTATCACTTGAATTTGCCACCTAAGTTTCAGTTACTCAAAACATACCACGCTATTTTGAAAAACGTACTGCTTGTAGCCATGGGCGGCCGGCAGCATAGGGAATGCCCCCCCCCCCCTGGATTTTCGTATGCAGTGTTTTCCCCTTGCTTTTTTGCTCTTTCCAACATGGTAACCATACGTTTGAAGTAGTCTTTGCCCCCCCGCCACCTGGGAAATAATCAGCCGGCGCCCATGCTTGTAGCGTAGAACACACAGCGTTATGAATAGAAGGAGAAGGCATTAACTATCTTCAGCACTGGACGAAATGAAGTAAAGCTGTTTAGGTCTGAGAATTGCGGATCATTTTGCTGGTTTCTTTTCAAATAACAGTTGAAAGATGCACGATTTTACGTATTAAAAAGTAAAGATGCACAATTACAGATTACAATAGTTCTAAGTACAAAATCTCAGCATTCTACAGTTAAAATTTTATTTACAGTTATGTCCAATGCCTCATTATTATTGGCGCCCACTTTGGCGACATCACTTCTCTAAAATTGGAACGGTCACCATAGAATACCACAGTCCTATTGGAATGGGGTCTATAGGCAATAGGGCAGATCGGTTACAGTTTTGCCTTCACCATCAGATAGCTAATGCCGTCTCCTTGTAACCCTATCTCTAATGGCGGAGAAGAATGATACAAAGTTAATAAATTTAAATAATTAGTTTTAGTATTTGTTTTATCAGCAGATAGAAATTGATACTGTTGATGATATGTGCAGGTGGAATTTCAGATCCCCAGGTCTCAGGGCTGTACCCTTAAGAAAAAAAAATTGGGAGGTTTGCGCTCATTTTTGATGAAGTTTAACCTAAACTTATGTGATTCATTAAACGTAATTTTTCCTTAAATCCTACTAATATTATAAATCCCAATCCTACTAATGCCAATGTTTGTATGTATGTTTGTTACTCTTTCACTCTGAAACGGTTTCTCGGATTTGGATGAAATTTGGAATAAAGACAGTTAAAGTCTTGGATTAACAAACCGGCTACTTTTTATCGCGCGAAAAAAACACTGTTCATATACACAAAAAAACTATCTTTTATCCACCCGCTCAAAAAAAGAATACAATAGCTTAAGGAAAGAAGTAAGCAAACTTTCATAAGTCTTCCCAAATTTCTTAACCCGAACTCTCGTTTGCTGTTCTTCTTATAACTACTTTAGTTGAGGGGAAAATAAATACCGAAATTCCATCCCACAATTTATTGCACGAGAGACAACAAATCGACATGAATTACCGGAATCAATTTGGCTCGCTGACTTCGTCTGAGTTATGAATCCTTGCAGTTTTAAGAGAAAGGCGAGGCTGGACGGGGGCATTACCCAAAATTATGGTTAGCAAAATGTTCCCCCGAAAGATTATTGTTGTCAAATAGGGAGAGATAACTGAGGATTTTTTTATTCTTTTCTGTCGGAGCTAATAGAATTAAGATGCATCGTAGCAGAAGATCGAATATTTTGAAAGGAATTTTCCAGTTAATACACTGCCCTATCAATGTCTGTCGCAAAGTGCTCGCTTGCGTAAATACCATGTCTGCGATTGACGAAAATAGAGCCTTTCGACGTGACGTTCCGCTTACGTAAGCTGTGTGGCAGCCGACTGCGTATCATTTCTGCGCAGATTTCCCCAGTGTATTCCTATTCTAGTAAACCCAGAAAGAGGGTATTGCAAACATCAGTTATAACCATAGAGATATGAATACAAGGATACGGCAATAGCTATCCGACAGTGAATCCGAAACTGTAACCGATCAGCCTTATTGCTTAGTCTCCATTGTAAAAGGAATGTGCTATTCTATACTGACAGTTTCTGTTTTAAAGATGCAATGTCGCCCAAGTGGGCGCCAAGAATAATGACGTATTTGGCATAGTTGTAAAACTTTTAACTGCAGAATGCTGACATTTTGTATTCAGAACTATTGTAGCATATAATTGTGCATATTTACTTTTTAATCCGTAAAATCGTGCCTCTGCACTGTTATATAAAGAGAAACCAACAAAATGTTCCGCCATACTGAGAAAAAACCATGACTTCATTGAGTCCAATGCCGAAGATAGCTAAGGCCATCTCCTTGTATTCATATCACTATGGTTATAATAATTATCCTTAATAATATATCTCTGAAAAATCAAAGTCGAAGGTTTGCTTAACAGGACTTTTACATTAATTACATAGGACTTTTACATTAATTTCGTTTTTCTCAGGAGGTGGGGCGGTCGTCTCCTCCGCTCCCCCTTTAATCCACCCTTGTGGTACACTCATAGCTTATAGCACTCTTTCCAAATGGTATTTATAAAGGTGAAGTATAGTTTGACTATGCCAGGCGAAAAGGGTTAAACTGTTTTGGTTGGCGATTTCAATATAGATTTCTATTCCGAAGAAGTGTTGTATGGAACAAGGAAGGAAAACACGGCACACTCATGGATTAGGATACCCATTCCAAACAGCAATTTAAAATTGTATAGGACAGTTGGAATACGCCTAGATGAAATTGTGAAACAGTTTCAGTAGGTGATTTTAAGATAAATTTCGGTTCCAAAGATGCGTTTTTATTTATTTATTTTGTGGTGATAGTGGGAAGGTTATTACATGCTTCGATGTTTACTCAAGGATGAAATCCGAAGACACTAAACTAGATGGATCCTTGCAAAAAAATTAAAATATTCTAATAGCACTCGAAAACGTCGTTCTAAAAAGTCAGAACGATTCTTCATAAGTTGCTTTATACAGTGTGAGAAAGGGAAAAAAACCTGTTACCTTTTATGAACTACAAAAATATGTTAAACATAAAATTGTACATCAAAATTTTTAAACTCGTGAAAACTTTCAAAACGGATGCATTTTTATCGCATATTTATTAAAGTACACTAGAATTCAAAGGGCGTTGTGGAGGAAATGACAACTGTCGCTAGACAAAACATTGGACGAAAGTATGTCTACGCTCAGTATGTTTAATCTTCGTCCACCTAAAATAAATAAATTCATATTCAATTTTTATTATAGACAGAAATCGAATCTCATGCTCTTCTGAAAACGCGCAGAAACTTATCACATTCGAACAATTTCGTTTCGTGTAAACAGTCCCTCTTATATCAATGCTTCAAGCAGAGGATCCTTTTAATGAAAAAAAGATTAAACTGAGTCATCTGGAGAGAGCATTTTAAACGAATTAGAATCCCAACTTTCTTTTCAAAGCCTGATGACCGTGACTTCAACAGGACGTCATGTCCATTGCGGTAGCTCATTTTATCACGCAAATGACTCACTTTTTTGACTCTCGTAAATGAAATGTCGCTGAAAAGAGCAAAAAATCGCTTTTATATGAGGGAAGGGAGGATTTTGAGATTTATAAAGGCGTGCATATAGTTTTTGATGTTTTTATATATAATTATGAAACATTTGAAGCGGGTCGTACAAACGGTGCAGATGTTATTATGCATTTTCTGCTGAACGTTTTAATCTTTTTGAAGTCATGGCGGTCAAACTTTTTATCTTGGAGTGGTTACCCGGAATTGTAAGACAGTCAGCGAGTCGGGGATCAGCGTAACCATACAGTAGGATAACACATCTTCTGACAAAATATTAAAAAACAAATTCCAAGCGCTTGACTTAGATTATTTATTTATGTACAACAATCACATGACTTTTCCCGAACTACACTCTTAAACGCTCTCTCCGTGAAAACAAGTAAACAAACTTGGACCACTTTTCCTCCGAGCTCCTTATGTCTGTTAATACTGTTTCCTTCCAACAGGGGCAACGAGGCGACCTGACTTATCGAAATCCATTTCCGAAGACTGCAGTCAAGGCTACGGGTGGACGAGAGTTCCCAAGAAAAGCAAAATCTAAATGGCGACGCTCAATCAACCCCAAAATTTACGTTTAACAAATGCTTGGGGTTTGGGGAAATCACTATATAGTTTCCACTGGAGACTTTTCTTTTAGATATAAGAAAAAGGGGAAAAGTTTTATTTATACGGGCGAAGACGATTCAATATTTCTTGCAGGGCCGTAACCAGAGGGGGGGCTATGGGGGCTGAGCCCTACCTAGCATGCTTTCAGCCCCCCCTAAGATTTTCAAAAAATTTGTAAATTTATAGATAAATACTATTGTTTAGAAATGAATGATTTATAACAATCGTTACATTTTACATCATTAAAAATAACCATTGGTTTGGGGGAATTTCTTATCACAATTGCTAGACTTCTATATATATACAGTTAACTATTTTGCTGCTCTTGGTTGCGCGTAGCATCGGATGGCAGCCGTTCCACCCTGCGCCGACTCCTCTAAATGCGCATGCGCTTTTAACGCAGGTGGATGCGTTCTATCTGCTTTGCCTTGCGTTGTTGCAGTTTCCGTTGCGGTGGGAACTCAAACCAACCAATGTGTTTGTTTTGATTCGCGTCGCGATCTGCTGCGCCACTTTCCTTCGGTTCTCAGTTGTCTGTCGTTTATAATAATTGCAGTGGATATTGAGAAGGGCATTTCGATATGTTGTAATGTATGCGATAAAACTTTTGCTGAAAATTGCAATTTATATAAGCACATGCGAAACGTACAGAATTAGCTGCCAACTCTTCATCATTTACAAGAAACAACTAATTGAATTTTTATACAGTTTTTGAGGAGTTGATTTTTTACTAAATAAAAATTTGGGAAAAAAAAAAAAAATTGGGGGCCTTTGAAATGGGTGGGTGCAGGGCAAGTGCCCCGGTTGCCCTGCTGATAAGCAGCTCTGCAGCTTTAAACTTCTTTCTTTTTCTTTTTTTAGGGAACTTCGAGAATAATCCTATTTTAATTATTTAAAATTTATTTTTTTAAATAAATTTTTTGAGAAAAATTTTAAACTAGTCGTTCATTTAAATGAACAAAATTTGTTTAAAAAAATTAATTTATCAACAACTTATAAAAAAGTTATTTAAATATATATATAAAGCATAATACCGATAACAATCAATAATTTTTTGAGTTGATTTTATTTCATTAATTTGCATTTAGTTTTAATGTTAACTTTAAGTTCAAATTTAATAATTAATTAACCTCACCATGGCACAGTGGTTATATCACTGAAATTGGTAGACGGCCGAAGTGTGAAGGTCCCGGGTTCGGGTCCCATCGCGCGGTCGTCGATCTAACGATCTGGAGTTTTGGTAGGTTTTCTCCAGATGTAACGTGAATATGCGTTAGAACCCCTTAGAAAGTTCTCCTACCAAGGCATCCCTCATCTTAGGCAAATACCCCTCGCGCAGGTTTGCCTTAATCAATCACAATTAATTTAATGAAAAACTTGTGGATTAATCTTTAATTTAGTTAAAAACAGATATCCTTAAATTGAAAATAAATTAATAGATTGGACTGCATTAAAACAGTAGAAATTATTAATTAAATAATCCCGTTCTTAATTTAACCCCTTATGCCCCAAATTAATTTATTTTTCAAAAAAATCAGTTTGGCTCTTTTTTATATAGTATTGGAAATATCTCATTTGAGTAATGTTTTAAACACTAAAGTTCAGTGCAAGAAAAAAAAATTAAAGATCTAGTAGGGAATTTATAGAAGATTTATGTCCTGTTAAGCAATTTTACTGATGAGACTTTAAAGTCCCGTCGGTGCATAAAGGGTTAACGATAATTAATTAGTTCTATTATTTTAATGCAATGCAATAATTACGCTCTTAATTAACAAAATATAATTACCGTTCTACTGTTGTAATGCAATGTGCAATATAATCTAATTATTTGCTTTCAATTTAATGCTATCTGTAAGTTAACTAAATTAAAGATTCATCAATTTGTTTTTAATTAAATTAATTTATGATTAAAAATTTTAACTTACTGTTTGCATTAAACTGAATGAAAATTAATGAAATAAAATTGACTCAAAAAAAAAAGTTTTGTAATATTAATTGAAAAATTACTCTCGAAGTTCCCAAAAATAATTTTTTTTTAAGTTGAAAATAAATTTTCCTGAAAGCAGTCGATCTAAAAGGCTGGCAGATGTGAACAACGCAACGGAGAGAGAAGCATGCACAAGGCAGGCAAAGCGGAGCGAGCCCTAAGTCGCATCCACTTGCGTTGAAAGCGCATGCGCAATTAGAGGAGTCGGCGCAGGTTCGAACGGCAGCCGCATCGGATCTTGGATTTTTCCGAGAACACAAAACTGCTACGTAAAGCTTTCGAGGGGCAGTAAAAACTTAAAAATTTCAACGTGTTCATGTTTGCATTCAAAATGGCGGCGAACATTTTCAACATTTGCTGTGAAGACTGATACTGTAAAAAAATTGGAATTCAATTATGTTTTTCAAAAACAAAATGATCACAGGAATAAGTAACATGTGTCTCCGTTTCTGTTTTACCTCACACATAAAGTTGTAACAGTCCCCAAAGTGCTCGAAATCGTATAGTTGCCACATGTGTCAGATTTAAAGGTAATAAGAAAAACCAACGGGCACTCTTTTAAACTGATCGCTCTGTATAATATTTATATTTTGCTTTATCATACATATTTAAAGTGGAACATAAATAAAATGGATTTTTCAGTAAATTTTCATTTGAATATTTTCCCTGCAATCTCAAAGAAAAATTTATTAACATAATGAATGTTAAATATTTTTAAAATACGGCGTTTTGTGAAACAAATACCCTAAAAAAATGTACAAATTGAAAAACAGTCTCTTCCCTCGCCCCTCGATTACCAATACTTATATTCGGCCAGCCCCCCTAACTAGATTCCATAGAACTAGGATAGGCCCTACCTAACATTTCATCCTGGTTACGGCCCTGATTTCTTGAGGGAATATTTTAGTGTTTCGTTCTTCCTGCAAAGGTTTACTATTGGACGTCATGAAGTGCTCCCGTAAATCAAGTCTGCCACTGACAAGAATGGAAATTTTCATTGGCTTGCGGAAAATGACGATGGCTGTCTATTTCTTGGAGGTTTTATACGGGGAATTATCGGAGTTGAAGAAATATTTCGCGTGCAGTCCATGGCAACGGAGAAGAATGATAGAAAACCCGTTGATTATGCTACAATTTTCGAACATGAATTTAGTATTGCTAGGAATATTTGAGTGGATCTGGTCTCGAGTGGTTAAATTTAGTCTAAAATTCGTATTCTGCGTTTCCAATAATTAATATTTGCATTTTATTGCGTGAAAATCGGTTATCTAGAACTCGAGATAGGCAGATAGAGGGCGAGGGATTTCGATGTGCTTTAACAGCATCCCTAGAGAGGATTCCTGTTTATTTCATTATTTATGTACTTTCAATTGACTAGACCGGGAACTCTAGAAATGACTACAGTTTTCGTTTGAAATTTCGATCTGACAACTTAAGTTGCAGCTATAAATTATGTTGTAATCGCATTTATGTAAAAAACTTAATATGAAATTGAAACTGTAGCTATTCATTAAATGAAAATCTCCAGTAAAAATCGCCTACAGTTTTATATAACGAGTTTGAAATTGCATTAGGAGATCAGTGAGGGTCATAAGGTGTTTCAAAAGTTAACTCAAACACGTTTGCAGTTACAAAAGCGTCGTGTTTTTCTCGGAAACAGGCTGCATTTTGTGTACAGAGCATAGAAAGTTTAATGTAGCTTTTTACAAGCATGTATTGCATGTAAGTTATCAACAGTGTTACAAGACCATTTGTGTTAGGTAAAATTTCAGTAAGATCACCTGGAGCCTATTTGGAATTGAAATCTACATTAAAATCGCCTACTAACGCTATTTTACAATCTTAGGCAGGTACATTCTAACTATACTTTTCTAGTTTCTAGCCAAATTTGGAAGATAGCGCCAAGTTTGGTTCGGTTTTGAAGTTATTTTTTGGCAGAAAACTTGGCGATTAGTCATCAAAAATTGCAAACCTTGTGCGACTTTAAAGATTTTAATCTCCCCTCACCACTACCTCCGCGTTATCTGGCAAACACATTTGAAAAGATCTTCACGGTGGCAGTTCATGTCTACAAAACCGGTCTACAAATCATGTGGACAAAGTCGCGTAGACAAAAATCTGGACTGGACGAAATAGCACTCTAGTGCTAAAAAGGAAATTATCATTTGTTTATGCACTGATGTCAAAAATTTATGTAGTACTAGCCGCCACCGGCGACCGGTTTGTTCGCCATCCTAATAAATGTTGTGTTTCTCAATGGCTTCCTTGGTACTGAAATATCTCAGATTCTGATTGGAATTTAAAATTAAGATGGTTACAAACGGGGGCGGCCCTAGGGTAAGCGATGCCCCCTGCTAACGTAACAAAGACGGCCCCTTTTATGCTCTACTTAGTTTTTGAGTTCGACATGACGCCCCTTCGAAGCCTGAGCCCCGATGCGATGATTTCCTTGCTTACCGTGTAGGGCCGCTCCTGCTTAGAAAAATAAGATGGTTTAGTGATAAAAACCTACAAAACCTACATAAATTATTTTCGTGCTATATTAATTCTGAAGAGCTTCTAGATATATCGGCCGTTATCAAAAAACGGAAAGCGGAAAAAAAAGAAAATAGGAAACACTTTCAGATTTTAAATACGCACCAAAGTGCTCTATATTAAAAGCGTATCATAATCCATGCGTCTTCCCTATTTTCTTTCCTTATTCTATTAAGATGGAAAGTGTATTATTATTCATGATTGTGATTAAACAAAATTAAAATTGACATTTCCAACATCCTTTTTCTGGATGTAATACATTAGAAATAGAAGGGAAAAAAGACGCGCAGAGAAATGCATCATTCGAACTGAATGAAAGTTCAAAAATTTATTTGTTTGTTTGTTTGTTTGTGTATCATGTATTTCAGATTTGTGTACTTGCTCCGTATACCGCTTAAAATCCACGTCAGAATGAAAAACTTATTCAGAAGATTTTATTTATTAAAACTGCGTATTTTACAAGTTTGG
>JAWZYV010005361.1:0-10345 GCA_038373885.1 Cheiracanthium punctorium
AAAATTTTTGGAAAAATTGAAACGGTTTTTGAAAAAGTTGAAACAGTTTTTGAAAAAGTTGTAAATATTTGGAAAAGTTGAAACGGTTTTTGAAAAAGTTGAAAAAGTTTTGAAATGGTTTGCGACTTCTTCGCACAGTTTTAAAGACTATTTTCTTTTTCACTTAATTATTTATTTTTTTCTCTGTTTAATTTTTTATTGGACCGTTATTTAAAACAATTATTATTTATTTTACAAAGAATTTGTTTTTCCAAGGTATATTCTTTTAATGTTTATGTGAACACACTCATTTTTTAAAGAAAAGGACAAAAAGAAACTATTTCAGTTTTGATGAAAGTCAATATTTTATTCACATTATGAAAAGTACAAATATATATTACAATGTTAACCAGTTGTTGGGAAATGAAGTGTTCTTTTTCACAATATTATGCTCTTTTCTTTTAACAGTTTTTGGCCTTGCATACATTTTCTTGGCACCCGTTAAATAACTATTTTTCACAAATTCTGGGGGAAAGTGGATAGTGTCCAGTATATCTTGAAACTGATCAAAAGCAGTGGGTCTTTTCATTCTGTTTCTTAAGAGAAAATTGATGAGTTCGATGATGTTAGAACCAGGGATGACGCCATTTTCTAAACTGAGTTCTTTATTTGGAGTCCACGAAATTTTGTTCTGTTCTAAAAAGTTTAGTATATTCTGAGCCGTTTTTTTATATTTACTGAGCGCGAACATTTCTGCCCGTTTGTTAAATCCTTCGTTAGGATTCTTATCTGTCGTCTCGTACACATTCATGCGACCTGCCGTATCTTTGAAATACAGTTCCGACGAGAGCTGTGAAGTTTTTGCATCGTAACCGTGATTGAGTAATGTTTCAATCATGGCTCGATAAGGATACGTGTTATCACTCGATGAAACGAGTCTTTCGTTTAGACTAATGTCCACTTGCGAAAACATGGAATGCAGAAATAGGTTGACGGGTCCCACTTTACTGTCTTTTGCGAGAGGATTGCCGTCCGCTTTCAATATTTTGACTTTTACATAGAGTTGAGTCTGCGATAAATCCAAATATTCTTCTCCGCTTCCTGAAATATTAAATTCTACGGGGCTTCCAGAGGATACGCTGGAGAGTGGATGAAATTCAACCCATTGGCCTTTTTCTATGACTGTTTGAGTGGGCGGCAAGGTGAACAACTCCAACTCGGACTTGGCACATTCTGGAGAATCTTTTAAAAGAAAAGCCATCACGCATCAAAAATATCACGTCCTTGCACCTTTCTGGCTTTAGAGCGAATGACGCTCCTGGTTGCTTTGCGCTTCCTTTTAAACTTTCCGTGACCGATCATCTCGTCGGCTTTTTTCACAGCTTTTCTAGCCAGCGTTTTACCCGACTCTTTACTTCTCGTTTTCAGAGAAGTTTTCAAATTTTCACCGGACAACACATCGTTGGCAACCATCGTTCCTGTACGTAAAGCTTCTTTTCCTACGGCTTTAGCCATGGGCGTAACTTGGGCTTCGAAACTGGGGGGGCAAAAGTCATTTTAAATGAAAGTCCATGTATGCGTGCCCGTACACACACATGCATATATATATATAGTGAAACCTCTCCGAGCGGTCACGCCTCTAAACGGCCAATTTTTCATGGCACGGATTTTTTGACTCATAGACTTGATGTTAAAATAACCTCTATCAGCGGCCACCCGACCCCCTTAAACGGCCACCTCATCGCCCATCTCATTTTTCAGGAAATTTTACTCACTCCATGCTGTAATTTTGAGCGGAAAAACTCAAGGTCAGGTTTATGTCGAATATAAGTCCCAGGAATACATGGAATTGAATCTGTTATATCTCTTTTGTATTCTCCCCACACCCTTAAGATGGGTAATCACTTGGACAATCAGGTATTGAAATTGTCCTACAAATGAATTTTTGTCCCCCTTTCAGGGGCTAATTCCGTGTCTGACGAGGAATTTCTCGATGTTTGTAATGGCGAGCAAGCTAAACTTTCAACACAAGCGACTTTAGGGAAAATCGATGAAATTATCGAAAATTCCGAAGAGGTTACAAACTAACCAGTTAGAGATCCGATTTTTAAAGTAAAAAACAAACTAGAAAAAATGGTTGTTTCAAAGAAAAGTAAAAACTTAAAACGGACACAAATTGTATCATTTTTACTTTCCGAGTATGTACCATGTAAGGAAAGTATTGTAATCATGAAAAAATTCGACTCCGAGATTTTGGTGTATTGACACGTTTTGAGGGCTTCTGAATCCATTTATGCTATTTTTACGAGATGTATGTATGTTTGTGTGTATGTGTGTGCGTGTGTATGTGTGTGTGTGTATGTGTGTTTGTGTGTATGTGAGTGAACACGATAGCTCCTGAACGGAGCATTCGATTGAGCTCAAATTGGATATATATGTCATAAACCACCGTCGCAAGACCGGTATTGATTTTGGTGTGTATAGGACTTATAGTTTTTTCTACAGGGCTACGACAAAGATTTCTTTTACATTAGGCCTATGGGGGGAATTTCTTGAAAGTGCGCTAGCGTTTAAACGGTAGATTCGATTGAGCTCAAATTGGGTATATATGTTATAAACCACCGTTGCAAGACCGGTATTGATTTTGGTGTGTATAGGACTTATAGTTTTTCTACAGGGCTACGACAAAGATTTCTTTTACATTAGGCCTATGGGGGGAATTTCTTGAAAGTGCGCTAGCGTTTAAACGGTAGATTCGATTGAGCTCAAATTGCGTATACATGTTATAAACCACCGTTGCAAGACCGGTATTGATTTTGGTGTGTATAGGACTTATAGTTTTTCTACAGGGCTACGACAAAGATTTCTTTTACATTATGGCCTATAGGGGGAATTTCTTGAAAGTGCGCTAGCGTTTAAACGATACATTCGATTGAGCTCAAATTCGGTATACATGTTATAAACCACCATCCTAAGACCGGTATTGATTTTGGTGTGTATAGGACTTATAGTTCTCCTAAAGGGCTACAACAAAACTTTCTTTTATGTTATGGCATAATGGCATATGGGGAGAAATTCTTGAAAGTGCGCAAGCGTTTAAACGGTGCATTCGATTGAGTTCCAATTTGGTATATATGTTTGAATTATTCATCGATTAAAATTTATTTAAGTGCTTGGTAATGATCTTAATCGTAAGTGTTCGGAAAGTCGAGTGGAGTCACTCCAGATTTTTTCAAAAAAATGTAAGAAAGCATTCAATAAAGTACTATTTTCTCCTTAGATAAGTTTTATATTTCATTTTAAATAAGGAATATGTGCCAGACTTGTTTATATTACGCATTATAGCAATTATCTTATAATAGTAAATAAAACTCTTGAAAGCGGCCACCCCCTCCGAGCTCCAAATATTCTTGGTACGGTGGGTGGCCGCTCAGAGAGGTTTCACTTATATATATATATATATATATATATATATATATATATATATATATATAACTATAAATTCGATCTTTGAGCTTCCGTCAAGGGAGACCCCCATGAACCCCCCTAATTTTTTAGTTCCATTATTGCCATATTAAAACGATATTAATGGACTATGTCATTTTATCTCTCGCCCCTTTTTTCTTTTTCTTATATTCTTCCTTTACATTTATTTCATCGACTGGAAGTAGGAGGGTTTCCTGGTCTTTCCTTGCAAATGCAAAAGTGGGTCGATGATAACTGAAGTAACTTATATAATTTTTAGTATCTATCTTAACACACCAAAAATTTTGCTTTTCGTTATTGGATATTGTTGAGAGAGCTTTAGGCGCGTAGGGTTGCTGTATTTTGCATGGTAACTCTATTGGCGAGTCATCCGAGTGGATAAGAATCCATGCTGTTAGGCTTATGTTTAAAATTATTCTTTTTCCACTTTCACATTCGGTAGCCCAGTGCTCGATGCGTTTATACCTTTTACAAGTTATTCTTGATGTATCCTTAATTTTATGAGTCGGCTGGCCCGAGTATTTTCCATAATTTTTATTTTTAGACGCATGTTTTCTAGGAGCAGCCACGAAAGCACCTGAGTCTTCCACTTGTCTATCATCGTTACACCTGGCATTTGATTCTGAGTATTTCTGGCTTCGGAAGCTCATCTCTTGATTCCATAGCACATCGGAAATTGTCGAAAGTAGAAGGGAGGCTATATAACAGCATTACAGTCAGCAAGTCGTCGTCTATTTAGATATCCATTTCTGTAAGTCTGTCCACTATGTTGAAGAATTTTCTCAAATGGTCGAGAATTCCATTAGACGAGTCGGGTATTTTATATTGAATTAAAGATTTCATCACGCAGCTTTACGAGCAGGTCCTTTAGACTGATAGATTTCTCCCAGTTTTTTCAAGACATCTGATGAAGTGTCACAATTTTTTATTTGTTCGAGTTCAGATGGCGATTTACAGAGAATTATATCTGCTTTTGCTTTTTCGTCCATTTGGAGACCCACGTATCGAACTCTTCTTGCGATTTTTCGTCATTTTCCAAAACTTCAGGTTTAGGCTTTGAACCTGATGCATATATCCAGGCATCATTCTTTATTAAAAGCGCTTTCATTTGCATTTTTCATGTTTCGTAATTATCTTTATTCAGGGTTTCAATTCGCCAAGTTCCAGTCGCCATTTTGAGGATGAATGATGCAGCCTTGAAACGAACGTTAAAAATCAGCAGATAAATAAATTAATCCATCTAGTGTCCATAACCTTTTAGAAATGTTAGCAGAGTTATGGCACAAACATAGTAAACGTGGGATTTTAACATAACATATTATTAGAACGGAAGAAACAGGCACATCACATAACAAGGTAACATCAAGAAGGGAAAAAGTATATTTGCTTGTGTTTGTGGGATTACGGCAGATTAGCTACGCGTGGGCTCTAGGCCTATGGGTGGGGTGCCCTCCGTGGAGGTCTTTCTAAGGGCTCTTAACCCGTATTTACGCTTAGTGAAAAAGGTATAAAAGAAGTAAAAAGAATGCGTGCGCAAGCACAGTTACAGTTAAATAGATAAGTGTTTACTTAGGGATACAGAATTCAGGAGGATAAGACATATATAAAAAAATAAACAATTCATTACTCAACAATTTATTCTTACTTTTATGTCGCATTTTCGGGACACATTTTTCGGACAATTTTCAATAAAGGGGGCGAGAGATAAAATGACATAGTCATTAATAAATCATAAAATATTTCTTCTATAACAATGGAAAAAATACTGTACTTAAACGGATGAAATTTGAGATCAGTTATTTTTAACTCTTGAAAACAAAAAGTAAATAGTGCAAAAATATAATTAATAAAATAGATAAAAGGGATTACTTTTTTTCCCCTTTTATAAAACCAACTCCACAGCCACTGGTACCACTGGGGACCGAATCAGCTTTTAGCGGTAGAGTCTGTGTGTACGTCCAAAACAAAGTTCATTGGAAGGATTGGAAATTGCAAATCTATGTGTTCACTACAAAAAAAAAAAAAAACTCCACAGCCACTGGACATTAGCAGGACTTGACTGTCAAGAAACATTTGACGGTCAAAAACTGAAGCGGCCGACTTTGATTTTCAAAGGGTTTTTCCAATAAGTAAGAAGAGGCATCATTTTTAATTTAAACAAAACTACATTTTCCCCCTCAAAACGCAACTATAATGGATGTCTTCTCCTTAACGAATTCCTGACAAAAAAAAAAAACCATATGATCAGTACATTGTAGTATTTTCTCCAGACTAATACTCAATCTTTATTTAAAATTTACCGATTTGACACAAAAATTACGAAAACTACTTACCTGTACTCATACACAAAACAAGTTAATATTTCACTGCAAGATACAGATATTCGGCTGGTAAAATTCATTTAACTTAACCAAACTTGACACACAGACATCATTTACCTATTTAGCTTAGCTCTTTGTAATCCATTCTTTGCAGCTCATGGTATTTTCCCCCCAACCAGGTAGCGAAAGATTAACAACAGACTTGAAATATAAAACATCATGTTACATACAAAAATTTTTAAAGCTCCCTTCTCTCACAAAGTCGATATATGCTTGCGGGAAAAACTGGTCCTAGTCTATTTAAGTGAACACAGATGTGGCTGATTTTTGAGTTAACGGGAGATAAAAGGGCCGCGTTCGGCATTTAAATCACTCCAATTTTTCACAGAATCTTAATGGTCATTTAGTGAGGACATGTTCTTAAGTTTAGTTTGTAGGTCCAAAAAAAAAAAAAAAAAAAAAAAAAAAAAAAAACGATCATTTTATGCCTTGTTAAAAAGCCTCTTCTCTTGCGAGGTTTGAAATACATTACAATGAAACTGATTGCACTGCACATTTTCTATTTTCTGTAACCTCTCTTCCCGTGGCACTTTATTTAATGTTAGCAGCCTGTTAAATTTACAGCATTCTGAGCTCAATGTTCGTGTTTTTCCTCGACTCGGACAGAAAATTTTAAATTTTTAAGAGTCCAGTACGTTATTTTTATTTATTTATTTTTTATTTTTTATTTTATCTTTTATTTTTCTTTATTTATTTATTTGGGGGGGGGGATTGTAAATATGCTTAGAAAAGTAATGTGGAAAAAGATATTTAATAATTTGAGGAGCTGGAACGACTTTTAGCGTGATTTCATTAACCAAAAGCTCGGCATATGCGGGAGACAGGGGTCGATACAAACAAAAATTGGGTCCGTTTTGTGGCTTTTTCACAAAATTACAATCGATTTAAATGGAACCCCGTCACAAAAATACAGTCGATTAAAAATGTCCTTCATTGGCATTTTACCCTACATTTTAATGTGTTTCATCAATTAACAAAAAGAAAAAGTGACTTTTATTAAAATTTGGTTTGAAAATTCACAAAAATAAGTGCTGAAATTCACAAAATTAAGCATTGAAATTCACAAAAATATGCAGTTTTTACAAAAATGGGACCCTGGAAAATATTCCTGGACCGACCCCTGATAAATTATGTAAGGTTTTGAGTTGAAGACGTTTTCACGAAAAAAAAAAAGGGAGGGGGTATATAAATTAGGTGAATGCACATATACTATGTACTAAAGAAACTAATATTCTGAGATATTATCTTAGCTAGACTTTTTTGAAATGCTAGAAAATAGAATTATATGCCCACATGGGCGCCCATAAGGGGGGCAAGGTAGGGAACTTGCCCCCCTAAAGTTCTAGGTTAATATCTCATGATGTTAACAATGGCAAAAACAGAACTAAAAATGTTTGAAATTTGCCCCCCCCCTCTAGGAAAATTACTATGGGTGCCCATTAGAGATGAGTTCGGGCTCATTTTTTGAAGCCCGAGCCCGAGCAATATTATTAAAGTTGGAGCCCGAGCCCGCTCGAGCCCGAAATTTCAGCTAAAGACAAATAAAATTAACTACTTCATTAATAGGATACGATAAATTTTGGAGCTTCACACACCTTCTAGTCCCCCGTGCCGCTATTTTTTTAAATAAGTACGTCTATTTATCCCATGAATCACTTTTTAAAATCTGTTTCAAGGAGTATGTTCAACAAAGGAGAAATTTTTCACGCGCCCGAGCCCGAACTTAATCGTGAATTACAGAGCCCGAGCCCGAGTCGGGCCCGGGCTCGGGCTCGGGCTTTCGGGCTCGGGCTGAGCCCGTCTCATCTCTAGTGCCCATGTATGCACATCAGCAGATCGTTATAAACAATAGCTGTGAAGGTTCCCCTTCTGTGTCGAACATTGCTTCTCAGTATTGCTGGGAGCAACGCTGTTAGCAGGAAGTAATGAGGTGATTTGTTGCTATATTTTTTAATTGCTGCATGAATATCTAAAGGGGTTAAAGGTATCGAAATACTGACTTAGATAGTACTGCAACTAAGCGTTTATCTCTCACGACGAACCAAATGAACGGCCTCCTCCCATGGGAACCGTTATAACTTATTTTGGAGCCCTCTACCAAGTCTGGGGCACGCGCCCCTAGTTTCCCCTGGCAGCAGATATAAATAATTAAAATCGCAGACCGTTTCTTGTTCTCTTAAACTGAGTCGCATTTGAATACGCAATTAGTCGTCTGTCAAGTAAGTTGTACACGATCACACGATCACGTTGTTGTCTCTCTGCTACTGACCTTCAAACACCAAAATTAGGTTCACCTAAAATATAAATGAGAAACTGGCCCCAATCTGTGACAGGGCGGCAACTAAAGGGGGGATAAGCGGAGACAAGCACCGGGAGACATTCTAAAAGGAATGCCAAAAATCAGTTATAGTTTCTTGGGATGGGCGCGCGGCTCCATGCGAGGGGGCACACGACCATGGACGCCCATAAGGGGGCATAAGGGGGCAAGTTTCCCTACCTTGCCCCCCCTAAAGTTCTAGGTTAATGTCACATGATGTTAACAAATGGCAAAAACAAGAACTAAATTTGTTAAAAGTTTAAAATTTGCCCCCCTCTAGAAATTTTTTTTGAAGTTTGCCCCCTTGGAAAATACTATGGGCACCCATGCACACGACACTAATTATGGTTTGCCCCGGATGACATAAACTCTAATTGCGTCATCGCCTGTGAAAATGAACCTCTTTTTGCTCACTTTTTACAGCAACAGGTCTTTTTTTCTAACGCTGAACAACTGATTTCAGACAAGTTTTAAAATCGCTGCCCTTTGATTTTTGCTTTCCTGAGAAATTTATCTAGCTTGGTCATTTGGTAGAATCTGCCCATAGTTCCTGTTGGGTTGAAAAAGCTTCTGTGACTCTATTTCTTTTGCTGATTTTTGCAGGGGATTTTTTTTTTTTTTTTCTTTTTTTTTAGAATCTGATAGTATATTTGGGTTCTAAATGCCATGATTTGTGTTCAAAATCATTAACTTTGCCCCCTGACTTCTTTAGAATAGGGGGGCAACTTTTACAACTGCAGGGGCAAGTGCCCCCCCTTGCCCCCCCCAGATTACGCCTATTGTCGTTAGCACCAGCGTTTTTAACAACGGTACGAGGGCCACTGCGTGCGAAAACATGTAGAGCTTTGGCAAGAACATAATCCGCCTATTCCATATACCTGTTTGCTGTAAAACTGTTCTCTTTGATAAATAAGGTCAAACCATTTTCCGGGCTTGCCTCGTTATAATAATCTTCAAAATATCTTCCGTACAACACGTATAAGAGCAACCCAACATGCTCGCGATACTTTCTTATAAGGCACACACTGAAGAACAATGACGTTTCTTTTAACGGGTATAACCCCCTGGATTATAGGATTTGTGTCGTTGACGAATAAATGTAGCCCGAGTAGCACTTTGCCTCTTTACGGAAAGGAACTAACTTGCGCGGATGTCAAACGCAGGTCAATTTGAGAGGAGTTCTGATACTGAAATGTGTGTCGTAATAACCAGGTAAGTAGCAAAAGGACGGTGGGTGTAATGAACGTTGATGGACCTCACCCGTCTCTTTTTCCCTTCTATCTTATCAACAATTCTTTAACTAGAGAGGTGCATGTATTCACCCCGACTTGAGGGGCCACGAGGGGCGCAGTAAAGTACATAAAAGGGAAAAAGCCGCATTAGGGTTGCCACAAAAAGGACTTTGGACCACCCGCTGTGACTCCCCCTTGAAAACCTAACAGTTCAGCAATTCCTTCGTGAAGTATTACTTTTCTATCTCCCTTTGTTTTTAAACGTCATCTTTTCGTAACGGCTTGGGTAAAAAAATTCAATTTTATTTTTGTGAGAAGACAAAGTCATAGCTTTTAACAAATCGGGGACAGCTTTATAACATCCGGTGGAATTCTTCGCCCGTTTTCTTTACCGTTCCCAAAAAAAACGAAAAAATTGTTAGGGGTGTCCGTTGTACCCAAATATGAGGATAGATAATGTTGACGAGACCTAGTTCCATTCTCCCTTCAAAAAATGGCAATGGTAACGGGTCGTAAAACTGAGAAGTACGATTTTTTTCGAAAAATTGTTGGGGCTATCGTGTGAGCGTCAGTAGAAAAATATCTCTATAAGTGTTCACTAAAGTAATGCTGCGTTTCATTTATATCCGTTTTACATCGGTTACCCCAAACGTTTTTAACTTTTTTTGGGTAACCCTTTAAATTTAACAAAATATTTTGTTTTGCCATTGCGCTTTCTCGTTTGAGTATTTTTCGACCGGTAATACCCCCGAATCTGTTATTTTTTGAATTTTCTTTGAAAATGGCTTTTTATTATTTCTCCCTTAAAACTTTTAAAAGATACCGATTGGTTTTCGTTTTATAATTTTATGTATAGTAAAATTTTCTGGTCCAGTTTGTTCGTATCCCTTTTCGAAAGCATTTTTTATTTGCTTATGCGGACCTACCCCTATTTTAAAAAGGCGTTTCAG
>JAWZYV010005362.1:0-10220 GCA_038373885.1 Cheiracanthium punctorium
TTTTGCATTTCTAACTGACCCCTTAAACGCGACAAATCCAATTACGGAGAATTTATGCTCTTCTGTCAGCCTTATCTTTCGAGATTGCGGGACACAGCCTCTCCAACAACAACAAGGAAGTTGATTTGTTTATTCTCTTATCAATGATGTGTTGGGAGGAGGGGGGGGGGGATCTGCTCAGTCGCCGCTCTACTCCCTCCCGACCTGAGGAGAGGGTTAAAACCATTCGCTGTAGCTTCAGGTCATAAAATATCTCATTAGAGAAACAATCTGTCATCCAGAAGAGTAGTCATAACAATAAATTATTTCCTACTGTAAATGCCGCTTTACCGTGTTTTATAAATGCTGTAAGTAATTAATAAACGCCACTTGGTTATTGCTTATTTTTTCAGATTTTCAAAACACATTCATCCAAACTTACGGCTGGCTGCACGGAAAGTTCAAGACAAGGGCAATTCCGGAAGTCTGGGTAACACCCCCCCCACACACACACACACTCCTCCCGGTCGATGTACTAAAAAGAATAGGGAAAAATTGATTCATTGACAGGGTCAGGGTCAGCAGTCAGGAAATACTACTTGAAAATATCGAATTTCTGGTCAGCATAGGGGCCAAATTGATGATTATTCTATAGGGCCATGGGTGCCGGCAGCATAGGGCAAGGGGGGGGGCAATGCCCCCCCTGGATTTTTGTATGCAGTGTTTTCCCTTGCTTTTTTGCTCTTTCCAACATGGTAACCATATGTTAAAGTTGTCTTTGCCCCCCCCCCTGGGAAATAGTCTGCCGGCACCCATGTATAGGGCTATTTTAGGCGGAGATAGGAGTGGGAACTGTCAATACAACATTTGTGTCTAATTTGCAGCCGCTCCAAAAAAATGAAATCGTCGACGATTGCGAGAATGCAAGTCTCATCGACTGCACGGGCACGTGCCCCTGGGATGTTCATTTTTACTGTACTACGCGCTCAGCAAAGCCTAATGGACAGTGCGAAAATGCGCAGTGGGGAGAGCCATTGAGACTATTTTGAATTCATCGATTGGGAAATTAAAAATGTGTGCAAGAGTGTCAAATTCTTTCCGATCCCTGAAGGCTCGGGAGTTATTTTATAATTACACTGCTGGCCATCGTAAATGCAACACCCTGAAGGAAGCATGCAAATAATATGAAATTTACAACATGCATTAGCTGAGGTGAGATATGCAAATGATTAGAATTTCAGCGCAGACGCACATCAAGCGCGCCTGTGGCGCCACCTCAAAGCGCTATTTAAGGCTTGGAGATTTCGACGGTTTCAAGTACAGCAATTGTGTTTTTCTTGCTTTTTTTTCAAAAAAACGATAAATTATGCCTCGTAGGAAACAACGATCATCTTTTGATCAAGTATCCGAGTTTGACAGAGGAAGGATAGTGGCATACCGAGATTGTGGGTTATCTTTCAGGGAAATCGGTCGTCGTATTGGACGAAACCAAACAACTGTGATGCGCATATGTGATCGTTGGGTGCAGGAGGGTACGACGGACAGACGTGATCGACCGCATCGACCTCAGTGCACCACGTCACGTGATGACAGGCAGATTGTACGCATGGCAGTGACGGACCGCTCAGTCACATCACGAACCATATCACAGCAGATTCAGTCTGTAACGCATCATCCAGTGTCTGCGCGTACCATTCGACGTCGTTTACAGCAGAATGGTCTGTCCGCAAGACGTCCGTTGCTTTGTCTACCTCTGACGCGGAACCACAGACGTCTCCGCCGCCAATGGTGCGATGAAAGAAGGATGTGGACGACAGAATGGAATGAAATTCTCTTTACTGACGAGTCACGCTTCTGTATGCAACACCACGACGGTCGGATTCGAGTCTGGAGACACCGTGGAGAGAGGATGCTGAACAGCTGCACCGTCACACTGGTCCTGCACCGGGTATTATGGTATGGGGCGGTATCGGATATCTCTCTCGCACTCCTCTAGTACGCATTGCCGGTACTTTAACCAGCCAGCGCTACATCTCCGAGGTGTTGGAGCCAGTTGTCCTTTCTTACCTTCAGGGCTTGCCAACAGCCATATTTCAGCAGGATAATGCACGGCCACACGTGGCACGCATTGTCCAAGGGTTCTTCGTCAATCACCAGATTGAATTGCTTCCCTGGCCGGCGCGCTCTCCGGATCTTTCGCCGATAGAAAACATGTGGTCCATGGTTGCTCAACGACTGACCCAGAGTTCATCCCCAGCTGTCACACCAGATCAACTTTGGCAACGTGTGGAAGCTGCTTGGTCTGCTGTACCCCAAGAACACATTCAAAGTCTCTTTGAATCAATGCCGAGGCGTGTGGCAGCTGTGATCTCCAACAACGGCGGCTACTCTGGGTACTGATTTTGGCAGGAACCACGCTTCATAGAATGCTGTAAATTTAATCATTTGTTACTTGGTCAACATGTTATCTACACAATAAATTTTGTTGTGATATCTCTTGTTTTTCTTGGTGTTGCAATTTGGGTGGCCAGCAGTGTATGTAATTACGAATATTACACAACAATAATTATAAGACTTCTTGCCTGTTTAGAAAATCCTTTGCCGCCGCCCACGATAGGAAATACTATTGTTTACCCCCCCCCCTCTTTTTTTATTATGTCGTGCACTTGCAATTTATTTTTTTCCCTCGGACACGTCTTATCTAAACTGGCGTTCTTATTACAGAATATTTCCAAAAGTTATGCATATAGTGCTGCAACTAGAGGTCAAGTCGCCCGGAACAAACCTTAGTTTTGGTGCTCCCTTCTTTCCATTTCAATTTTGACGTAACAGCACTATGCCTGGGGCAAGTGTCCCGTTTCCCCTCCACTAGTTGCAGACTAGCATATATACAGAGAGAAAAGTTGCAGTGATGCTGAATACGATAAGATTTGAATCTAAAACAATGTTTTCGGTCATTTTCGGGTCCAAAAATTGGCGTGATTATGAAAAATTTGTCGGCAAAACCGGATTCCCGTTATTTTGCAATTACAAAATTTAATTTTTTTATGCTTTTTTTGTTTTGTTGTTGTTGTTGAAATAAAGCATAATGGACGCCTTACACAATTTTTGTAAAAGTGTAGATTTCATTAAGTGAAAAAATTTGGTTTCAAAATTTGTTTAATCATTTGCTTAAAAAATTGCTATTAAGAAAACACATTTTCGGACATAAAAGTATGTTTATAAAAGCTACCCTTATGTGTTTGTAGACAATAATTACAAAAGTTGCCCTTTTTGTGTGATATGATATGCCCTTTTCCCAAACACTGCCCTTTTTCTGTAATGCGCACCCTGCCCTTTTTCATTTCTAGAGTGATCCCTGTACTTGCTACTATGTATGCACCAGAGATATATGCACTTCCTCTAAATTAAATCGGGTTTAAATTTGCAGATTTATTTTAATAAAACCTTTTATTTCTCAAGTTGAAATAGAATAAAACAAATTGTACAAAAGTGCTTTCAGATACATTTAATGTACACCACACAATTAGAAAAAGCAGAAGATATGAGTCTCTTAACATGTTATAGGGAACCTGATCACATTTTTTCCATGTTCTAGGGATCCATGTTATGCGTGGGGGGGATCTACTATATTTAAATAATGATAATAACCATGATTTTTAAAAAAAAAAGGTTGCAACGAATGAAATAGTACTATACTAAAGAAAAAAAAGATGACTACACAGCCTATATACATGCATATGCTCAGGCAGTAGGTAAGTTTTTGCTGTCTGCCAGTATATTATCCACTGAAAAAACATCTACTGGGATAAGTACAATCGTTTAATAAATACTCTAATGAACAACATATATAAAAATTAGATTTAATAAAATACTTTTAAAGTTGGTGAAATTTTCATACCTAGCGCACCTGAGTAACCCAAGGATCAACCTTGCCAGGTTTAGCAAGATTGTGACTTATATGACAGACTCACTGGTCAAAATTTCAGGTTTTATAATTTACCTTTAGGCTGCTGGCCCCTGGCTCTAGACCAATCAGCTGGATTCTCCGCTCGTCGTTAATTTTTCGCAGTCGTTAACTTTGCCCCGCCTTGAGGCGGAGTTTTAAGGAGGAGCGTCAAGGGGTTCATGTGATTGGCTAAAAGACCTCCCGTTTCCCTCCGGAGTTGTTATCGCAGTCGGTAACCAAACAACTGGTTCTGCCCAGTTGGTAGCTAACAACGGACGATTTCGTGAACCACCGGCGGAGAATAAGGAATTTGCACATGTGGGGAAAATGGTCAATTGTGATTTTTATTAACAGGTTGGTTATCAAACTGTTCGAAAACATTAATTTAAAAGCATATATAGATCTAAATAATTATAATTATAAATTTAAAATAAGTGAAAAGGGTAGAAAAATCATGTGACCTCAAAACGGTACGTGATTGGTCTGACGTCACTATGCACGATCGTTTCTATGTTTAGATTTTTCCAGCGTGAGAATTTGCGTAAAGCGTTGCACTTCATTCTTATAATATCGTTTTAAAATAATTTAATTTGTCTAATTTAGTGCTGTTAAGTTTCCCGTTGTTGTTTATTTATTCCTTTACTTAAAAATTATATTCTATCGTCGCTTTTATTGTTAGTTTTATTTATTTCATTCCTGTTTTGTTTACCATGGCTTTATTACCCGGTTTTGTAAAAGGACAATCCGACAACCTGCCTAAAATCGATTCATTTACAGTGTTTTCCTTTTTGGATAACAATCCCAGTTTTATTGGAGCAGAAATTCGAGGATTTAAAGCTCAGAGGTATGTATACATTTGTTTTAATTTATAGTATATAGATTGTAGAACGCTGACGTGCGTTGTTCTTTACACTAACCTTAAAATTAGACATTGTCTATGCATATTAAATTAATCACGTAGTCACAGTTTAATAAACAGCTTTTCTTATTTTTCATTCATATTATGTTTAATTTTGTAGAACTAATTTTGAGTGTAACATTGCAAGCAAGGGCGCCAGTCGGATCTTTTGTAGTGGGGTGCACCCAATGTTTTTACTGTCCTAAATTAACAAAAATTCAGTTATTTCTCATCACCTAAATTCAGTTTAACAAACACATACCAGGGGTCGATTCAGAATTTTTTTCCTGAGTTCCCATTTTTGTGAAAAACTGCTTTTTTTGTGAATTTCAATACTTAATTTTGTGAATTTCAATACTTAATTTTGTGAATTTCAACACTTATTTTTGTGAAATTTCATACCAATTTTTAATAAAAGTCGCGTTTAAAAAAATAATAATTGATAAATCAGATTAAAATGTAGGGTGAAATGCCAATGAAGGGCCGCTTTAATCGATTGCATTTCTGTGAAGGGGCCAGAAAATAGACCCAGTTTTCTTCTGCACAGATCCTTGGGTACATAAATCTGCCCCCCCCCCCTTAATCTTTATCAAAATCAGCAAAAATGTGTTTTAGAAGTAGAATCTCTTTTCAAAATAATGTGCTAGAGATTGTCCAGAATATGTAAAGCCCAGAATGTTAATGTCCAAAATAATGTAAAGATTTTATTAATGATCAACTGTATTAGTGACTTTACCCATTCAATGAATATCTTACATTTGTTTAGTAGTTGTTAAAATTGAAATCATCAGCTTTCTAATAATGTTATTATTAAACGAATAGTATCCCGCAGTGCCCTAGTCGCTAAGCTCCGTTCCCATAAAAACATGGAAAATGGCACCATCACATGTACAGGTTTACAGGTGTAAGTTTGTATTGTAATAGGTGAATTTTTGGAAGAAAATATTATAAAGCAACGAAAGAAATATATTTTTAAAAAGATTTTATTTGTTATTTGATTATTATTTTTGAAAGAAAACTTAAATCAGTTTTATATATAAATAAAAAGTATGTAATAGAAACCTAAAAAAAATTCCGCATACCCATCTTTGTATAAAAACTAACTGTACAGCTAATTTACTACAGAAAAACGGACCATTCGGATATGCCAAGAAAGTAAAAATTTGTGTCGGTCTACAACATGTAATCCCAAATTGCGTAATCCATTCAAATTTTGAATAATATTGAATTCACGCACCTCAAAATTCTTGTTATATCTTCGCAATGTAAGAGAATGAACATGTTAAACCTGGTATTAAGAAGGAGTTTGATCGTGTAGGCGCAACTTGCGTAATCGATTCAAATTTATAATACAGTAAAACCTCGCTATAACGATATTGGATAAATTTTATTTGGTCTTGGTCCCTTAAGTATTGCTGTTGTCAGGTTTTACTGTAATTAATATAGTCGCCCCTATAGCTATTTGTATACTGAACACTATCTCTTTTCATTTACAATAAATAAGGATTTTAGATTAGCTACAGAAACAGTTCCTCTCTTTTCTTTCTCTCTCTCTCTCTCTTTTTTTAATAATCAAAATCCTAACAAAACGTGAATTTTTGCCGTACTCTTAATTATGAAAGTTTTTTATTCAACGGATATGTTTGTATAAAAACCAACTACAGAGTTGCTCTGCCGGAAAGAGAAAAGACTAGCAAACGAAACAAAAACGGAACCACTTTCAAATAAACTGATGCAGTTCTTTTAAAACAGCCACTGCATCCTATCCACGACCGATTCATTTTAAAATGAGCTGCATCAGTGTCCGATTCGTTTTAAGCGGACAGCTCTCGTTACGATCAGTCCCGGATCCACGACCGATTCATTTTAAAATGAGCTGCATCAGTGTCCGATTCGTTTTAAGCGGACAGCTCTCGTTACGATCAGTCCCGGATCACAATCGCAGACCGGTTTTCCATTCCTACCGAACGGAGAGGCTTGCCAAGTAATGGGAGAAATCACTCCTGGCGCGGCGCCAGTAGTAGGAAGTCGCCAAGCGGTAGCTAATCGGAAAGCCAGCCAGTTAACTTACTTTGTATGGGTGAATATAGTAGAGCAGAGCAAACTAACCTCTCTCCTCCAGACTCTCAGCAGAATGGTGCAGCTGCCGCTTTACCTTGAGAAAGTGGAGGGGATCTCGGGGAACCTGTCCCCTTTTCTTAGAAAACGGGGTCTGGCTGGACACCACATGCTGTGACATGGCAATACTTCTTTTTAACATTCCCACGAACAGTGGAGGGGCAGTTTCGAAAATCGCTAATTACATTTTGACGAGGCCGGCGCTTTGGGGAACAGGAACACAGTACGTGTTTGGAGAGGCACACAAGATGGAAATTAATACTATAGTCACACAATCTCTTCAAAATTAAAAAAATGTGTTGTTAAAACAGTTTTTAAAAAAGATTTAGCTCAAAAATTTTCAGAACTTAACCATTTTCCTATTTGCCCCACCATGTCTCCCTATTTTTACGGTCCGATATATGTTTACAGTTTCTAGTCATTTTACTTTAGTTATAGTTATAAAATTTTAGGCATAGCTTTAGGCATAGTTATAAAATTTTAAATCGTATAAAATATGCTTTCTTTGTTATTTTCTACTTATATGAGTAATTTACTTTTTAACACACAATAAGTGTGTTAGTTTTATTGTTGGGTTATTAATTCATTATACTAATATTGTCCATTTTACTTTTGTGTCCTTTCATTCTTCTTTCTTTTCTTTTAATTTTTAAAATTTTTAAAAAGGTAAATATCATACGGAAGAATAAATTACATTAAAGAAAAATAATAATTTGTCATTTATGTGTGGTAATCATAAATGAGATCTTAAGACCACACATAAATTGCTTGACATAGCACGTGCAGCCAGTTTTGAAAAACAAAGGAGGACTAATAAAATTTTAAAAGGATTCAGAAATATTGCTTTCTAATTAAATTAATTTCCTCTCATATTGGTACCCTTTTTCCCTTACATTCAACAAAATTATGTGTATAGTTCCACTTAAAGTTAGTATTATTGTTAGCTAAATGAATGTTTTTTTTTTTTTTTTAATATTTCGAGAAATGTGATTTGAACCCCTCCATCTCATACTCTTGCAATGTAAATTTTTCTAGAATGGGGCTGAAATTTTTGTAGGAAAGGCTTAGTCGCCCCCCCTCCCCCAACTCAGCAGAACCCAGTCAGGAAGAATTATTTTTCGCAACCCTTGCTCATATACGTCAATGATGGCCATAAGAATATATGTTCTTTATTTTATTTTCAATATTTCTGGCTTGTTTTCCAGGACAGAGAAAAACACTGAAATGTGTCGTTTGAAGCAACTTTCATTTTCCAATATAATTTACTCGTCAAAATATGAGGGACTTCTGAATATTTGCATCCCTTGGAAACTGCTAGCGACAGTCGAAAAGACTTTCGGAATCACTGATTTAACGTGCACGGACACCGCATGTGCACAATGGTCTTAAGTGGTGGGTCGAAATCGGTTACTTGTTTGACGTATTATCCACTCACTACCACGTGTGAATATTTGTCGATGGTTTCTTTTATTTTCTGAATATAGATGAAATCGAACAGGAAACCTTTTTATTCTACTTAAGGGTGCAGTTCGAAAAAATAAAATCTCCCTCACGGTCTAAGTACACAAAACAGAATAAGCTAATTGCACCAGGGGCTCGAAAAAATTCAGGAGGATTCTTTCTAAGCTGTATTACGCACCGCAATAAAAGAAATAAAGGTGCCTTTTATAAAACCTTCGGAAAAAATTCTTCAACATGGAATTCCACGGCAAAAAAAAGTTTCGAAAAGTGGCATATCCTGCTAAATTTTCGATTTTTAAGAAATTTTCCTTAAAGTTTCGCTACTGATACAGGTTTATCTTTTATTACAGTGTATAATGCACATTATAAAAAGATATTCTAAAAATTTTGAAGTGCATTACATAATTAGTTTATTTGTATTTATGTACCAAAATCCCATGGTTTTTTCGAACTACACCGTTAACTGTTTGGCGAGAGGCGAACCAGAATCCTGAATCAGGCAGCAGTATGCTCATGGATGTAGCAAACAAAGTTCTTACATTAACATTTCCCATAATTTTATATCTATTATTTTTGTATGTACCGGGCGCGTATAATGTGCATACACATGTTCTTATAAGTTTTATAGAAATAAAGTTTTCTTTAAAAGTACGAGTGTACTGTAATAAAATTTGATTTATTCTTTCTACATCAGAAAGAAAAGAAAATATTTTTAGAAGCAAGATAATATTTTTTCTTTCTTGTGACTTCATTATAAAACAATCTTAAAATTATCTGTACATAAAATTTTTCTTAATCACTATTTTATAAAATTATATAATGATCAGTAATTAAATATCGTCCAAAATATATTTTTAACTTCGTTGTCCTTTTTCATTGGCACTTTCCTTCTAAATTGTAAAAACTTCGTACGAAACCCACTTTTGTAATAAACCACTATAATTCAAACTATCCCCAATCCACTTCCTCGTTTCCTTCAAGCGGTAATTGTTCCGACGTCTTTAGACCCCCCAGAGCTTTCTCGGAAAACCGGATGGGCTTTCCCGCCAGTAAGGGCCAAATTCTTGATATACGGAAAAAGTCCTGGAATCTGATAATACGGAAAGTTTCCGTAAAATTTCCAGGAAAGTATCCAGTGAATTTACGGTTATTTTTTAGAGTGTGTATTTTTTAAAGAAAAATTACTTGCAGTAATGTTTTCTTCTTAACATTTTTACTACAGTGAAATCCCTCTATAACGATATTTTGGGGGTCAAAATAATATATCGTTGTAAAGAGAATTGTCGTTATAGAGAGAATCGATATTGGAACGAAAAGATTTTTGATTTTTTTCTTCATATATCCCATACCCTGCGGTATCACCAGAAGGTGTTCTGTTTTCATTCAGCACGCCCTCGCAAGTAATATATAATAAATAAAAGGAGAAAAACATGTTTACAATTTTCGGTAATTTTCACTCACAAATTTTAGTTAAATACCCTTGCCGCCTCGCCAGGGATTCTAGCGGAGATATAGCTTATAAATATTTACAGCATATTTGAATAACAAATATATAATGTCTAAATAAATAATACCTGAATGCCGCAAAAGCGTTTTTTAAAATGTATTAGATATTAATTGAAAATACAAACCCATTAATTTATCCTTATTTATTTTGCTTCATGCCTTTATCAAAATCTTTTATGATGTTGAATTTCACTTCGATAGATATTTGTTTTCTTTTAGCCGTTTGCTTTCGATTTTCACTAAACAAACTTCAAAGTAAACAAAACTCATAAATGATTTAAAATATCCTCGTTAATAATCGACCTCGAT
>JAWZYV010005363.1:0-10226 GCA_038373885.1 Cheiracanthium punctorium
TCACCTGAAATCTTAAACCCCTGTTACCCACGCAATCGTATTAGCAATTTTAAAATTTATGAACCTTAAGAAATACATTTCGACTTATTTCTTTTTCATGGTTTTTAATTTGACGTGAAAATGACGTAATACTTTCATGAATTGGGATTGTATGTGATTAAGGCAAACCTGCGCGAGGGGTTATCTGCCTAAGATGAGGGATGCCTAGGTAGGAGGACTTTCTACCGGGTTCTAACGCGTATTCACGTTGCATCTGGAGAAAACCTACCAAAACTCCAGACCGTTAGATCGACGACCGCGCGATGGGACCCGAACCCGGGACCTTCCCACTTCGGCAGTCTACCATTTTCAGTGATATAACCACTGTGCCATGGTGAGGCTAATACTTTATGAAATGCCGTCCCTTTATGTGGAAACAGGCTTTTATTCTGGTCATTGATTGATCGAGGAGAGTCATCAAAGTGTCATCATATGGTCAAGCGCGTAGTCCAACTGTATCAGAAACGACTTCAAGAATCTATCGCGAGCTGCCTTAGCATTTTAATATTATATATAGATAATTGAAAGGTTTGCTAATGCAAAAGCTAGAAAAGAGTTTCGCTATAAATAATACTAGTGGTTCCTTTTTTTAAAAAATCTCTAACTGAACCAGTTTATCCCAAGCAATATCAGTCATAATTATCAAATAATTAAATTTGTTGTTGTAATTTTAAGCTTTTTACTCTTACGAAGAAATATTTTTACTGTGAATATATTTTTCTGACAGATTATCAAATCTTAGATATGCAGGCAAACTTTTAGTACTCTTTTAAGGATATTAATTTTTTTTAAAGAATTTTAGACATTATAATGCGACTTTCGTGGTTTTCTTTGTGCAAACTGTTTCATAATTTTAGAAAGATCTAATTCAACAATTGATCTACAACGTTTTTTCCCTCAACATTAAACGAATTTTATTTCGTTTTTTATTGATAGAGCCATACCCATAATTTTTAACCATACGTAATTTTATTTTCGTACCATGCTTTTGTTGGTGCTTTGTTTCCTGGGTTCGTCGTTCTACATGTCCAGTTGGGTGTAGAAAGTTCTAGTAAAGAGTCCACTGGTCAGGATGGAACACAATCTTTATTGCTTCTAGAACTTCGTCGAACAATAAGCTGTACAAAATTCACAAGGACAATCAAACAGTAGTGTGCTTCTAACAGTCCGCTTAGATTAGAAGCTCTCGCAAATGCTGTATTATTCTGTGTTTTATTTTGTGTGTTTATTTCTCACACAAAATAAAACACTTCCGCAGGTAAAATTCAGTGGAAGTATACGAGCGATAACACTAACAGTCCCTCTAAACCATTGATTTTCAAACTAGGGGGCGCGCCCCACTAGGGAGGCGCGAAGACATGATGAGGGGGGCGCGGGCGCGGGAGGCGGTTTTACTCCAGACGCCCGCGCGCATTCCCGCGCCGTACGCGACTTGCGAGAACACGTGTGCACTGGATGCAAAAACAAACAAGCGTCGTGTTATTGTTGTTATTTGTGTGTAAGAGTAGTGACAGTGACCGATTATTTCTTTTATTACGCCGCATGAGCTCTGCGAAAAAACGGAAATATAATGATGATTATATTAAATACGGTTTTGTTTCTATGAATAAAAGTGGCATCGACCAGCCGCAGTGGGTGTTATTTGTTATGAAGTACTGAGCAATGATGCTATGAGACCTTCGCGTTTGGAATGTCATTTGTCAACAAAACACAGCGATTTAAAAAGACAAGCCGAAGGAGTTTTTCGCTTCAAATCTGCAAGTTTGAAGCGCATGAAATTGGATAGTACTGGAACGTTTGCTCAGTCATCTGAGAAAGTGGTCGAAGCTTCCTATGAATTGTCGCTACTCAGTAGCGGATCCAGGGGAGGGGCTAGGGAGCTTCAGCCCCCCCCCCAAAAGAGATTGCTAAAGGGTAACATTCTGCTTTATTATACACTTTAAAGAACTAAAATGATCATATTTTATTACTCGGCCCCTCCCAAAAGCATGCATATTGGTTTAGACTAAAATTTTGATTTATAATAAATTTTAATTGGATGAAATAAGCTTTTTTTAAAATTTAGCCCCTGCCAAAAATAATTTCTGGATCCGCCACTGTCGCTACTTATTGTAAAAGCCATACTATCGGAGAAACACTCGTTAAACCCTGCTTATTGAAAGCAGCTGATATCGTTCTTGGAACAGAAAGTAAACAAAAATTTTCACAAATACCTCTTTCTGATAATACTGTGAAACGTCGTATTGATGATATGGCTGAAGATATAAAAAATCAAGTAGTGGAGGCCGTGAAAGAATCATGTTTTTTTTGCAATACAGTTGGATGAGAGTACGGATGTGGCGCAATGCTGTCAACTGCTAGTTTTCGTTCGATACATAAAAAACGAAACAATCAAAGACGAGTTACTGTTTTCAACAGAGTTAACGACAACTTCGAAAGCAATTGATATAATGACAGCAATCTCTGGATTCTTTGATAAACATGAACTGTCGTGGAAAAAGTTGATAGGTGTGTGCACAGACGGCGCTCGCGGCGATGCTTGGATCTCGTTCAGGATTCGTGCAGTTGGTCAAAGAAAAAAATCCCAACGTAATTACTATTCACTGTTTTATACACCGGCAAGCCTTGGCAGCTAAAACACTTTCAAACGAACTCTATCGACGTCTTAAAATTATGCATTAAAATTGTAAATTATGTTAAGAAGAGTGCATTAAACACGCGGCTTTTTACGGCTCTCTGTGAAGATTTATGCACAGAACACAAGACATTGTTATTTCATACAGAGGTGCGCTGGCTCTCAAAAGGAAATATGTTGGCAAGATTGTTTGAACTGCGAGATGAAGTTATCCAGTTTTTTAGAAATGCAAAAACAAACAGAATTGTTTGTGGAATTTAAAAAACCATGGGTCCAAGTAATATTTGCTTATCTATCAGATTTTTTTGACTCATTGAACACTTTGAACTTGAAATTACAAGCGGGAGATTCGAACATAATTTATCATCGGGATGCTATCACGGCATACAGTGAGAAGGTGCAACTGTGGAGACGCAAAATTTTAGCTTCCAACTATTCCTGCTTTCCTAAACTATTTGCGATCTCAGAAGAAGCGTGCTTTAAGGAGATTTTGGATGAAATTGATACCAAGAATAAAATATCAAGCCATTTGCAGCAACTCACGGACGAATTCAAGCGCCTACTTTCCGATTCGTGCGATAATATTATTTATCGATTAGCGATCGATCCTTTTCACGTTGACATAGAAATGCTGCCAGATGCATTACAAGAGCAAGCTTTGGAAATCAAAAATGATTCTGCTGCCCAATATGATTTTGAGAAGATGGATAAGGCACAATTTTGGGTTAAATATCTCAAAGTTTATCCCAGCACAGCAGAGCAAGCACTAAAATTGTTTTTACCCTTTTCAAGCACTTACTTGTGTGAAAAAAGCGTTTTTCAGCAGTTGTAGCAATAAAAACAAAGTACAGAAGCAAACTAGATATTGCTAGTGATCTACGTTGTGCACTTTCTTCTATTGAACCCAGAATTGGAAAATCTTGTCAAAAAACATGCAAGCTCATCCGTCACATTGATTCTTCTTAAAATAAGTATGTAAAAGCATATTTTTATAATAAAACATCTGAAAATGTATTTTTGGCCTTTATTGTTTTATTTTACAATAGCTTGGCGAACCCACTTGCTACTACTTGCTGGGCCTTGGGCCGAAGGGAGGCGTAAGCATGTTCATTTTAAGCAGTAGGGAGGCGTGATACTTATAAGTTTGGGAACCTCTGCTCTAAACTCAGCAATGAAAGATTTACACACAGCACTTAAAAAAAAAAACTTGTGTAATCATTGTGTAAAAAAGCAGAGTAATCATTGTAAGCTAAGGGCCCGATTCAAACGAAACGCGATCGGTCGTCTCCAAAACGATCGTTTTCTCTCTGGAAGTTCGATCGCTTTTACAATGCGATCGCAAAAGTGTATTCAAAGTGAAACAAAATAGGCGATCGAACTTACAGGTTTGCTAGATCGAAACTTTATCGCCACATGAGTGAAAACGCAACTTCCGGTGACGTAGAAAGGTCGCTGTTAACCAATAAAAAAATCGCATCTTTCTCTGGAAAAGAATTTTAACTTAATGGCGACGACTAACTGTTTATTTATTTATGTTTGAGCTGCAACGGACAACAGATTGTGTCTTAATTTTTTTCCCCAACAGTATTGTAGGTTAATGTTTTTAAAATTTTAACTGGTTTAGGTTAATATTTTTTGTATGTTTATAATCATGGAAATACATTTTTAATTTATGAAGATTTTTTTTAGAAAATTATTAATAATAGTATTGTTCGTCATAATTATCATGTCGAATTGTTCGAATTATCGAATAATAATTGTTCTCTAGTTTGCCTACTACATTTTTCTGTAGCAGAGAAGCTGTTTATAATTATAATGGAGGTGTAGAATTACTATATATTTTATGTTCTGATATATAATTAACAATCAAAGACATCCTTAATAAAATGGTATGAATATTTGTATTTGTTTAGGAGGGTTGATAGGATGCTTATTTTAGCGAGAAATTATTCGTTATTCATGTATTTTTTCGCGCTGTTTCGAACATCAAATTTAACGAGCAATAAACGATTTAAAATAAGGACTATAGATGGCGCCTGCATCGTAGTGTCTGCTAGAGTGGAACTCAAAGGCCGACAGAAAATAAACCCTACAGAAATTCTGTTCTGCGAGAAAATTCAGCTTTCCGCAGTCCTAAATCTTTTGCAGAATTCCCTGTCTGATAATTCCAACAGATTGCTTCGTAATTTTAAATAACGAGTCTTCGTTGTTGTTGTAATCTTCTTATCAACCATCCGCCGATCGATCCGCCATGTTCTCGAAAACGATCGCTTTTGAAAAAGCGATAGCAAAACACGATCGCAGTGTCACGTGATCCAAAAGCGATAGACAGGTTTCACTTGAATAGGAAACATAGGAATCAGTCGAAAATTTCCGCGATCGCAACGGAAAACGATAGAACTCTGTTTCGTTTGAATCGGGCCCTAAAGACCCCCCCCCCCCCACGTAGAGCACACCGTTCTCAGCCTAGTTCCCTCGTGTAGATAATCATTCGTATTACCAAAATAAAATAAAATCAAGCAATTTCTGCAGTGATATTCAAAGAAATTGCTATTGTTCTGGCAGAGAAATTTGGAATGCAAAATTCTCGGGCTTCGGCTGGTTAGGTAGAAAAATTTCATAAAATGGAAACTGACACTTCACATTTGAGAAAATCTGGAAGAAAGAATAATTGAAAAGAGAAAAATGAAACAGTTGACTCTTTTTGATTTTCTAAAAACCTAATTTTATTGTATTCCTTGTTTTTACTATCTTTTTTTAAGGTAACTTAAATAACATTTTGTGGATAAAATAATATAATGATAATAAAGTAACATCTTTAAACACGTTAATATATCAATAAATGTATTCACAGTCCTAAGAATGTAAAGTGTGAAGGGTTGGTGTTAGTGTTGTAGGATTACGGCTGATTATCTGCACGTGGGATCTTTGAAAGGGGTGCTTCCTAACACATATTTACTAAGTTTCGGAGAAAAGTACGGAAAACTCCGAACTGTTAGGTCGGCGAACGTGACCTGGTTTTGAACCAGGCACCTTCCAAAGTGTAAAGGGAAATGCTATTCTTTTATAAATTCTGTTTAAGGAAGATCTCTATTTAAGGATGATTTTTCATGGTTCCTTGACAGCCGTTTAATAGACAGCTAACTGTATATATACTCAGTAGCGGATCCAGGGGAGGGGCAAGGGGGCTTCAGCCCCCCCCCCAAAAAGATTGCTCAAGGGTAACATTCTGCTTTATTATACACTTTAAATAGCTAAAATGATCATATTTTATTACTTAGCCCCTCCCAAAAGCCTAATACATTGGGTTTAGAGTAAAATTTTGATTTATAGTACATTTTAATTGGGTGAAATAAGCTTTTTAAAAAATTTAGCCCCTCCAAAAATTTTTTTTTGGATCCACCACTGTATATACTTGTATATATATATATGCACCTAGAATATTTATACCAATACTTATTGAATCTTTCTGGACTAAACATAATTTCTCTATTTACAAAAATGATAGTGCTTTTATTTTTAAACAGAAGGAGGGGAAATTTTTATTGACTCGTTATCGCCACAGTGGCTGGAGCACAGTTCTCAGTTTTATTTGTGCAGTGGAACTTGTGTAATGGGACTACCTTTGGGAAGAACAAAACTGGTCACCTTTTAAAGATAGTCACCTTACAAAGGTGGTAAAGTGTGATGGTTGTAAAGCGAAATTGCACAAGTGGTCACTATATACAGACGATCTCTTTACCAGGGTAGTCACTTTAGCTGGTTCCACTGCATTTAAATAGACGACAGGACACTGATATAGGGAAAAAATCTTCTGTTGTTCTCTCCATTTTGAAGGGGACGGGGTTTGCGGTTTACTGCAGAAATCTTTGTCGGTGGACTTCGAATGGTCATTGAAAAGTCGTAAAATTCGCAACGTGAATGCCCTCTTACCCACTGCAGTCACGTTAGATGCAACGGCAATCAGCATCGGCCTTAAGTGATGTTGAAGCATAGAAGAACAATCCACGCCTCCCCAATTTGGACAGCTTTCATTCTTTCAACTGCTCACATAAGTTGTCCACACCTCCCAGACGTATGGGTACAAATCCGCATTATAAAAGTAAAATATATTCAAAGATATCAGACAAAGCGAGTGCCTGGCAGTGTATAGGTGGTCTGGTTTTAAAAGAGCAAGCTCAAATTGTAAATAGCAGGTAATTTTGATAATAGTTGTAAATAGCAATTGAGGTTGATTTACTACAGTCCTCACAGAAAAGGATGGGAATTACTGAATCTGGAAAAATTAATGCCATCCTAAAATGCGAAAATGTATGCTGTGAACACTGTACATTGCTATGTGGATGTGAAATGGGTTCAATGATGCATTCAGCAATTATACTCTGCACACACTAAAATGTTAATGGGGAGGGCCTGCGAACAACAGCATGAATAAAGGTCGTTGCTGATAGGGCACGTATTGTCGTCACTACAGGGGTTAAAGCGACATTTTTCTGGCGAATTTTACGACTTTATAATGACCAGTCGGGATCTACCAGCAAAAGATTAATGTGCTAAACTGAAAACACCGACCCCCACACAATAGAGCGAGCAACGGAACATTTTTTCCTGTATCAGTCCCGTCGTCCATTGAAATGCATAGAAAACGTAGCTTATGAGCATCGGCCTTAACTTGATCGGTATAAGGGGCCGACAGCTCTGCCCCCCCCCCTCCCGGACCCGAGTTTTCTTTCGACGGTCCTTGCAGCAGACAACATACTTATTTAGTTGTGATATACCATGTCTAGTTATGCATTGGGAGAAAAAGTAATGGGAAATCAATATATCATCCTAATGAAAAACGGAGCCCCCCCCCCCAGATGGTTTTTCTGGATTCGCCCCTGTCGGCCAGGATCTTACGCTGAAATCGGTCACTTGAATTTCAAACCTATCTCATGTAAATCTGGATAAACAAAAGAAACTTCAATAATCGATGCTTCCAAATAATATGGACAATTTTTGTAATTAGTTAATAATTTCAAGTTAATAATATAATAACTTGACTTATTACTATTAACTAACTAACTATTAATTAATTATTTAATAATAATATAGTTTGTATATGTGCACTGTTTTTTATAAATAAAGCAATATAATACCAGGAAAACTACAAACGACAAGTTTTAGCACAGTTCCATAACTTGTTTGTAGTTTTCCTTGCATTATATTGCTTTATTTATAAACAAACAGTGGAAAAACTTGTCATTTATAGTCTTCCTTGTATTATATTGCTTTATTTATGAACAAAGAGTGCACATATAAAATTAAAATATTTTCATGCTTCTTATTTAGACTGAAGGATTTCTCATTACTTTTGAATAAATGTCCTAGTGTCTCTGTGTAAATCGGAAACGTTATACCAAATTGAGCTTTTCACTAGTTGTGAAGCACATTCATTCGTTAAACGGCAGTGTTCTATAATTATAGTTGAAAAAAATACACTTTATTCTCCCCTCCCCCTTCTTTCTTTCTTTTTGGTGTAAAGAACAGGCAACACTTTGGAGGATACCTGACAAGTCCGCGTTTGAATTTAATGAATTCCATATCACTAGAACTCTGCAAAAGACTAATCTATATGGAAGCAAATCTGATCACCGCACCCATGGTAACTGTTATCTACCAACAACAGTGTTTTTGGTTCCCCTGACTTTACGAGCACGTATACGTATACCGCATGCACTGGGTGAGTTTTCGGCAGTGCCGGGTAACCGTCGGGCAACCCTACGGTCCATAGTAATGCCGTATATTCTTTACTGAATACAAATATGGTATTGTAAAATCATAATTCTGTTTCAAAACTGCATATTTATTGGGACGCCATTTCCCGAGTCTCGGTTTAATTATGATATTTGCCAATTGAATAAGTACATGGAATAGTAAAATGATACTTTTGTTTCGAAGACTGAAATTTTTTTTTTATGTAGGGGCGCTAAATCGGTGTTTACACAAAAGGACCCGACACATCCGCGACGGCCCTGGTTCCGCCCCTAGTGGTGAAATGTTTCGGATTAGTGAGTATTGGAAAATCTATAGTATCCATTTCAGTTATGAAATCGGATCCTTGATCGGAATTTAATCCTATGTTAAAATCTCCTACTAAAACAGTCTTACAATCATATGCTGTCCTTCAGTAACGTTTCGAATATAGCTTCTATTTTACCTTCATAAGAAATTCGAGGACTGGCGTATGTAACTGCAAATCTCACTTTATCTTGAATATGCGCAATGACCATTTGAACACCATTGATCTGGCTCGTGTAGGCACGGTTAAAGCGTTTCATTAAGTTTTCCTTTATAAAAATCATAACTGCAGATGGTTTTCTGTTTTGGAAACCACTGTCTATCCGTTCGACCAAAGTGAATCCTGGTATTTGAAAATCATCTGAAGGGATAGTCCATGTTTCCATTAGCAATATCAAATCACTGCAGAAAATACGGATCAAACGGAAAAGTGACCACGGCTCGCCTCGTAGACAAAAATCCCGTGCTTGAAAGAAATAGAACCCGAGTGCTAAAAAACAATTTTAAAAATCAAGCATTTTGACAGTTTTAATGCCTATTTAATTGTATGGACGGTATTTAATACGCTCTGAGGCGGTCATAATACTAGCGTCACGGCGGAGAAAATGCCAACTATCGCGCATTCGCTGTTTCCTATTGCTCTGTTTCGTCTGGATAGCCGTGGGGAAGATCGGAGTTAGTCGTGTTTTTGTCGAATATTAAAGTTATCAAACAATTTATAAATCCCTGTGGGAAATTAAGATGGGGATAAGTTTGCGTGGACTCAGAGTCCGGATATGACGTCCCACTTCGACAGCATATATGAAAAGAAAATTTTATTACAAGCGTCTAGATATTGGAAAGTATTCTGCTTCTCATCTCTTCCCTTCCCAGTGCGCATTCTGTGTCGCGCACGATGTCGAATGTGGGTGGACAAGAGCAGCAGCCAAACACCAAGTGCTAAAAGTGTGCTTTGGTGAGCAACACACCAAAGCACACACACACACTTCGTGAACATTTGGGCAAAGAACATAAGCATTTGGGGTTGATTATGTTTATATTGACATCATATTCAAACAAATGTTTCTTTAAAAAAATTTTAAGTTACCTCACTTTATTGTGAAATAAATAATGTTTTAGGATAGCTGTAATTTGCCTTACGGTCTCTGAAAATAGTGTTATTGGCTTTCTCTGACAGTTTAGCGTGATATTCGCATAGATATCGGAAATTTGTTTCAGTTATGCTTGATGAATTTAATGTAATAAATTTGATGATTAAAATAAAATAAAATTTTTAATGCTTTCAGGAAGTTTGCTGTGAGCAAGATTCAGAGCAATAAAAAAAACATGCTAATAATTGAAATTATTTTTAAAAAAATATTCATACACAATTCTTTAAAATTTTGTAAAATTTACTGTTGATTACAAAAAGTTCTGAATAAAATATATATTAAACTAGATTTGATTTATAAATCTTATACTTAATTTGGGTTGCTGCAAACTGAATTTGGGG
>JAWZYV010005364.1:0-10114 GCA_038373885.1 Cheiracanthium punctorium
TTTAGGGAGGTGTGAGGTGTCACTGTAACAGTTTTTAGGCCAAGGTTTTTTATTTTCATGATTTTGCAGGCTTGTCTATTGTTGATACTTCTACTAATAGGTCTCCAGATCTTAATTTTTTACTTTTGACTTCTCCTACATTGTCAGTGATACATTTGTGAATTAAAAATGGCGATGTTTCATTAAGGTTACCTTCAACGGAGTGGATGATGAAGAATCGAGCATTCATGTGTGCAAATTGTGTATCAGTGTGTTCATTAGCGGTTGACAGCGGAACGTTGACGATTGACGAAGAATTTTTCATATCCATGTTGGGGAAAATTGAGATTCGGACCCGACCGCACCACCCACCACGGAGCCCAACGAGGGGATGTGCATTTGCACACCAGTGCTAGTCGGGTCTATACGCGCACAGTACATCCCTTAGGCAGCATCCACCCTTAACGACGTGCCCAGTAGATGTCCGATTGCTTGATCCCTAGCAGTTGATCGAAATCAGTACCACCAGCCGATTGATACACAGGGGAACGCTGTGTACCTCCCGTTTACCCGAAGCCGAGGCCAAAGCAATGTGTTGGAGAAAAGACCCTCAATTCCAGGATCCCCGTTTCCGGGGACACGGGTCTCACGCACGGCAAACACGTGGTAGTTTTCCGCCATAGAGCTGACGGCACAGGCGCCGCAGCTTCTAAAGGGGGCCCTCACCTCCACAGAGGAAACTACACTGAGGGGAAAGGAGGATACAGCTAAGAGGAGAGTAGGGTAGATCAAGAAAAGCGAACGATCGCTGGGGCCCCGGGATTGCGACACCCGCAAAGACCTAAAGTAGGTCTTCCCCCTGAGGGGGACGGCACAGGGCGACCGCAGCTTCTAAAGGGGGGCCCTCACCTCCAAAGAGGTAACTACAATGAGGGGGAAAGGGAAGGATAAAGCTAAGAAGGGAGGAGGGTAGAACAAAGAAGAGCGAAAGATCGCTGGGGCCCCGGGATTGCGACACCCGTAAAAACCTAAAGAAGGCTTTCCCCCTGAGGGGCATCTTAATACAAATATCTGTTGTTAATCAAATAATATTCAGCTGCAGTCGAAGATATTTTTAAGTAGGAAAATAATGTTTGAAGATTTAGCGAAAATATTGCATATTACGTGAAAATGTGGAAAGGGAATAAAATGAAATATTTTTGCACCATGAGTGGATACTGGGGTTTAAATATAGGCTTTGAATTCTCTAAAAACATTTAATGCTTTTAGCGGCTCAAGTAATCTGCGAAAAAGTTTTTCTCACGCAACATGTAAAATTTCTAAAGTACCAAGACCTTTTTACTGTTAAAAAGTGTTTCCCTTGTATTCTTTTTAACACACTCCAACAAGGTTGAACAGTATTTATGATTTCGGTTTGTCTGTCAGTCCGTACGTGCTCTAACTCCCGTAAATATACAACGATTTCTACGAAATTTATAAATGTTAATCACATAAATTCTACCATGTACCCTATTGAAAACGATGTACGTAGCATTTATAGTTCTTCTCCAGGAGGACTCAGAAGAATCCCAATACATTACGCTCTTCGTGCAGTTATTCTTTCAAGCTTATTTTAGAGATAGTCTACTATTTGTAATGAAACAAAATTGGTATATGCTATTAAGGATTAAAAGTTAAAGCTGTAATTCGAAAATAGTGTCTGTACCGTTTATAGTTCTTCTACAGGAGCACTCAAAATATTTCCAAAAACACGCGGTCAATGACAGTATAAAAACAGGCATCCATTTAAAGCATAAAATTATAATACAACATAATTAGCTAATAATCCGTTCCCTGAAAAGTTGCGCCAACAGTCGCTAATGTTTGCGACTTTTGGGATAAATCGCCAAATATGGCGGGGGAAAAAACTTTGAAAAATGAATGGTGTTTGGCAATATTTCCATTATTTGACAAGAAATCGATGGTTGGTTGGTTGGGTTTAATGGCACAAAGTCCAAAAAGGACAAACTGTGCCAGACTATGTGTAAAAAAGGAAATCAAGCATTCTAGTAAAAAGATGTAGCTTAAAACCAGAAAAGCTAAAATCCATAAAGTCTAAAAAGATAAAAGCAAGTGGCAAAGGTGTAAAAAAGAGATAAATTAACGTAAAGACCTCTGGATAGGGCAAATTTCATCTCCTCAAATTTCATCTACATACCAGTCAAAAGCACACACTTAATAAGAATAAAAGAATTTTCCTATGTTGAAGAAATGAAAAGTAATTATGATGTGGGGTTTCACCCAAAATAAGATTTTTTTTTAAATTAGCTTCTCCGTAAAGAAATAACATTGCTTTAGGGTAACATTTTGCCAATTATGCATCTTGTTTAGGTCAAAAAAAAGTTTTTACTTTAAAATTAACCCTTCTCAAAACAAATTTCTGGATCTGCTACTACTGGCCACTATAGATATCTGGGGTTCTTCTGTACTACAGCTGTCCTTCAAAAATAAATCATCAATGAATAAAACAAGACAATAAAAATGCTTCTTAAAAAATTTATTTATATACTGGTTACAAAATATTTGTTAGCTATAATTAAGTCATTTTACGAAGGTTTCTCTCCCTTTCACAAATTACATAATTGGAAATCTAATTCTTCTTCAGAAGAAAAAAAATCTGTATATTTAGTTTTAAATTGTTGAAACTGTTAAAAAGTATTTGGCAAAACTTATTAAAAGCAGTGCATGAGGTCAAAATGTGACAAATGGTGAGTTGTGTGCAACAATGAGGACACTCAGGAGGAGGTTCACCTACCAGTAGGTGTTCATGAGTTAGTCTGGTGAGACCAATCCGCAAACGGGTGAGAATTACATCGCTTCTGCCTTTTCGGAATCCACTCTGGGAAGGGTGTATATGGCCCTCAGCTTCTAAATGTAAACCAGGCGAGCATTAACAATTTTCTCCATGAGTTTGCATAAGCTGCTAGTACGGGCTGTGGGGCGATAGTTTTTAGGGTTTGTTGTATCTTTACTAGGTTTTGGAAAAAGAATAACTACAGCATTTCTCCAAGAGGAAGGAAAGAATGTGCTCCTGCCGGATTCTATTTTATAAACTGTAAGAGACATAATCAGGAGTCATGGGATAGATGTTTGAGCATTACATAGGTTATGCAATCGGGGCCGGGAGAGGTATATTTGAGGATTGTCTTTATCAGTGAGTAGTTTCATTGATCGTGATTTTATTTTTGTAAGTGAAGTGTGAGGAGGTTTTAAAATAAATGGGATGTCTCTCTGATTGTTGTTTATAGCGAAGAAAACTATTAGAGTAGAAGGTACTTCATGAAGTGAGAGCAAGGGTTTGTCCGATAGTATTGGCTATTTCATTTACATCTGAAATAATTTGATTATTAACGGAGTTTAAAATGACAATACTTTATTCTTTTTTCAATACAAAATGACTAATTGTAACTGTTTTAAAAAGCGCCATTTTGGAATCACAGGTATGATTGGTAAAAGGCTAATCTCCCCAAGCTGGATAAATTTAAAACGTCTGTGTTCCATAATGTTAGCACTCACTCCGTATCTTGAAAGAGAAAAATGTCTTAAAATATTACAGCAATAAACTTATTTAAAGTATTTTAAAACAAACCTAATGAGAAAATTCCCATTAGAACGAAAGTTACAGCTAAATAACTAAAACACACCTTCCACACAGTGGCAATGGCTTGCCTCACATTAAAGGACAAGAGTGTTTGTTTACTTTTCCGAAAGCAGCTGTTTTTACCGTAATCGGACAAAGTGCTGCTGGCTTCAATATTGATTTGAAGCTCCATGTTTTATTATTTCATTTCTTTTTTGAGTAAGAAAATATTAACTTCTACTTACCTAGGAAGCTTCAGTGGCGACTGTTTGTTTACTTTTTGTATGATTGGAGGTTTAGTACTGATAAAAAGTGGAATCTTACCACGTTCATAGTCAACCTAAAAGCTGATTTATCAGATTAAATTAATGCTAATCTTTGCTATGGAGAATAAGGATGTTGGTAAACGAAGTAAAAAAAAAGAAAATTTACTGGAAACAAATATAACGTGTAAACAACAGTGTAAGTGAAAGCAATGCGAATGAAAGTGCTGCTGGAAGAAAGCTCGCTGCTAACGAACCCTTTCAAAATGATGAAGAATTTCAAGGATATGGCATTGATTGGAATATATTATTTTCAAATCTTAAAGATAATGAGCTGTAAAAAATGTGCAGGTAATATCACTGTCACACAAAAAAATGTGAATGGTTTGTCATGCAAACTGTCAATTAAATGCCACAATTGTATTGATTTGTGTTCTTTTAGAAATACAAAAATGTCAGGAATTAAAAGTATTGTAACAGAAGGCTGAAATATGCTTTTAGAGCTATTGGTAAAGGTCATGCTGACACGAAACTTTTCTGCGGCATTATGGATTTGCCTGAGCCAGTGTCAGCGAAAAGCTACAATTCCAGCATACGGAAGCTTCTATGTTCAACCTCCACAGTAGCGCAGCAGGAATCAATGCGCTGTGCATTAGAACGCGCTGTGAACTAGAGCTGACGGGTGATCAAGATATTGTAGTAAGTGGAGATGGCTTGTGGAAAACTCGAGGGCACACATCACGAATAGGTGTATGTGCTGCTGTTGGTGATAAGATCTATCACCGTATCATCAGATCTATCATCATATTGTAAAGCTGCGATGTCTGGAGAAAGAGAAAAGGAGCACCTGCAAACAACACCTCAAAAAGTCACACGCAGATGAATGCCTAATAAATCATACAGGATCAGTTGGAAAAATGAAAGTTGTAGGCATGGTGCGTATATTTCAACACTCTCACACTTTGCATAATGCAAAATATGTTGGGTATATTGGAGACGGAGATACCAAAACGTTCCAGTCATTAGTTGCATTAAAGTCATATGAATGTGAAAATTGAATGTGTTGGACACATTCAGAAACGGATGGGCACTCGTCTGCGTAAGCTGAAACAATCAGGTTACAAATGCAGCGATGGAAAGTCAATCGGTGGCAAAGGTCGCCTAACTGATAGATTCATTGATAAATTGTTTATTATGGGAATGCTGTCAGGGAACACAAGGAGTCTCTTTGTAAAATGCGAAAAGCTGTCTGGGCAGTATATTATCACACACGCTCAACTGATGCTGAACCGCTGCATAGTTTTTGTCCAATGGGCCCAGATTCGTGGTGTCAATATCAACAATCATTTGACAAAGGAGCTATAAATGCATTCGCACACAAACCAACCTTGCCTGGGAGTGTGATAGATGCAATAAAGCCAATTTTTAAAGACTTGTCCGAACCAAAACTGTTAAGAAGGTGCCTTGATGGTAAAACTCAAAATTCAAATGAATCGTTGAATTCTTATCGCTGAGGCCGGCAGTGTCTTTCGCAAGTGTCTGTCCAGGGCCGGAGAGTTTTTCGCGATTAAGCCTAAATCCATGAACAGAACAATCAGAATATATTATAGTGTCACTATCACTACTATCCGAATCTGCTTCAGAATCAATATCTCATAATTTCAAATAATTTGCGCCATTTCTGCTATTTCAAGCTCTAACACTTTCGAAGCTTCGACATTCTAACTGTAAAATGAGAAAAAATCCACCTCTACTAGATCTAATTATCCACTAAAAACTGGACTGCAAACCGTAATACCCAACGCTGTAGCGAAAATAAAACTCCCTGCTTACTATAAAGAAATACCACGTACGAATTTATAGAGCCATCATAAAGTTTACCATTCAGAAACATTCCTTTCAACTTACGTTTATATTATCAAAAACCACGTGTATGTGAGTCATGCTACTCACATTCTGAGTAGAAGGTCAAATCTACATGTATCTGTAACCGCATGGACATACAATCCCATCTTGTGCCAAAAGTTATAGTTTTTAAAACGTTCCAGGACACTGGCACAACTGTGTAACGGCCGGGGGTGAACGAGGAAACGGTCTGGCACGCCAGCGTGTCGGCCGGGAACTGAGTGCGTTTCTTACTGGCACGTATACGTGACAGTCGGCGCGAAAGGGTTAAGACTCAAGGTGCTGGAAGACGTATTGCTGAAATAGCTACCCAAGAAGTTGAGTTACTGTTCAACGAAGGAGATACTGCTAGACTGAAAATCATGAACGAATTCGGCTAACTGTTGGTAAACATGCAAAAGAGACATGGTTGCATTAGATGTCCGTCGTATTGCTACTGCGGAATTGCGATGGAAACAAAGTACAAAAGAAATGCGAAAACGCAAACGGTTAGATAGAAAAGCTATAAATGAAGCTTTTACATTGCAAAAAGGGCCAATGTATGCGGCAGGCAAGGATAATTTAATTTTTTTTAAAGGTGTATTTTTAGTCAAATCAATTTTTACTATGTGTAAGGTACTAATTAATTTGCCTTCATAAAAGAGCGCTGTGTTTTCGCTCAGTATAAAAAAAGGACTTTTTATAAGCCAAAAAAAAAAAAAAAAAGCTTCATTTTAGAGTCTCATAATTAAAGTTTGCTTTGAGTCAATAAATGGGGGAAAAATCATTAACACACAATAGTAATATGCTTAAATTTAATTATTAAATTCTTCAAACTTGTATTTTATATTAAAGATGTATTTATAACTATGTTTATAATTATATTATATATGTGTGTTATGGTGATGCTTATGTGAGGGGAATTTTTTTTTTTCAATATTTGTACAGGGCACCCTTTTATTTCGTTCTACTTCTTAAAATAAGTCTTTAGTAATTTTTTGGTAATTTTTATCAGAATTTTAGGGGTCGCTACTTAGTTGAAAACTTTTTGAAAAAATCCAAAAAATCAGAATTTGAAAGGGAGAAAGTTTGTTGGCTGTTTTATAGCAAACTTATCTCAACATGCCTCTTTGAACTTAAAAAAAAAAAGAAAAAAACTTGAAAATAAAAATAATGAGCTGAACTATTTATTTATTATTATTTTTTTTTGTTTTGTAGGCAAAAATGTGTAACCTTAAATAGGGTTTTGCAAGGAAGACACTTATTCTTACATAGGACACAATTTTATTCAGTAACAGTTCCATCTTTATTCACATACATGATACATATCATATTGTTTCATTATTTAAAAAGTTAAAGTTTTAATATTAAAACTAAATAATAGTATGATTTAAAAAATATGAAAAGGAACAGTAACACTTAAAATGTTCTAAGTAGTGTTTCTTTTTTGCAATCGGGAAACCTTTTCCTGAATTCTCTAACCACTTTAATCAAGAATTGCTTCTGCTCCTCATTCATGGTAATCAGTTTGTTAAATTCTTCTATAAGGGCTACTCCTCGTTCGGCTATGTCATTTACAACTCTAATTGACTTTACAACTTCCATGTTCTTTCTGTAGCTTTCCTCTTGATCCCAGTTTTCTACATTACTGTTGATGAATTCCATTCCTAGACCAAGTGTTCTGAAGAAGTTCATTGTGTTGTTTGAAACAAAATTTTCTAGACTTCTCAAAGGAACGACTTCTAGATCAACTATTGCCTTCAGCGGTTGATGATCAGAACCGTAATTTTGTAGAGCTGTCACCATTTTCCTTTTTGTCTCATTAGTAACACGTTTGTCAAAAAAGGATAGAGCCACAAGGGTTTCAGAGAGGTACCAGAGATGGTTTTTGATTTTACTCAAGCCTTCTCAGCTAAGATTTCATTTATAGCTTTGAAATCTATCAAGTCTTTTAAAAGTTGCAGGTCATTCAACGGAACATACACAGCTGAAGCAGCTTGAAACCAGTTCTTGATGTAGATGGCTGTAGAAAAAATACAAATGTTTCGGATCCCAGTATATTCCCTTTTTGTTAGCTGAAACTGACTGCGGAAGAGGTAAATTTTCAATGAATAAATGGCCTTAGCCATCCACCTCGCACTATGAACACCGGCAGGTGCTTTGAATGACAGTTGTTTTTCTAGTGTTCCTCCAAGGAAAATGATGCTCAGCTCTAGCAGTTTTTTATAATCATCTCTAGGTTGGGATTTCTGTAACTGATCTTTGGAAAATGCAACTATTTCTTGAGCAAAATCTGTTACAATGTCACGAGCTAGAGAGTCAGTAGTGGCAGGCTCAAATTCCTGTGAACGGCCCTTTTGGCGTTGAGCTAATAGGAATTGCTTGTCTTCTTCTATTTTAATCATTTGTAAAGCATCAGCATGTGCAATGTCGAATAACTCATCAAGATCATGTGACCAGTTAGACTCCCGCTCTTTTAAAATGGCTGACCTTTTAACTTTATTTTCCTTATTTTATTTATTTATTTATTTATTTATTTTTTGGTTTTGCCATTCCTTAAACATATTTTCAAGCTTTTCTACAACATGTTTTTTTAATCTAGTCGGTATTCTTGCCTTGTTCCAGATGTCTATGATATCTTTCGAAGTTGAGTGTGCAGATTCTCGTACAGTTTGTTTTTGCTCCTCTTTATAATAAAAAAATACTGAAAGTGCCTCTTTCTTTGACGAAAGTTTTGTCTGGCTAATGGTAGACGAAGTCTGACCTACTAACCAAATATCAGTCTTTTCCCCTAAATATTTACAATAAATCAAACTCGCACCACTCTATCTACCACACAATGAATAAATCGGCAACACTAGTCATTGTATAATATACACTACACAATACACGACGCATACACAAGTGAACACTACAGACTCAACTGAGAGACTGGCAGTAACAGTGAAGTTGGTAGTAGATGTGGGGAGTGGGAGGCAGCGTGCCGCGACATGAACTGTGCAGGCAGTGACACGCTTCCTCTCTCTACTCCCCCTCACTGCCCTCCCCGTTAACTGCTTTCTTACAGCATTTATTGTCTTGCTCTTTGTTATTTGATTAATTATAATGTATGTTAAGCACCCAGGCAGCAAAAGAGTTCGGTAAAAGGTTGGCCGACTGTCCATTTCATCGGCTCGTACTCGGGAATTTTTGTTCGACGTCCATTTAACGTCCGCTGAAGCTATACCGCTGACGTGTAATTCATTCCGCAGCTCCCTGACCTCGGGAGAAAACTCAACCAACTTCCTCCATATACTCCTCGGTCACGGGTATTTTTGATCCGTTAAACCGATGCACAGTGGGGCAGGAGCGCTCAAAACCTGGCAAAAAATAAAAAAACTAAACGTTATGTAAACATTTTTCTGTCCAACCCTTCAACAGACAACTAACCCAAGAACAATAAAACGGTGTTTTTATGTCAATCAACTCACCCTCCAACCCGTACATAGGCTCAGTTTAAGCGAATTATTTGCTGAGAACACATGACCGTTGTTTCAGTGTTTTTCAAAGGGATTTTTGAGGAGTGTTTTAGCCTTAAATGTCGTATAATTTAAATATTATGCTATGGAAGCTTCAAGTTCAGGTATGTAAGTATAGTCTAGTACCGATAATTTTGTATTTAAGTGAATTTAATTAATAGAAATAGGTCGAGAAAAAATGACCACTGCAATTTTTGAAATTAAAATAATATTTCAAAATATTGATATTTTTAGTTATGTTCCAAAGGAGTCCCAGCATCCGTTCTTGTTTTGTCGAATAAGTATTTATGAGAACATTATATAACCGTTTAATTTTTTTGCTACTTTTTGCTACTTTCGTAGTTACAGGCTATGTTTTAAACTCGAGTAGTACCTAAATAAGAAGAATAAACATTGAATGTTCACAGTTTTATATTTCAGGAACGAGTTTTAATATTTTGTTTATGACAAGAAGAGAGCTTCTTGACATTATGAAAATTTCTGGAAGCAGAATAATACAAGAACAATTAAATGTTTTGACAGAAGACATGAAGAAACGAACAAAGGAAAGGTGTGGTCCGATTGTTGACAAACCAAAACCAGGATTCGGTTGCTCAAACGATGGCAACACACCAAAACGTTTTTCAAGAATGCTGAACTTTATGCCAAAATTACAAACATATACATCACATTAATTAAAAAAATTCATATAATTATGATAGTGGTGTCTGGTGTCTAGCGGATATGATACTGATGTTGAAAAATTCAGGATATATGCCCATAACACGACCAGATATTTTGTAGAGAAGTATCCTTAGTACAATATGCCACTCACTTTGCATGAATATTTTATACATGGAAATCATATCATC
>JAWZYV010005365.1:0-22033 GCA_038373885.1 Cheiracanthium punctorium
GTCGCGCGGCTGTCGATCTAACGGTCTGGAGTGAGGGTTGGCATTCTCGCTCACATGTAACGTGAATACGCGTTAGAAACCATTAGGGCAGCGGTTCCCAACCTTTGAACTTCGGGCCCCTCCAACAAAGGTTAACTTATGGTGGCACCCCCCCCCCCTCACATTTTTCAGCATACATTCAGTTTTTAAATCTTATCAGTAAAATTAGACTCAATGAACATTGAGTCTAATTTTCTACAAAATAATGCTATCAGTCAATTTTGAATGAACATTTTAAGCGAAAATGGATAGATTTTTGAGTCAATAGGAGAATCAATAAGATGATTTTTTAAAAACATGCATCACTACTTGCTCTTAGGTTTTTCACGCCGCCCCCCGCAAATGCTCTGCGCCCCCCTTCAGAGGTGGCGCCCCACAGGTTAAGAAACGCTGCCTTAGAGAAAATTATGAAGTTGCTTTTGCTCAATGATCCTTTTTCTGAAGTTCAAATACGGAACAGTCACGTAAGCCGAGGAAGGGGGGAGGGGTAAAATATGGGAAAAGAAGTATTTCATCTAGGAACGAATTTTGAATGCCAATGTATATTCAGTAGATCCTAGTACTGCCGGTGACATAAGACACCTATCGACTTGCACGCATTCAATTTTTGGGGGTTCTATGGAAATTCAAGAAAAAGGAATGGAATAGTCTCCTTCAAAATCGAAATTTTTAACACACCAACGGATGTTTTCTTTCCGTGATCGCAGGTTTGAGACTACGGGACTGCTTTCGAGCCAGTGGACAAAAGCTCTAACTATGGAACTCTGCCGTATAATACGGGTGGGGTCACTTTACTTTTGCGAGTCGATATATCATTGCATATGCACAGATAGTTGCGAGTCATGATTCTCTATTAAAAGGAGGTCGTGGGTATTCGATAGAAAACGGAACGGGGTCCTGCCAATGTTGGACAAAAATCAAAACATAGTTTAATGTGATTCTTAGTAACTAAACCTAAACTTCAAATATTACGTATTCTAATATTTATTACTTTTAAATCCCCAGTGACAGGCAGGTCCTGATTACCGGGAGGGAATTCGGGGCTGGCGCCCGGGGATCCCCCAACAAAAAGCCCCCCCCCCCAAATTGTTCTTTCAGTTTAAAAATTTGCAAATGTTGAAAATGTTTTCGAAAGAGTTCCTCCTATGAAGCTTTTGCCCAGGGCCCCCAACTCGACACATCGACTCCAGGGCCCCCTTTTCAATCTCTAGCCGAGAGCCCCCAAAGGAGCCAGTCCGGGCCTGGGTGATATTTTAATTTATTGGTTAAGGCAATGCGACAAGAGTGCTGTCTGCCTAACGGGAGGGGGGGGGTTCCCTAGGTGCAGGATCTTTTTAAGGGTTTTCTGAAGTTGTTCATGTTACATCTGGACAAAATCGCCCAAAATTCAAGAGTAGTAGAAGAAAAACGCGAACCGCCAAGGGGTAGAAGAAAATTCAGGACCTTTAGATTTGGGCGAGATTTTAGAGATAATCTACAAAAAAAAAAAAAGCTGTATGTGCTATTAATTTAAATTTGCGAGATCCTGTAAAAGAATATTATTTCCTTCTTCTAACAGAAGAGTGAACAGTTATAATTGTATATACTTCTTGTATTGTGCTTGGAAAATAGGATTATTTCTACACTGCCATAGACAGTAATGGATTGAAATTCTCCTCTAAAAAAGCCATCATCTAGCTAAAAAAGCCTAAAAGCTAAAAAAGCCAAAATCATCACTTTGTGATCCTAAATAACATTTATAAATTTTGAATTGTTTGAAGTAGATTAATATGTCTAAAAAATGCTTTAAAGTATGATCCATTGTAGAGTATAATGTATTGGAATTCTTTTCGGTGTCCGGTAAAAATTGTTGTTAAAAAAATTACAATAAATTATAAATTACGTACAAACATAAAATGGAATATATTTGTTTTACAACTTTAATGTCATGTCCGAAAATATTTATCAATAGTAATTTAGTACAGAAAATATTTTATGTACTGTAAAATCACTTATTTTCGCGAGACTTTAATTTTCGCGACTTCCGGGAACCCGTCGTAATTACAAAAATGAAAGCCTCGCGAAATATTTTCGGTTCAAATTTCGATTCTATTGATATAAAATTCGTGAAATTTTCAGCTCGCGAAATGACCGACCTATTCATTTTTGCGAAAATCACGGCTCGCGAAAATAAGTGATTTTACAGGATATCAAAATATCTGATATTTTTTACTTTTTCGAAAATATCATGATATTTAAGATCCCTGCATAAGACCCCCCCCCAAAGCTTCTGAAATTAATTAAGCTAATTATAATTAGTATTTTTCGTTTATATTTAGAAATTCCGTTAGTACACATTTACTTTTTAGTTTGTCCATATGTACAGATTTGTTAAATCAATATTTAAACAAATAAAATAAAAATAAAAATTTTAGTTAATTAACTAAATTAGTAATTATCCGTAATCAGCATTTTGAGGGTTTATATTCTTTATTATTTATGGACGCGTATAAACTCAAAAGCGCCTGCGGCAAGCCCATCTTAATCACCTTGCGTATTCAGAGTTACGAAAACTAAAGATCTTTGGAACTTCCGCGATTCTAAACGACTGGAAAATCTGAATACATTCCTATTAGTTGAAGCTAGTTCAAGGGTAGTGACGTCAGAAGCAGCAGTTTTGGTTTGGGTTAAAAGGAAGCTACGGGTTGTGCACCAAGATAGATCGGCTTCTGCTAAGGTGACTGAAATCGGTTTCAGGATGCTAGAATGGGTTTGAGGCTGGCTAAACGAATCCTGTGTGGTGTGCCTGTTAACCCTTTAAGGCGCAGTGATCCCGCTCTGGGAACACCAAACTCTGACGTTTTGACTGCTGCCAGTCGCGAAGAATAGATTTGATTTCTATAAAAATAGTTGCGGGTGACATAGATCCATGAGAATCCTTTTTTTTAGCACGTCATTTCCCGTAAAAAAATTGCCACGATTACTTTTTAACAGCACTGACATCTGCTGAAAAATGGAAGAATGCGAGAACTGCTGGATACATGGCCCAATGCTGAAAACATGGCAGCCGTTGCCATCACTCCACTTAACTACCAGCAAGATGGCGGAAGATCGAAACGTTCATCGCGTGCCACAGCTCTAGAGACCCTTCTCTGACGACAGCTGGCTGTACCCGGCACAGCCAGCTGTCGTCAGAGAAGGGTCTCTAGATCTATGGCATGCGATGAACGTTTCGATCTTCTGCCATCTTGCTGGTAGTTGAGTCGAGCGATGGCAACGGCTGCCCTTTTTCCAGCATTGGGAAAGGGTTGCGCCTCAAAGGGTTAAAATCGATGTGTGTGTGAAAGACGTAGAAATGGCAAATTAATATGTAATGGTGGGCTCCGGAGCCCAATATTCATGAGCTCCGGTTGCTTTTGCCTAATATGTAAAAATTCACTCAAAAAAAAAAAAGTACCGGAGCTGAGCTCCGGCCCAAATTAAGCCCTGGTTTTCTAATTCTTATATAACATCGAATTCTTGCAAGGTTGTATTCCATACAATTTTGCAACTGTGATATTGCATTTCGATGTAATGTTTCACTATCGGTTTCTTTGGCATCCTGTCACTCTATTCGCTTATTTCAGGTTACCTAAAACAAAATTTGTGTTTGGAAGGGGTAAGATATTTAAAACTTTCAGTATAAACCGATCATAATCTTTTTTTTTAAGGGGAGGCAGTTGCAAGGGGCCCAATTTTTTTTCTTCTGCACGCGGCCCATTGCTGTCTTGATCGGGCTCTGCCCATACCCACAGTTCAAGCCTTCTCTCATTAAGATGGTCCCTTCCATCGCAAAGCATTTGCAATTTTAAGTCTTAAAAAGATAGAGTAGAGAGAAAATCCTCTCGCAGTCATCTTGAATGAGTACTTTATCAATGGGGAAAAAATGGTTATTTTTTTTTTCCCTCTCTTTCCACTCAAGTACACTCTTTTGGACAAGCAAAATACAGGATTAGTGAAAAAGTATCAATTTGAGGTAATATGGACAGGTCTGCTTTTTCTATTTTTTTCTAGTTTCAAATGAGACTTTACTACATAAGTTTTTGAAAAATGTCCGTGCACAAAGTTAAGTCATCTGTTAGATCATCAACGGGAGAGAAATTTCGTTTTTTTTTTTTTAAGCACCAGAGTGCTAATAATTTCAACCTTGCTTTTTGTGTAGACACGATTTTGGTACAATTTTTGCGTCGAGTCACTTTTCAAATATGTTTGCCAGATAATGTGGAGGGGGGGGGGAGGCGTTCATAAAATGTTGAAAGTCGCACAAGGTTTGCAATTTTTGATAATTTATCGCTAAACTGGGTGTCAAAACGGGACCATTTATTATAAATATATTTTGAGTATAGTTACAAAACGCCTGGCGAATATTGTAAAATAGTTTTAGTAGGCGATTTCAATATAGATTTTAATTCCGAAGAAGTGTTTTATTGAACAGTGAAGACAAATACGGTGCACATCATAGATTATGAGTCACTTTCCAAATGGTATTTATAAAGGTGAAGTGTAGTTTGACTATGCCTGGCGAAAATGGTTAAACAGTTTTGGTAGGCGATTTCTATTCCGAAGAAGTGTTTTATGGAACCAAGAAGGAAAACACGATACACTCATGGATTAGGATGTTCATTCCAAACAGTATTTAAAATGTCATAGTTGGAATATGCCTGGTGAAGATTTTAAAACAGTATCAGTAGGCGATTTTAAGATAGATTTGGATTCCTAAGATGTGCTTTATGGTTCAAGAAAGAGTTGATTCCCATTTTAACGCTCCTACTTTCGCCAACCTAAAAATTCCCCGCCCTTTGGCGAGCTTTGAAGTCACGGGTCTCTAGGAGTTATGCACAAGTTTCAATGCTCCCTGAACAACTACATGAAAACTAAAGTGATCAAATTAGTGATAAACGCAAAAGATAAGGATTTTGAAGACACTTAATTATTAAAACTACATTAATTGACAACCCAAAATAAATAAAAATGTTTCGGAATGCTGTACTTACAGGTTGTTCCAAATCGCAATTTTAATTCTAAATTACGATTGCTACATACATGGTTACTGTATATGTTTAAGGATCGCCACCTTGGCGAGAGTTGGGGCGTTAAAGTAGAAATCAACCCAAGAAAGACAAACACGGCACACTCATGGATTATGATGGACATTTGAAACAATATTTAAAACGGTGAAGTATAAATGTAAAATACTTGGCGAAGATTGTAAAATAGTTTTAGTTGGCGATTTTAAGATAAATTTCGATTCCATAGATGGGTTTTATAAAACAAGGAAGAAAAATACTGCTCACTCATGAATAATGATACACTTTCAAACCTTATGGAATAAGGAAGAAAATAGGGACGACGCATAAACTATGATACTCTTTTAATATATAGCAGTTTGGTGCGTATTTAAAATCTGAAACGGTTTCAGATTTTCTTCATTTTTTATTTCTTTTTTTTTATCAAATAAAATAGAAAGCAGAAGTAATTTTCTCAAACATTAAATATGTTCCCTGTACTCGGCTAAACGTAAAATTCAATCTCAGTGTCAAGATAATTTTTTTTTTTTTTTTTTTTTTTTTTTTTTTGGACTCTATTCCGTATCCGGTGCTGTTTACATATCCGTGTTTGTGTTTACATGTTTCATTGGGTGATTGTTCTGGCATCATCGCGGGCGATGCACAGCAGGAGTGAAGTAACTTCCAGTGGTATTCAGGGTTTCGGACCCGCCCACAAATCAAAAAAAAAAAAAAAAAACACTTAAAAAAAACCAATAAAACGCACTCAGAAGTTTTTTTGGGTTTTTATTAAAAGTTATCAAAAATTTTCCTTTCTTTTATTTAAATCATTTGTTATTTGACATTAAATACATATAATATTACCTACATAACTTATTACATTATATTAGATAAATATAAATATGCCAGTTTAATTTTTTATAATTATTTTTCCAACTTCAACATAAAGAATAATAACCTTTTTAAAAATAATACCTAGAGCCAATTCTATCTGCAATCTTTGTTTTAAAATGAACAGTTGTAGAATGCAGGCAGGGATAACTTAGTAATTTATCTCTTTAATCTGGTTCAGGAAACCATCCTGTATTCTATTAGTTGCTGCATTACTTTAGTACTGAGAAATATAGAACTGATTCATTATACATTATTTATGTGGGATTTAATGTCAGACATATTAATTCTAGATTTTTTACATCACCAGATACTGTCTTAATCGGGCTCTGGGTATAGCAACACATAACTATATTTAGAGATATTCATGATTTACTCAATAAAATATCCCCTTACCCATTTCCATCCGTCCTTTTCCAATGGAATTCGGTTCTTATAGCCCGGTCAGGAATGACGAGATTGTATTGAGGCAACGCGATCCGGTGTGGGTGTACACACACATGGCCTCTCGTTTCGTTGAAATATATCAGAGTCCTGTTAAATAAATAAATAAGCTGCAATTAATTTACAGAGAGAAAGAAATACGTTACTTGCGTTCCAATCCTGGAACCTAGCTTGTTTGTTCCATGGTTAGTTTCACGTTCTACCTTACTGTTGCCACTGCGGCAAAAGAGAAAAATAACATTCATGGGTTCAATTACCAGTTATATTACAGACAGGGAATAGCAAATACGGAGCTCGATGCGCCCCCCCCCTTCCCTTCCCTTCTTCGAGGCCAGCTGCAAAAGTGCTGTCTGGCAAATGGATTGAAACTCTGGTATATTCGACACAGGCGCAAAATGGTTTATGACAAAACGCAAATCGCTGAAACAAGGAAATATATTCCCATCTGCTCGTATACCACGTCCACGTGACCTTTGAAGGTGCACGTTGCATCGTTATTGACTAGGACAGCGACGGGACAAAGCAAAGAAGGACTTAAGAGGGATAGAAAAAAGAAATGTTATGTAAAAGATCTTATGTTTTACTTCCAACTAACCGCCTCCACCCACGCAGTGTCTTACCACAGAGGTGTTTAGGGGGTCACCCCCTCCTCTCTCCGGGCGTACTGAGCACTGATTTCGGGTTTCAAAGAAAATATTTCAACGATGTTTTCAAGGAGAAAATTGCCCTGTTTATTCTAAAATTTCTTCCGTTTGTTCTTATTATAACTAGAGAATAGCAGCTGAAACAAAAAATGTTATTCCATGCTAGGAATAATGCTATTCCATGTTATTCATATACTAACTACCAAGCACCTGAGCTCTATCTTAAGACCAACTAAGTGGATGAATTTTATTTAACCTTTTAACGCGCAGTGTTACCGCTATGGGAACACCAAACTCTGACGTTTTGACTGTTGCCAGTCACGAAGAATGGATTAGATATCTGTAAAAATAGTTGCGGGTGACACAGCTCCGCGAGAATCCTTTACTTCAAAGCGCGTCATTCCCATAAAAAAATGGTCACGATTGTTTTTAGCAGCACTGACATCTGCCGAAAAATGGAAGAATGCGAGAACAGCTGGATAGATTGTCCCATGCTGAAAAAAGGGCAGCCGTTGCCATCGCTCGACTTAACGACCAGCAAGAGGGCGGACGATCGAAACGTTCTTCGCGTGCCACAGATCTAGAGACCCCTCTAGATCTCGGGCACGCGAAGAACGTTTCGATCGTCCGCCCTCTTGCGGGTCGTTAAGTCGAGCGATGGCAACGGCTGCCCTTTTTTCAGCATTGGGAAAGGGTTGCGCCTCAAAGGGTTAATAAACCCGTTGAGGGGTAGAATAAAATTTTTTCTCAAGAAATATGTCGACAAGAATAAATTTTGAGAGTTTTTTAAATACGTTAAGATTTTTTTCGATGCTTTTTTTAACAGCTTCACAGCCTTATGATCCCCCCCCAAAAAAAAACATTGGGCCCGGTTACTGTGAGACCAGTATCCCCCCCCCCTTAACGGCAACCTTGATTACTTTGTATAATAAGTTATATACGGCTGTAATTAACATCAATACTGTATCCAGGGCGTCCGATCCCACCAGGAAATTAAAATTTTTGTTAAAAGAATAATGATGAAGTCTTTTTCGGAAAAAAGACTTCATCATTATTCTTTTTTACCGTTTGGTCCCACTCCGAATTTTTTTTCTGGGTACGCCCTGATTAACATAACGACAATGCTACAAAAATCTGGTGCTTTAGTACAGTGGTGCGCAAACTATTTTCATCTGCGATCTGTAAAATTTTGTCGCGACCCCCTATTTTGAGTAAAATTTTATCCCGACCCCTGGATAGAAAGTAGACATTTTGTTTAATTGAAAACGAAGTTACATTGAAATTCTTTCTGGAAGTTGCTCTTACAGGGTGTTTTTAAAAGAGTGTCCTGACGTCATCGATTGAAATAACGGGTTTTTAAAATAGCGCACCCAACTTATAAACCACCATAAAAAATGTGATAAAAGTTGTAACATCATAAAAATCAGTTAGTGAATCAACACATAGTTTTAGGAAACAAGCTTTATTTATGCATATGGATATAAATATTTTTTAATGAAAAATACTTTTAAAAAACATTACATCATAAAAAGTCAATGTGAAATAGGTGCTTGCAAAGAGCTCATGATTGCTTCTATGTTCGGATCTGTATTGGAAATCGCAAGTCTTAAGTCATCCTCTGGATCCAATCGAGATCGAAGTTTTGTTTTAATGGAACATAGTTTTGAAGATCACTATGCATGATAACGTGTTTCTGAAGTCCCGTGATAGCGATCGCGAATATCGCGCTCGTAAAATAAAATAATAATTGTGAGTTTCTTCTCTTGTATTATTTCAGTTCTTTGAAATGAATAATTGTAGATTTTTCATAAATTTGAATCTCTTTGAATTGGGCGACCCCCCAAAATTTTCTCGCGACCCCCGGTTTGCGCACCGCTGCTTTAGTATGACTAATGAATTATGCAATTAATGAAACTAAAAACCTGTATGGTAGCGCTTGGCAGCCCGTCCAATTTGTCCTGTTGCTGTTTCTAGCCGCACACACAGTGGAGTATTCGTATAAAAATCCTGGCCAAAAAGCGATAATTTTAAATTTGTTTAAGAACAGCAATATATATATATATATGTTTTTGGATAGCCTAGTCACTGGTGCATCATGAGATACATGTTTCTCGACCATAATTCATATCCGAAAGATGCAACACTCGGTTTAAAAGCAAGTTTCTTCATTGACGGCAAGAGATTTCAAGTGTTTTCTATTACTCCGTCGTGCATTTTTCACTGGCTCTTTAAATTAATTGACTGATTTGAAACTTAACAGAATTCCAGTAAAATATATGTATTTCAATGATATATGTACCTATTAGTTTGAAAAAAATAATGTGACTTTATTTTTTAAAATGCTAAATTTCTTTTTTTCTATTTTTTTTTTAAATCCACATTTCAAAACGCTTTTGGAATCTGTGTTCGGGGCTTGTCCGGCCTAATTTCCACTATAATCGTAATTATTGAAGTATTGAGTGTCTATTACAAGAAAAAAAATGTTCCACCATTTTTATAAAGGCTTTTTTTTTATATAGCACCATTTTTATTTTCTCGATAATTTTTTGACGAGTGAATGCAAAAGGGATACCGGCGCACTTGTATTTCTCATAAGCTAAAAATTATGCGTGTGTTTGGATAAAGGTACGTAAAATTTCATTTTTGTTCAGATTTAATATCACTGTTTTAAATTCAGTATGCAGCAATTTCTTATTTTTCTTGTGTAAATTTGCTAGTAAATTAATTTAAAATTTGCGGGCAAGAAGAAAGTTTCTACATATTCCGAAATGGCCCTTTCTTTTATGAGTCCCATCTATTTACAGCTTAGTTTACCATTTGTGTCGTAAATTGTGTCCAAAGCAAAAACTCTCCATTTTTGGTTCTGAAAGGTTGGCAACGCTGACTGCGGGTCAATAAAGAGTGAGTGTGTTAACACAAACACCTGTTAGCTCTTTAACAAGGAAACCTCCCCGAAGCTCACTCACCAAATGGAACGAATTTAACACAATCACATGTACACACTAAAAGGAACCTACTGTGTGAAAATTAGCTGCTATCTCCTTATGGAATTTGAGAAATTAAAGGTTAAAAATTAGTTAAAATCGCGCCAATTGTAACCCTTTGGCTAGTATTTGACGACTGAGCTAATGGGTCGAAAAGTTAAAACGCTCACGGGAGTACGCACACGCACACGATATATTGGAAAGATAAGGAGGCTGCAGTAAAATACTGGCGAGATGCAAAAGTGGCAAAATCCCGCAATTTGCAGATTGTTCAAAATCATTGTAAAGTTGTTACAAATATAAGACAATTATATCTATGGGAAAAGCAAGTTCAGAAGAATGGCGATAATAAATATAAACTAAATCAAATTAAAAAATATACATTTCAACAGTTCCAAAACGCAAGAAAATTACAGAAAAATGTACATGATTGTGATTTATAAACTTGGGCTTCAGAAAAAGGCATTGGAATTAGGACTGAAATTCCGCGCATCTAAAGGATGGCTGTACATACTTGAAAAAAGTATCACATTGTGGGCAGGAAAGTTATAAAATTTGTTTTACAGAAAAACTCTCGGGCAAAGCAAAACATTGAAAAATCCGCGCAGGCGTTCGTAAATGATGTAAATGAAAGTTTAAAAAAGATTCGTTGTTAAAAGACCATCCAATTTTTAATGCTGATCAGTCCGGTTTTAATTTAGAAATTCATTCCAGACGAACCCTGGAACAGAGAGGATCTAAGCAAGTTGAAAGTGAGATTCAATCACAGAATGCAATGACATATTTCTACGCAATAATGCCGATTATAAGTAAAATCGGTAGATTGTTATCGCCATTACTCATACTACATCCCGAAGAAACTAGGAAATTCAGTATAAATGTCAAGAATAAAATGTTTCAATCAAGTAACATTTATACCATGGCTTCTAAATTTGGTAAGATGGGTAAAAAGAACTCGCCGAATCGTTTTCTGAAGTATATTTAAAAGAAACACCTGACGAAACACTTCTTCTCGACTCATGAGGAACGCATAAGAATTCAGAATGAATAGAAGCAATGACTCCTCCAGATAAAAACGTGCGTATCATTTATAGGTCACCCAATAGTACCCCTTTTACCCAACCTTTAGATAGCGGTTTCCGTTTATGGAAAAATGACGTGCGACTGTTTTTCTGACACTGTGTTCATGAAACAATTTGAAATAAATTTATTGAAGCGTGATAACATTTTTAAATTGCAAGCTGTGATACATAACCCAATAAGTTCGCTCCGTTATAGAAATATGTGGTCATATTCATGGTATGCTTGTTTCTACTCTCACTTGCATCCAGGACATTTCGACAATCCAGTACAGCAAGGCCGTACCCAGGGGGGAGACCAGGGGGTCCGTCCCCCCACCCGAAATTAAAAATTTTATTAACAAAACAATAATAATGAGGGCTTTTTGTGAAAAATGAAGCCTTTCTCACCTTTTGGTCCCCCCCCCCCTGAAATTTTTTTCTAGGTACGGCCCTGCAGTACAGTTTGCTTTTCGTACAAAAGGGCCAGCAACTTGCGCGTCACCTAACTGCAGTTCTACTGCAATAATATATACTATTTAATAATATATATCTTTCAGGGATAAATCAAACGGGGGGGGGGGGTTATAGGGTGAACCTCCTATCCCCAAAACAAAAACAAAATTACTGTACAATTTTTAAATACCATTGTTTATCTCAACTCTTATTTCGTTAAAAGGCTAAGTTTCTTCTAAAAAGCTGCGTTTAACCTCTTATACATGCATAGAATTTATGTTTAAAAAATGTTTTTATCCAACTCCCTCCAACCCCCCTCCCCAAAACGGAGCTTGTTACGAGCTTGATCTTTCCCCACCGTATGTTCTGCGGGATATCCAGTGAATGATTGTTGTAGATGAATCCTGACAGTGGTTATTTAAAATGATTATTAAATAACCATCTTTTTGTAAAAATATTTATAAAAGAAAATAGAAAGCGCCAAGTGGCGATAAAGGCTCTATTCTGTCAGCTCATACTCATTTTTATTAATTAATTTTAGCGTTCTTTTGAGGAGATAGCAGCTAATTTTTACACATTAGGTTTCTTTTAGTGTGTACTTATGACTGCATTCAATTCGTTGCATTGGGTGAGTGAGCTTCGGGCAGGTTTCCTTGTAAGTCATTTTGAAGTGCTGGCTTGAAATAAATGACTTTCTCCTCCAGCTTGGAATGAGATTTTGTGGGTTTGCAAGGAGGCTTCTTTTAACCCTTTAACGCGCACTGCTCCCGCTCTGGGATCACCCAACTCTGACGTTTTGACGGTTGGAGTATTTGTGTCAAGATCCTGGCCAAAAATATTTTTCATGTGTTTTAACGTTAAAATCATTACTGTTGACTTTTGACTTACTTTTTAGTATTATATACTTCTTAAATTATATAAAAAAGCGTGTTGTCGCCAAATTTGGCGATATATCGCTAAACGACTCGAAGTTGGTTTCTAACAAATGTCTTGTCCGGGAAGTGTCCCTTACTGGGAAGTACTGCTTTTGTATAATACCACTTATAAATGTAATACTACGCGGCTGTCGATCTAACGGTCTGGAGTTTTGGGCGATTTTCTCCAGATGTCACGTGAAATACGCATTAGAGCCTCTTAAAAAGCCCTCCGCCAAGGCAACCTTCCCGTAAGGAAAATAGCCGTGCCTTAACCCAGCGGTTCTCAACCTTTTAACTTCGCCCCCCCCCAACAAAGGCTAACTTACGGTAGCGCCCCCCCCTTCACATTGTTCAGCATACATTCAGTTTTTTAATCTTTAACAATGCACATTTAGTCGAATTTTCTACAAAATAATGTTATCAGTAAAGTTTGAATGAACATTTTAAGCGAAAATGGATATACTTTTGAGTAAAAATGAGAATAAATAAAGTGATTTTTTAAAATCGTGCATCATTACTTGCTCTTTGGTTTTTCTCGTGCCTCCCCTGGTAACGCTCTGCGCCTTGGGGGGCGCGCCCCACAGGTTGAGAAACGCTGCCTTAACCACAATAAAAATTTATAAATGTAATACTTTACTCATAACAATACTTATAAAAATAATACTACTTATCTATAAATCAATTTTTATCATAAAAGTTTCCAGATTTTTCACTTTTCTAAATGTAGTTACTATATGGATCTTAGTTTTCTAATGACTTCTGAAGATTAACTTTTTCATACCGATTCTTTTGAACTCTGATATTCGTCTTCACTCAGAATCACTTTCTTTTTCTTCTCCTTCTTCCTTTCTTTCTTTTTCTTTTTTTTTTTTTTTTTTTTTTTTTTTGAGAGAGAGAGAGAGACCACCATCTTGTCCCTCTGGAAGAAGTTATAGGGTCTCACTGCTATAAGGCTTGCTCTTTTTCATTGGCCTTTATCTAGAGCAGATCATATAAGGGCACGGCTTAAAAGAAGGCCCCCTTTGCAAACCCATAAAATCTCATTCCAAGCTCGAGGAGAAAGTAATTTATTTCAAGCCAGCACTTCAAAATGACTTAAAGAGGTAGCACGTGTTTCTGTTTACACACTCACACTTCCATGACCCGAAGTCACAGTTGTCATCCTTTGAGAACCAAAATTGGGGAGTTTTTGCTTTGGACACAATTTACGACATAAATGGAAAACTAAGCTCTAAATAGATGCTACTATTTACAGGACTAAGAAAGGGTGATTTTGGAATATGTAGAAATTTTCTTCTTATAGTAAATTTACATCAGAAAAATAAGAAATTACATACTGAATTTAAAATACCGATGTCAAATCTTAACTAAAATGAAATTTTATATACCTTTATCCAAACACTTGCACATAATTTATAGTTTATGAGAAATACAAGCGCGTATGTTTGTATCCCTTTTGCGATCACCCGCCGAAAAATTATCGAAAAAATAAAAATGGCGCTATATAAATAATTTTTTATAAAAATGGTGGATGTTGGGGGAAAATTTTTTTCTTGGAATAGACACTCAATACTGTAATAATTACGATTATAATTGAAATTAGGCGCGACAAGCCGCGACACCCCTTCAAAAAGCTTTTTGAAATGTGGACCTTTGAAAAAAAAATTAGAAAAAAAAAGTTTACAATTTTTTTAAATAAAGTCATATTATTTTTTCAAGCTAATAGATACATATAATTAAAATACATATATTTTACTATAATTATACTTAGTATCAAATCAGTAAATTAATTTAAAGAACCCGTAAAAAATGCAAGACGAAGTAATAGGAAACGCTGAAATCTCTTGCCGTAAATGAAGAAACTTGCTTTTAAACCGAGTGTTGCATCTTTTGGATATGAATTATGGTCGAAAAACATGCATTACATTATGCATCAGTTACTAGGCTATCCAAAAACATATATATTACTGTTTTTAAACAAATTTAAAATTTTCGACTTTTGGCCAGGATTTTGATACGAATACTCCACTGTGCGGTGGCCAGTCACGAAAAATAGATTGGATTTCTATAAAAATAGTGGCGGGTGACAGAGCTCCACGAGAATAATTTACTTTTTAGCGCATCATTTTCCGTAAAAAAAAATGGTCACGATTATTTTTAACAGCACTGACGTCTGCTGAAAAATGGAAGAATGCGAGAACAGCCGGATAGATGGCCCCATGCTGGAAAAAGGGCACCCGATGCCATCGCTCGACTGTGGCACGCGATGTACGTTTCGATCGTCCGCCATCTTGCTGGTCGTTCAGTCGAGCGATGGCAACGGCTGCCCTTTTTCCAGCATTGGGAAAGGGTAGCGCCTCAAAGGGTTAAACAGCGTCCTTATGTGAGCTGCTCTAGACAAAGGCCAAGGAAAAAGAGCAGGCCTTATAGCAGTGAGACCCCTACAACTTGTTCTTCCAGAGGGGTCCAGTTGTGGTCTCTCTCAAAAAAACCAAGAAGAAAGTGATGAAGAATTTGAAGAAGACGAATATTAGAGTTCAGAAGAATCGGATCGAAAAAGTGAATCTTCTGAAGTCATTAGAAAACTAAGATCCCTACACGCTTAAACCAAACGAGCAAAATTCGATCGATTTTTGGCCCAGTTTTCAAAAGTGGGCGCTTCTCCTTTAGGAGCGTGTTTCGATCAAAAGAGCCGAGCGAAATACAACAATAAGCGAGGAGGGGAATTCTCAGAAAAGAGACTACTTATAGAGCACTTTCACGGGAATACCGGTAGGTTTCCATGAAAACGGATCGCTCCGAAATTTTTTTTTTTTTTCGCTCTTTGGGTTTAAGCGTGTATAGTCACTACATTTAGGTAAATATAAAATCTAAAAAAATTTATGATAAAAATTGATTTATAGATAAGTAGCATTATATAAACAACACCAAAACCTCATTCCAGTTTGTTAACGTACTGATGGCGTGCGTGAGGAAGTGTACTACAAAATAATCCCTACTCATTTGCAGTTACTAAAAGTCAAAGCCGGTTGTGAGGGCAATGAAAACGGGCGCTAGAAAAAGCATCGGACGAAAATACGTCTACACACTCGATCTATTGAATCTTCGCCCATCTAAAATTAATAACGTCCTATTCAATTTTTATTACAGACCCATATCGAATATCAGGCTCTTCTGGAAACGCGCGGACACTTTTCGCATTCGAAAGATTTCGTTTTGTGTAAACAGACCCTTTTATGTCAATGTTTCATGAAGAGGAAATCATTTTAATAAAAAAAAAAAATGAAATGTGTCATCTGGAAAAAGTGTTTAAAATGAATCGGAATCACACATTCACTTTGAAAGCCCGATGACCGTGACTTCGATAGCACGTCGTGCCCATTGCGATGCGACAACCCAATTTTGTCACGCAAATGATTCACTTTTTTTTTTTTTACTCTCCGAAATAAAATAGAACTGAAAATAGCAAAAAATTTCGCTTAAGAATGGGGGGAACGGGTGGATTTTCAGATTTTTAAACCAGCAAAGATTGTTTTCTATATTTTTATACATAACTATGAAAATTTTCAAGCAGATCGTACAAACGGTGCGGATGTTATTTTGAGCTTTTTGTGCTCAACATTTTAATTTTTTTGGAGTCGTGGCGGTAAAAGTTTTATCTTGGCGTGGTTACCCGGTATTGTAAGCGAATCAGTGAGGCGGTGAATCCGCGTAACAGTACAGTAGGATAGAAAACAAGTAATATTAAAAAAAAAATTTAAAGTCAATTCCTACTTAGGTCAACAAATAAAAATTGGCGAAATATCGCCAAATTTGTCGCGAAAATAATATCGCATTTCGCATAACTCTAAAACTTGTGCCTCCCTCAAGAATAACACCAAAATTTGGCGATATTTCGGCAAAACTCACCAAGGTCGACGAAAAATGGCGAGATTTTGAGCATGGACAAAACAATGACTCACTATCGCCAAATTTGGAGATATTTTGCCAAAACTCACCAAGGACGAAGACAAATGGCGATATTTTGGGCATGGACCCCCTATCTTCCCAGAGATCGGCAAGGGTAAACCTAAAGTTTATTGCTTTTCTCCCCCTCATCCCTCGTTGTTTAGAGAGGGGGAGTACAGTTTCACTTAGAGGACGCTCCCTCATACTCTCCCCTCCGTTGGAAATAAAAATAATTACTGCTTGCTCTGCAATGCTCTTTGAAAGCAACTACAGAAGCAGAGTTGGGCAAAATACATTAAAAAAATGTATTTTCGATGCAAAATACAAATTACATTTATTCAAACACGAAAAATTACAAAATACAAAATACATTTATTTTCTTAATACATACAAAATACGAAATACGTCTAAAACTTCAATTAAGTAAAATTTTCTACAGAAACTTCTAGTTTATTTTATTCCAGTGTATTTTAAGATGAACAAACAAATGTAATAGTAACTTTTTTTTTTTTACATATACATAAGTTTTTCCTGGAATAAATTGCATCTTAAAAGGCATGAAAGCAAAAATGTGTGACAAGTATTTATTGAACGTTATTTTTCAGTGATAATGAATAGAATTGAAATATAAAATTAAATATATTTCTAAACGAAGATGAGTTGAATTATCTTTCTACTTTAAGATACATTTATAGCCTTACCATCGCACAGTATTTATGTCACTGAAAATGGTAGACTGCCGAAGAGTGAAGGTCCCGTGATCGGGTCCCATCGAGCAGCTGTCGATCTAACAGACTGGATTTTTGGTAGATTTTTTCCAGATGTAACGTGAATACGCTTTAGGACCCCTTAGAAAGTTCTCCTACCAAGGCACCTTCCCATCCTTGGCAGATTGCCCTAGTATAGCGTTGCCATAACCACGCAAATTCAAGATGCATTCATATATTACTACAAAAGATTATATTACTTCAAGATTGTGATGGAGGAGTGGAACAATATCAGCCTTGATGTTTTAAGAAAAGGACTTTCATCTTTGAAATCAAGATGTTATATGATGGTTCAAAGAAAGGGCTATAAGACTGAACACATTAGAAAATAAAATTCTTATATTTATTTCTATATATATCTTTGCAAAATCTTTACAAAAATGTGTGAACACCCTCTGTAGGGTACTTGCGGGGAAACCCCGAAAAAAAAAATCTGATGTGTCCAACACATGACTTCCTTGCACGTCCATTAGATCAAAAATATTTTCCACGCACTTCCTCTAAATTTATTTGTTTGAAAGAGATAAAATATCAATAATAGTAAGGTTTAGCGATTTCTAGCCAATATTTCGATATCGCCAAGCTGAGTTCAATTTGAAAGATTTCCTTCTGACACTTTATTTGGCGATATTTCAACAAAAGCCGACAAACTTGAGATAGTCAGCGAGATTTTGGGGATAGCCAAAGTAGTCATTGACCACAGACTTTCAATGAATTGAACACATCCATACACTTCAGTGTATTTAAAGTCATTTGGCTCACCCTGTAAATAAATTCCCAGTCGATTGCTGTCAAAAAAGATATTGAAAACGTTTAGATATTACAATAGTTCTAAATACAAAAGTTCAAAATTCTACGGGTTAAAGTTTTAGAGTTGTACAAAATACGAAATAATTTTTGGCGCCACATTTGGCGATATTTCGGTGAAACTCGTCAATGTCGACGACATTTGGCGAGATTTTAAGCATAGACCAAACAATGACAGATTATCACCAAATTTGGCGATATTTCGCCAAAACTCGCCAAGAACGATGACAAATGGCGATACTTTAATCGAAATCAAATATCGCCAAATTTGGCGATATTTCGGCAAAACTCGCCAAGGTCGAGGACAAACAGCGAGATTTTGGGCATGTACCAAACAATGACTGTCTATAGTTGTATTATATTGAAGATGTCCATAGACATTAAAGTACTGAAATTCTTTTCGGTGGTCCTGTAAATAAACTCTCCAGTAGATTGGAACCAAAAATCGAGATGCACAACTAGATGTTACGACAATCTTATATATGAAATTTCATAATAATTTTTGAGATTTGAGAGTTAAATATGCACACACGTACACCAAAAGTCGCCAAGCTTGGCGACTTTTGGCATAGTTCTTGAGGGAGGCACGTGACCGTGGTCGGACCATTACCTAACTTATGTGGTAGGACGGTATTGTGCTTGAAATGGATGAATGCCCCTAAAATTGCTACTGACCGTAATGTATTGGAAATCTTTTGAGTGTTCCTGTAGCAGAACTATAAATGATAAAGACACTTTTTTTAATGGAGAAATTCATTTTCTAACTCTTTACAGCATATATCACTTCTGAGTCGTTTGAAATAACCCAATACCTCTAAAAAACGCTTTGATGAATTTCGGCCCATAGAGCGTAATGTATTTCGAATCTTTTGGGCGGTCCTGTAGATAAACTATTCAGTCGAATGGAACCGAAAGGGGAGGTGCACAACTAGATGTTTCAACAATCCTAAATATAAAGTTTCAACATTCAACGTCTAACAGTTTTTGAGATATGCGCGTTTAATGAATTTCGACCCATTGAGTGTAATGTATTTCGAATGTTTTGGGCAGTCCTGTAGATAAACTATCCAGTCGAATGGAATCAAAAGGGGAGGTGCACAACTAGATGTTACAACTATCCAAAATATGAAGTTTCGACATTCTACGCCTAATAGCTTTTGAGTTAGGCGAGTTTAATGAATTTCGGCCCATAGAGAGTAATGTATTTAGAATCTTTTGGGCGGTCCTGTACATAAACTATCCATTCGATTGCCACCAAAAGGGGAGGTGCACAACTAGATCATAGAACAATCCTAAATATCAAATCTCAACATTCTACGACCAATAGTTTTTGAGATATGCGAGTTACATACATACGTACGTACGTACGTACAGACGGCATGGAAAAACTGGCCACAGTAGACTCGCCACTGGTCAAAATGAGTTGCAGACGCGTTAATATGATCGTGCATGCTAGCCTACGATGAGATGCATCGAAAAAATTTTTTAAATTAAATTTAGAGGTAGTCAAAATCGGTTTTTATGTCGAAATTTGGCCCCCAAAATTTTTCGGGATCACATTACTTCCTTATACTACGTACAAGGAAGTAAAAATTGATGCGGAATATTACTTAAATGAAATTAATTTACGTTTCACAAATCACCCGTGCATGAAGATTTTCTTAACATTAAACTTTTAAATGCCTGTGTCACATTGCTGAAGAGTTCTTTAGGGGAATTGCAAAAAATATTTAACATGAATTTAAGTAGGGATGGACGCGAGACGACTTTTTTGCGAGACGAGACAGAGATTTACAGCTTTTTTGCGAGACGAGACACACATTTTTAACATTACGCTATAGGGATTTTTGCGAGACGAGACAAGCTTTTAGGCTATTTTGCGAGACGCGAGACGCTTATTTTTCGTCTCGCGTCCATCCCTAAATTTAAGAAAATGCTTTTAAAAAGAATTTAACAGGTTTTTTTTTTTTTAATTTTAGTTTTACAGTGTTCTATATACGGTTAATGGGTTAAATATTTCAGGCTCTACAAATACTCAAGAGAACACATTAAATTACGATATATGTTTCCGAAAAAAAAAAAAAAATCTAATTTTCTCTTTTCTTGGACCAAAAGTTTAAATTTTAGAATGTCTAAAACTTTAGAGGATTTTTCGAACTACTTATTAGTTATTAGCATCAGATATTATTAAATTTATACATTTATGCATAACTTGCAACTATCTTTATAAAATAGGAAAATAAATGTCAGTTTATGAAACTAAACTCTTCGAATAATTTGTTGGATTCATTTAAAATATTCAAATAATTTACTATGATTTTCAGGTAGAAATTAAACCTTCATGATGTGTGAAAGATTATTTTAGTACGTGTTTTGATACTATCTGTGCAGTTTCTAGGACAACTATAAAATGGAAGCGCCATGTCACGTGCTCCGAATACACAGCCTAAAATAAGATCCTGCGTCCACAACTAAAACGAATAAGTAAATTTTGAGGTAAATATATGTAAATAGGTAACGCAATTTTCTTCCTTCAAATTTCCCTTCTTTTCTTTTTTTCCTTCCTGAGCCAGTGAGCGCACGCATTTTAAATTAAAATTAGCGAAAAAAAAAAGAATAAAATATTAAATTTTTTTTTCAAAACAAGCGATAGTAAGTGCGATGCTTCTAGCGTTTTAAAATATTTTTCTAAAGACAAGTTTTAATTATTGCTGCTGATAAAGGAACTCTTATTATACTCTTGCTAAACATCTCCGAATGACACTGGCTGGAGTAATTTATGGGTTGCTATCTTCCCGCTTTTGCCATCCCCACTTTAGAACGGGGGCCATCCTCGTGATATTTCCGTGAGTCTAGATCTGCAGGGTCACGCACTGATCGTTCTTGAAAAGAGGGTGAAATTGTTGGCGATCTCTTGGCGTGCCGATGTGTGGGAAGTAACCCATGGACCCAATGACTGACTATCGCCAAATTTGGCGATATTTTGGCAAAACTTGCCAAGATCGATGACACATGGCGAGATTTCGGGCATGGAACCAACAATGAATGACTGACTACAGATGTAATATATTGAAGATGTCCATAGATATTAATGTATTGAAATTCTTTTGGGTCGTCCTGTCAATAAACTCCCCAGTAGATTGGAACCCAAAATCGAGATGGGCAACTAGATGCTACAACAATCTTATATATGAAATTTCAACATTCTACGACTAAATAGTTTTTGAGATTCGAGAGTAAAATACATACTCACGTACGAAAGTCGTCAAGCTTGGCGACTTTTGGCGTAATTCTTAAGGGAGGCACGTGACCGTAGTTGGACCCTTACCTAACTATAGGGTAGGACGGTGTTGTACTTGAAATGGATGAATGTCCCTAAAACTGCCATTGACCGTAGTGTTGGAAATATTTTGAGTATTCCTGTAGCAGCACTATCAATGATAAAGACACTTTTTCCGATGGAAAAATTCATTTTGTAACCCATAACAGCCTATATCACTTGCGAGTCGTTTGAAATAGCCTTATAACCTCTAAAATACGCTTTAATGAATTTCTGCCCATAGAGCGTAATGTATTGAAAATCTTTTGGGCGTCCCTGTAGATAAACTATCCAGTCGAATGGGGCCGAAATGGCGGGTGCACAACTAGATGTGACAACAATCCTGAATATAAAGTTTCAACATTCTACGTCTAATAGTTTTTGAGTTATGCGAGTTGAATGAATTTCGGCCCGTAGAGCGCAATGTATTTCGAATCTTTTGGGCGGTCCTGTAGATAAACTATCCAGTCGATTGGGACCAAAACTGTATTAACATCCAGTGTCATCCACTACAAGTCTAAAAAAATTTACTTGAACTTGAGTGGATGAATAAAAAAGTATTTTATTAAGGATTGAAAAATCGCTTAATCTTGAGGCTTCCCCGCTCTCCTCTACTTTATTAACCCTTTGAGGCGCAACCCTTTCCCAATGCTGAAAAAAGGGCAGCCGTTGTCATCGCTCGACTGAACGACCCGCAAGAGGGCGGACGATCGAAACGTTCATCGCGTGCCACAG